>CM041295.1:51235127-51835127 GCA_023052935.1 Piezodorus guildinii
TCGATGTGCCTCAACACTAAGACTTTTAATGTTCACTTTCTGAAGAATATTTTCGTTTTTTATTCTCTCCCTTTTCTGAATAAACATTAAACTTCTTAGAAGCTGCATTTGCATGGTATTCAGCCTCCGGTCGAGTTTTCTTGTAAGTGCCCAGGTTTGAGCCCCGTAGAGAACCGTGGGATATACACATGTGGTCAGAACTTTCGTTTTAAGATCTAGTGATAGATTGCTTTTGAAGATCTTGCAATGATTGTGATATGAGATTCCTTTGTCACAATGTTAGAAGATGAAGTCACATTACTCGGACCAGCAGAGGAAAAAGTCAAACAACTAATGAAGCTTATCACTGATGCCTGTGATGCTTCAATGACTAAAACACGGAAAACAACCTGTCACATACCAGTGTATTGGTGGAATGAAGAGATCGCCGCCGCCGTCCTAAAAACTTATCTCCATACAAGGAGGCTAACCCAAAGAGCGAGAGGTCGCCCGACATATGGAGCTCGGAAACAGGCACATCGGGACGCAAAAAGCACTTGGTCAAGGCAATCAAAGATGAGAAGCGTAAATGTTGGCAGAAACTCAGTGAAGAAGTAGAAGAGGATACGTGGGGAAGGCCATACAAAATAGTTATGGCAATGCTAAAAAGCTCAAACTTATCGCCACCTAGCTCTCCTGACCTATTGGGGAAAATAGTTTTAGAGCTGTTCCCAACAAGACCAGAAGTAGTCTTCGATATAGTACCGCACCTAGAACAGGACCAGGTACCGGAAATTGCACAAGAACTTGAGACAGCCTGTCGCAAAGTAGGGGATAGCAAAGCCTCAGGACCGGATAATGTTCCAAACTTTGCCCTAAAAACAGCAGTCAGAAGCAAACCAGAACTCTTCCTGGACGTTTACAACTCTTGTCTCTGTGAAGGGATATTTCCAGTTGAGTGGAAAAAGCAGCAATTGGTACTCCTGCCAAAGGGTAAAGGGTCTCCAGATGACCCTACATCCTACCGTCCAATCTGTCTTTTAAACACTGCGGGTAAAATTCTGGAGAGGATTGTGTGCAATAGAATAACAAAGCATATTGAGAAAAGTCGAGGATTGTCTGAAAATCAATATGGTTTTCGGAAAGGTAGGTCAACAGTCGATGCAATAGACTTTGTAATAAAGTCAGCCAGAGAAGCCACTGCAGGAAAAAGATGGAGAAGGGGTGGAAAAAAGTATTGCGCCGTAATAACGTTAGATGTCCAGAATGCGTTTAACTCAGCAAGATGGGATTGCATCATGGAAGAGAAACTTCCAAAGTACCTCCTTAAGATTATCAGAAGTTATTTTTCTGACAGAATCCTGAGGTATGCAACAGATGCAGGACCAAAAACCTAAAAAATAACTGGTGGCGTTCCTCAAGGTTCCGTATTAGGACCACCGCTGTTATGGAATGTTATGTACGATGCCGTACTCAGACTTCCTATGCCAGAAGGAACTACCACGGTAGGATTCGCAGACGATCTTGCTATCATTGCTCGAGGAAAGCTTTTGGGAGAGATAACGTACTAACACCGGATTACAGTAAATTATAACCATCAGGCAATGTTTGGTGTCCAGCAGTGTTCTTATGTTCCAAGTGGAAAAACGTAAATTCTTGTCCCTGCCTTGTCCACAACCATTCGACTGTCTGAATCTGAGGCTGTATTGATTACTTTGAATCAGTAATACTCCATACGGGTGATTGATCCAGTCCTGAAAGCCCCTTGCCCAGGTACAACGGGTTCCTGGCTTTAATCAGGAGCCAGTGACCCTAGATAGGTTGCCTTCACTACGACTGAGGAGCCCCATCTACTCCACACAGTTCATCAGCCTTTCTGCTGGTCTCCAGCTCCGCCTGATGATATCTAGTCATGGACCCATCTGAATCCTACTGTCTTCGGCTCCATGCTAGTACTGGTGCCACTGCTGCCTCACACCAGGGATATTTATCGACCTCCCGGTCTAGATCCGCCGTGTTCTGCCAATGGCAGAGCCACCTCTAGCAGAATGCAGTTTTTCACCTCCCACGGATGGTCTTGGGTGTAAGATTCCTTAAAGACCTACCCATTGTGCTTCATAAGTCTCTCAGCTAATCCCCTGGTGCTGAAGAAGGACCGTTTAGCAGGTCAACCCTGTTAAAGGTACTACCTCCTTCAACCCCTTGAATCCTAAATATCTTCAATTTTTAATTAAATTAAATATAAGAAATAAATGGGAAAGATCCACCTCTTTGAGTCAAAAATCCTGTTGCATTTGCGATTTAAGATTCAAAAGAGGAAAAGAAATAAAATAAAAATAGTTGTAAGTGATATAGGGATAAGAAGAAAAATTATGCAATAGTGTAATCAAAGAATTTCTACACCAACAAACAAATTAACAATAACGGTTAAGGAGAAAGAGAGAATTAAGTGACCTAAAAAACAAAAACAATAAAAAAAAAAAAACCAGTGGTATAGATGTAAGAAAAAAAGCAAACATCCATTTTAGTTTTTCATTGACGGATCAATCTTCTAAAATAGAAAATAATTCAAATTAGAATGCCGAAATTGAAGATAAAGAGAAAATTAAAGGTCGTAAATATCCAAACAGGCTTACTTACAAGCGTTCTCTTCTTTCCAACAAAATTTAAATCGAGAATAAAAAAAAAGTTTTCACTGATATTGGCAGTCCCTATGACTGCCTGAATTTTAATTTTAGCCCTTCTTTATATGAAAATTGTCACGAATTTGATTGCTCATAGATATTAAAGGTTTATTTATTCAATTTTTTTTTTCCAGGCGATTATGAAATTGCAAGAACAATCATTAGACAAAACTGCCCACAAGTTTGTCTTTTAAATAATTGAAGAAAGATGATAAGACTGTTTGAATTATATAAAATAAAATAAAATAAATAAGTCTTGTATGTACATAAATTGCAAGCCTATAATCCATTGTATAGACCATTATTCATGTTTTTAATGTTAAAAGTCTTGCCTGCATGTAATAAATTGTAATGAATGTCTAATTTTTTAAATTTTTTTAATGGAAAGGTACATTAATATGAAGTTTGTTAAACTGTAATTTATTAAATGAACTGTAAAAAAAAAATAATTTAATTAGTTATAGGATACAGTTAACTGGATGTATATGTAAGCTATACCATGTTTTCAGTTGTAAAGTTTTATCCTAAAAATGTGTATTTTTTATATTTCATGAATTGAATTACCTTTTTTTAGGGATTACTGAATCTATTTCATATATATTTATATATTTTTAATTATGTTATAATTTTTAGAACAGTTTATTCAATATGTTAAATCTGTGTTTTCAACTGTTATTGTTATAAAATGTGGTATACAATTTCATGTATTTAAATGGCTTGTCTAATTTGAATTAACATTAACATTCCTTGAACACATTGTTATAATATATATATATATATATATATATATATATATATATATATATATATATATATATATATAATGATTTATTTGCTTGCAAATGTTTTGTATTTGTATTTGTTTCTTCAAACTATTTCAAAATTTTATTTGTTTACTGGAGGGGATATGAATCTATCTTAATAAAATGTTCTTCAAAAGTATTGTGTGATATCCTATTCAGTTAATGCTTCATGTTTCTTTAGTTTTAAACTATCATGCTCTATAAATTCGAATAATATTAGTGGACAATTTATTTTGATAATTATGTATTAAATTTTGTCCTGAAGGTTTACAAGAAAATTTTCAATACTAATAAATTTGTATTATTGTTATATATAAAATACTGTTCAATTTATTTCAGTAAATCTAACTTTAGAGTAGTGTGACACCCTTTTCTGTTCATTATTACTATTTAGTTAGTTTAAAATAAAATTTCATATGAATTTAAAATAATAGGTATATTATTTATGTTGAAAGATATGTATTAAATTTTGTTATTAATTTTTTAAAGAAAATTCAAAATATTAATGAATTTATATTTATTATTTCTACATTTATACTATGTATGATATTATATATATATTAATGTAATGTATAATATATCATTACTTATAGTTATAAAAAATTTGTAAAAAATAGTATAAATTTATATTTGTATTAAAATTTATGTTTGTAAACCTTCATTCAGAAGTTGTGAGACACCTTATTATGTTTATGGTATTATTTATTTTGTATAAAATTCATATGAATTTAAAATGATTATAGAAGTTTAATATATATATATATATATATATATATTATAAATATATATATATATATATATATATATATAAAATTTTGTTAGGAAGGTTTACCAGTAAATTTTTTATATTATACATTAAATTTTATATATATTATATATATATGCCAAAAGTAATAAATAAATTATTTAATATAATTTGAAAATATAATAGTATTATGAATTTGTATTTGAATTTGAGTTTATATTTGTAAATCTTCCTACAGAATGGTGTGACTCCTCATTAAGTTTTTTTTTTAATTTTTATTATTAATTTTTTTAAAATAAAATGGCATATGACTTTGAAAGTTTTTGGTAGACTATGTATTTTGAAAAATATGTATTAAATTTTGGTATACAAAATTTACTCGAAAATTGTAAATACTAATAAATTTGTTTCATTGTAAAGTTTGTTCTGAAATTTTAGTCCTTTATTGAAGGAGACCAACACTTTTAATGATCATTTTTCACATTACATTTCCAGGAGCAATAGTCAAAACTTAGTTTTTAAGACAGTAGGCAAATCTCTTGAAGTAATCATTTTTGTTCTTTTTTATCACTTCTTTTATCCACAATCAATAATATTTTGGAAACAAATAATTACTGTTATGTTTGAGCTAATATTTACACAGTTTTAATTTATGTTTTCAGTTACAAATATCAGCCGTATTTTTTGCTGTGTGGGATGTTGGCATGTTTCCATTGGGTTTTGGAGACAAAAATGCTAACTCACTCATTTAGCCAGCTTGATGCACTCGCTTTTTGAATAAGATACCTTAAATCATATTCAACCAATATGAATGTCTTAAAATTAAATTATAAGTGCACTCAATTCATAAATTTTTGGGTTAGCTTCTAATTCTATCCGCAGCTATATAGCTGCATTTGTTTTTTTCTAAATCAGTTAGTTCTTACAACAACAATGCTCTTATATAAGCGAAAAATGGACCAAGCCAGTGTTTAATTAGGTTTGGTCAAAACAGCTCATAGTGCCATAAATAGCCAAACTAGTTTTGTATATAATGCTTTTATCTACTCATATGGTATTAGAAAGAATAAAACTTGTTTTCTGGAAGGTCTTGAATGTGGAATTAAGGAATGGCAATTTGAAATAGTGACACAAATTAGTTCTGTGTTTCAGATATTTGGAAGGCTTTTGTGATTGAATGGAAGTTAGTATTGTTTTTTAGTAAAAGGGTTTTTATCACCTCCTATCCAAATTTGACTTCATTGTGGATTCTACATTTTGAAGCATTGCAATTATTGTTTTTATCAGCATATTAAAAATTATCATTGTTAGTATCTTTCATGGGATAGGAACT
Organism: Piezodorus guildinii; assembly: GCA_023052935.1. Classification (NCBI taxonomy): domain Eukaryota; kingdom Metazoa; phylum Arthropoda; class Insecta; order Hemiptera; family Pentatomidae; genus Piezodorus; species Piezodorus guildinii. The sequence goes on from CM041295.1 coordinate 51,240,672, forward strand.
GACAGGGAAAATGTAGGACTAGCAGGAATATTTTTTATGGCTACCTCGAAAGAAGAATTTTTCCCAGTTGTCAGCAATGAAAGAATCCTCTTACTCATGCGAATGATTCTGATGTTAAAAAAGTGTATCTGGCATCAAATTAATCAAAAAGAGAAAATAATTTTCTTTCCGAAGTAGCGCATCAGATCGGTGCCAAAAGCTAAAATAAATGAAAGAAAGTGGTGAATAATCACCGAAAGTTTGGAAGCCAGGTTTGTATATCCATCAATTCATTTAAATTAATTTTTCAAAAGGTTATAAGAAGTTCTCCTTATAGTAAGTATAAGTATTTAATTTTGCTCTGTATCGAGAATACTGGGAGGAATAGAAATAATTTAGAATCGTTTGAAATAGAACAGTTTCCGGGCTACAAGCAAAAACCTTATTAGAAGGGCTATACAAAAAATAGATCCCTCCACTCCTAAAGCAGGGATAGCGGGGTAGCTGAGGAGTCTTAGCGCAGAGAGGATTGGAAGCGGAAGTCCAGCCACGGACGGAGGAAGTTGGGGGTCAAGCCAGGGAACAATATGCAGATATGTCTAAAAGTACTTTTATGTTATATTATGTGGTAAATCTGAACCTCAGTATTCTCGATTATAACATGGCTCACTGTATATTTTGATGTATAATTATATCTACTATTTTATAAATAAATGTGTATTTTAAGTTAATCACTTTATTCCCCCTCATGCCACCGAAACATAGTAATTTCCTAAAAGGATCAAGTTCGAAAATTAAACCTATACCAATTTTCGTAATTTAACATACATTGTTTAAATATGGGTAGCCAATATAGTAAGCCAATTATATTAGAGTTTTCTTTTTAGCTGATCTTGCTGATGCCGCACAGTGGTTCCGAACGCACTTTTTCGGGACAAAAGTCTGCACTGGTCGTTCTATTTAAGATATATCAGTCATTTTAACGTCATTTTGTTCCTCAATAAATTCAATTTTAACTTAACGGTATGATTGGCATATTTTAAGCTCATTGCCATATCATGAAAACATATAGGTTTTGTCGATAATTTCAGAGAAATGTCTCTGTAACCAACTATTCTTACATACATCTTTATATATCTATATTTTCTGCATTTAACATTGTTTGTAATCGTTATCAGATAAGTTTAGGTAAACTTTGGGTTTCATCTAAGGACTTGCTGATTTTTTTAAAATTTTCAGTAAATGTAAAAAAAATTAAAATTATTTTAAATATATCAATACACACACAACATAATGAAGTGTAAATTGCTTTAAAAAATTTTATTAATTTTTATTTTTTACGGACAAAATTTCAAAACCGTAAATTGATTTCCACGCTTTTGGTAAAGTAGAACTTATTGTTGGCTATTGAAATTTCTTCAATGGAAAGACCAGAAAAAAATTCACATATAAAATTATTTTGATGTCTAACTTAATTTTTCCCAATGATAAACCGTAATGAAGTACTGCCCCGAAGCGAGATACATTCATAAATGTGTTTTTGTAGGGTATTTTTGTTATTTATTTCTCTTGAATTAAATATATAAAATTTACCTATCGTAATATATACAATTTAAATGATAAAATAGCATTTCAGATTAGATAGAATCTATATAAAATATAAAGAAAGAGAAATTGTGCGCGGAAAAACAATACAATGTTGAGAAATGAAATTGGTGGGTAATGCCACGGATACAGAAGTGTCTGGTAGACACCACGGCATCTCTGGTTTTCCATGCCAGATTCACCATGCGACATTGTTTTGTTTTTCGGAGCAGAACCTTTTTTATTTATTATTTATATAGATTATATCTAATCTGAAATGCCAGTTTATCATTTAAATTGTATAAATTACGATAGGTAAATTTTATATATTTAATTTAAGAGAAATAAATAACAAAAATACCCTACAAAAACATATATATAGTTATATTTCGCTTCGGGACAGTACTTCATTATGGTTTATCATTTGGAAAAATTAAGTTAGACATGAAAAATATTTTATATGTCAACTTTTTTCTGGTCTTTCCATTACACAAATTTCTATAGCCAATAATGCGTTCTTCTTTACCAAAAGCGGGGAAATTAATTTACGGTTTTCAAATTTTGTCCGTAAAAACTAGAAACAAAACTAAAATTTTAAAAACAATTTGCACTTTGTTATGTTTAGCATATATTGAGATATTTAAAATTACTTTAATTTTTTTTTTACATTTTTCGAGATTTCTTAAAAAATCACCAAGTCGTTATATGAAACCCAAAGTTTACTTAAAGTTATCTAATAACGGTTAGAATAATTAGTTACAAAGACATTTCTATGAAATTATTGATAAAACCTATATATTTTCATGATATGAAAATGAGCTAAAAATATGCCAATTATACCATTGAAAGTGAATCTAATAAGAAACAAAATGATGTTAAAATGGCTGATATATCTTAAATAGAACGACTAGTGCAGACTTTTGCCCCGAAAAAGTGCGTTTGGAACCACTGTGTGCCGGTTTTATCAACGTATCAAACAGAAAATAATTTGAAAAATAATCAAGTCGTAAAATAAACAACCTATGGAGGAGAAGTTAAAAAATCTTAAAACGTCATTTAGATTTGTTCAAACAGTGCCCTATATAAATATCCTGATATTTCCCTTACAGTCTCAATATTATTTTTAACATTTAAGAAGAGTTCTTTTTTTTTTTTTAAGTACCATGGAATATGAATGTTTTTTTTTTAAAGTTCAAATAATTCCTTGGAAAAAGTAGACATCTTCTTTTGCAAACTTATGATAATTTATTCTTTATGTTAATTAACTGTAAATATGGTATCATATTTAACTGTAATTCTTAATTAACTGAAATACATATTCTTTTTATTTTGTATTTTAAGTTGTAGATGGATAGAATTGGTATATATTTAAAAAAAATCTTTTAATCATTTTATATTTTTTAGATTTGTGTAATGCATATTTAATATTGATCCCTCACAGAGATTACACAAATATTTATATATTTTAAATAAAAAAAAAATATGATACGCTTAGTAAGTATGTGTTATCTCTCACGAAAAGGACATGTATATATATATCGAAGGAAATACCCGATTTTAATATTTTAAGGACTGTTTTAAAAATTATTTTTTTAAAAGTTCAAGTCGCCATTCTCGTTGAATGGATTTTAAATAATAGACATACATATTAATTAATAATTAATTATATCAATTAATTGGTAATTAGATTGCTATTCAAAATGGAAGAGAACCACCGTTGTTGACTCGATTCCTTTTCAAAAAGGATACAAATAGAAATATTTCAGTGGTAACTAGGTAACTACACTAAGAGGAACAATCTAATTTCCATTACCTACATATGAAATATATAATTAGGGAAAGTATTGCGATCGTCAAAAAACAGTTTTCAACGGAAATACACGTTTTAGGGTTCCTTGAGTCCAAATGACAAAGTCCCGCAAAAAGGTCAGTGTGTACACGCCATCTAATTAGCATTGATAAATAACTGTTAAATTCGCAAGTTGAGCGAATTTGATAAACAAGTACGGGAGAAAAGTGGAAACATATTTTTTTATGCAGTTTTTGAACACAAGAATAGTAACATAGATGTATAATATACCGTTGGAAAGCTAAAGATTTAAGAAAAAATATTATCTAATACATGGAATTTTAAAGGGTTAATGGAGAGTAAATAAAAATATAAAATATTATTTAATAAAACACATGTTTCTATTGAAATTCAATTTAATTAATTCTTAAACAATTTATTTGGATCTTAAATGTATTTAAACATTCTTAAATTGATTTTAACAACGGAGGTAAGTGAAACTCGTGTGTTGTGCGCGCCAGATTTTTTTTTTCTGTACTTCTGTAAAACACCAGTCTACAAAAATCCATTTATAGAATAGAATAGAATAGAATAGAAAAATGAACTTTATTCTGGGACATAGTCCCTTAAGAATAACATTGATGTTACAAATAAATATAGTTCTTCTGGCCAGAATACATTAAATTGATTGAATTATTACAAACTAATTATTTACATAAATAAAGTGTATTAAAAGAAAAATATATATACACACACCTACATACATACATACAAAAATCATAAAGTAATAATAATAATAATGATAATAAGTAAAATAGAATGAGAAAATAAAAACAACTAATTTTCCGAAAAGAAAAAAAAACAAAAAAAAAAAAACAAAAGCAAAGTCAAATAAGCATTTAGTCATTATAATCAATAAATTATCAGATTTAAGATCAACCAGCGTCTGTGAGGGATAATAGATGCTGGAAAAGGAGATATTTAAATGTGAATAAGGAAGAAGCACGACGTATATTGGAAGGAATGGAATTCCAGAAAGCAGTGGAACGGGCAAGAAAGGATCGATCATAGGCTTTTGTTCTGTGGGATGGGATATAAAGGTCGGAGTGGCGCGATCTTGTCCCAAGCAAGTGAACTGAGGATTTAAATTGAAGGAGACTGTGGATATAGGAAGGATGCTGGGATTTTATCGTTTGGTAGAGAAAGGACCCAAGGAAGTACTGTCTGCGTGTGGAAGGGAGGAGCCACTTCAACTCGGCATAGAGGTGAGTCATGTGAGTCCGTCTCGAGGTACCAAAAACAAATCTCAAACAGCAATTCATAATACGCTTTACTCTGTTCTCAAGTACCATACAGAGGCCACCGTACACCGCACAGCCGTAGTCAAAGTGGGGAAAGATGAGTGAGGAGACAAGGATTTTACGCGTGGATTCGGGAAGAAGGTGACTGGAGCGATGGAAAAACTTTAGGGTGCTTATGGCTTTCCGAGAAATTTGTGCAATATGGGGTTTCCAGGAAAGGGATTGGTCAATTATAATTCCTAGGTTTTTGACAGAGGGACTGAAAGCAATGGGATGACCATTTAGGAATAAGGTTGGAAAGGTGGGTTGGATCTCAGGAGGGGATTGGAACCAATCATAATAGCTTGAGTTTTCATAGCGTTTAAGCATAGCTTATTCAGGTTTGCCCAGGAACAGATTCTATCTAGGTCTGCCTGAATAGCGGCAAACGCAGATGATAATTCGGACGGAGGGAAGGAGAAATAAATTTGGAAATCATCCGCATAGAGGTGATGGGAGCAATGGACTATTGAATTAGGGAGATCATTGATGTAGCAATTGAATAGGAGAGGGGAGATGCTGGAGCCCTGGGCCACACCTGCCGAAAGGGCGAGGAAGGATGATAAAGGATGATTAGGATTGTAAACGGCTTGGGTTCGACCGGAAAGGAATGATTGGAACCAGCGAATAGCGCTGTTGGAAAAGGATAGTGCATTTAGTTTGGTAAAGAGAATAGAATGGTCTAAGGAGTCGAAAGCTTTCGAGAAGTCAAGAAGTATTAAAACTGTTAGTTTCTTTTCGTCCATGGCAGTATGTAAGTCATTAGTGATTTTGGCGAGGGCGGATTGTGTGGAAAAGCCTGAACGGAAACCAGATTGGAAGGGATCAAGTAGCTTGGACTTTTCAAGGAATTCGGATATCTGAGTCTGGATTATTCTTTCGAGAGGTTTTGAAAGGTTTGAGAGAATGGAAATAGGTCGATAATCTTTAGGAAGGACGGGGTTTGCGGTTTTGTTAATGGGATGGACTAAAGCTTTTTTCCAAGAGCTAGGGAATACTGAATTTTGAAGGGAGAAATTATATATAAAAAGGAGAGTGGGGAGGATTTCAGGAAGGCATAATTTTAACAATTTAACAGGAATTCCATCAAAACCAAAGGAATTGGTGGTAGATTTCATAATGGAGGAAATAAGATCACTTGGAGAAATGTCAGAGAAGTAGAAATTATCGGGGTTGAATATAGGAGCTGAAGAAGATTTAGGAGGAGGCAGAGTAGACAAATTTGAAGACGGGGATACAAAATGGGAATTTAGTTCATCAGGAGATATCTGTGGTTCATGTGAAGAAGAGGATTTGCAGAGGGAGAGCTTACGGAGAATGAGCCATTTTGTTTTCGAGTCAGGAGCTGTGGAGAGGGCTTCTTGGAAATAAATGGATTTTGCTCGTCTGATAGTTGTCTGTGTCAAGTTACGCAGTGCCCTAAACGCTTGATAGTCGTCAGTCAGTCTTGTACGTCTAAAGCGCCTACGGGCAGCCTCACGTCTTTTTTGTAGGTCTTTAATTTCTTGACTCATCCAGGGAGCAGGTCGGCGACGGAAGGTGATGGTTTTGAATGGTGCGTGGATATCAAGGATATGAAGAAGATTAGCAGTGAGGATATCAACCATTGAGTCAATAGATGTACAGAATAGATTTCGCTCCAGTTAATATTTTCTAGGTCAGGTAAAAGGATTTCACGGGTCAGAGCGTCCAGGTTACGAAAAGTGAACGTTTTGGGTAGAAAAGCAGGGGTTTGGATATTATAAGAGATTTGGATAAGGTCATGAGATGAAAGGAATGGTACTGGATGCTGGGAGGCGGATAAAAGGTTATGCCTTGAGTCGATAACATGTAGGTCCAACCAGGTGTCAGACCTCAAGGTATGGTGAGTTGGGGCATAAGGAACAATGTAGAGATGGAGAGAATAAAAAAGGTTTTCAAGGTAGTGTTTATCGTTGGAGTCAGAAAGCAAGTTGGTATTAAAGTCGCCAGAGATTATAATATGGTTGTAATAGGGAACATAGTTATAGAGGATTGATTCGAGGGATTGATCAAAAGGAACCAGAGGAGGACGGTAAACTACAATATACAGGAGAGAACTTGAGTTACAGGAAATTTCGACAAGAAGGAATTCAACATAAGAGTGATCATAAGGGAATGAGACATCAAGGATTCGGGATTTGAGGCTGTTGTGAACAAAAAGACCTACACCTCCACCGTTCCTGCCGATACGATCGTGCCGGATAAAGGAATAGTCAGGAATAGAAACTGAGGAAGAAGGAATATAGGATTTTAGCCAGGTTTCAGTGACTGCAATAAGGTGGTAAAATTTTTTGGTGAAGTAATTAAGGAACTCATCATAATGAGCGGGTAAGGACTGTGCGTTAACATGGCAGGCGGTAAGGACGTTAGACATACAAGAAAGGAAATAAAGTTGTTTGAAGGAAAGACGCTTGCTGTAAAACGAAATTGTGAATATACATCAGAAATAAAGAGACCGTTGATAAAATTATATAAGATAATCTATTTATTTATAAAGGAAATTGGCGATTATAATAAAACTGAAACGCTACACATAAAAGAAAAATAAATGAACTAAACATGTGTTACTAACTTAAGCTAGTTTTGTTTTAGATTATAAATTTTATATTTTCAATTATTTTGTCCGTTTATTTTTATTGCACATTTTCTTGGTTTTACCAGAATATTTACCTACCCGGATCAAAGTCAAGGGCTAAGCAAAAAATACTATGACTATATTAAAAAATTTTCTGATGATACTGGCTGTACCGAGGAGAACTGCTTTCTGTCCTTCTTCCAGAACCTTTTCGGGCAGTTTTAAGTTTTTAGTTGCTAAAATGGTGTCATCTGGAATGAGACCGTTGCATGAGATAATTATCGGATATACCTTGATTTGTTCCAGCTTATAGACTTGACGTAGTTCCTGGCACAAATCTTGATATTTCCGTATTTTCTCAGCAATAGTTTTGTCGATATTGTCATCATTCGGGACAGCAATATCAATAACATAGCCGCATTTTACATTTAGATCCATAACCACTATGTCCGGCTTGTTGTTTAATATCATGTGATCGGTAATAATGGAACGATCCCAGTATATTGTTTTTTTTTCACCTGAGAGTACCTGTTTTGGTTCGTATCGGTAATAAGGAACCTCGTCTGCTATCATTTGGTATGCATAATGCCAGCGATTGGTGAATAATTTTTGCCAAGTTATTATGCCTCATAAGGTATTCTCTCCCTGCCAATGCCTGACATCCAGATGATACATGTTGGATAGACTCTATTGCCGTTTTACAAAGACGACATCGTTCACTTATATTCTCCCCACAAATGTATTTCCTATAAGCATTGGTTGAAATCACTTGATCTTGTATGGCCAAAATAAATCCTTCTGTTTCGGGAAACAAGTGACCTTTTTTAAGCCAGAAGGTAGAAGCTTCCCAATTTACTCCTGATTGGGACATAGAGTTGTGAAATCGACCATGTAGTGACTTACTTTTCCAATTTTCAATCAGAGTTTCTTCGGTAGGTCCCTCTTTATGCTCTTCTGAATTGAAGTTTAGAGCTGTGTATCCAATGTCTAACGCTTTTATTGCAGACCATATTGGAGAATCATTATCTAGGAAACTGCGTCTTAAATTGTTTTCTTGCTCTCTGCAGCTTCTCAACAGACAAACGAGTCCCCTTCCACCTTGCTTACGTGGTAAGTACATTCTTTCTATTGATGATTTGGGATGTCGTTTTCTTTCTGACGTAAACAGGACTCTAACTAAACGATCCATTTCTTCAAGTTCCGTATTAGACCATTTTAAAACTCCAAAAGTGTAAGTCAGTACTGGAATAGCCCATGTATTTATTGCTTTTACTAGATTTCCAGCTGACAAATACGTTCTGAGAATTTTTTTTACTCGCATTTTGAACTCATCTTTAAAATGATCTTTATTATTCTTCGTGAATTTCAAAATTTGGCCAAATCCTAAGTATTTATAACAGTCCGAATCGCTTAATTGTTTTATTGTTTCATTATTGATAAGCTCCACGTCTGCTTTGTTTGTCACCACTCCCCTTTTAACATGAATTGCAGCACACTTCTCTATTCCGAAAGTCATACCAATTTCATTACTAAATGACTCAACCATATGAATCATGTTTTTCAGCTCTTTGTCACCTCTTGCATACAATTTTAAATCATCCATGTAAAGAGCATGAGAGATTAAAGTTCCACTATTATTAAGTTTGTAACCCATTCCAGAATTATTCAATAATTCACTAAGAGGATTTAAAGCCAGACAGAACAACAATGGACTTAACGAGTCACCTTGAAATATTCCTCTGTCTATTGGTATGCACAATTTGGAACTTCTAAGGTTAGGTAAGTGCAACTTCACCTTCCACGTTTTCATTAGACGCTCTAATAAATCTATAATATTACGATCTACTTTGTAGATGTTTAATACTTCTATTAGCCATCCATGTGGGACAGAGTCATACGCCTTTTGATAGTCTATCCAGGCTATAGATGCGTTTCGTTTTTTCTTTGCTATTTGGGATGTTATGAACGAGTCTATTACTAATAGTTCTTTGCATCCTTTGGCATTTTTCTTACACCCTAGTTGTTCCTTTGTGATGATATCATACTTGTCGATATGATCTGATAATTTACAACTGATCATAGATGATAGTAGTTTATAAACCCCGTTTAAGCAGGTGATAGGTCGAAAATCTTTAGGAGCAAGCTGATTCTTAGCCGATTTAGGGATTAAATAAGTTATACCCTTACAGAAGTCTTCTGGTGGAGCAATGGTATTGGCCAGCAGTTTTTGGTAATAGGAAGCTAATAATTTATGGGCACTAGTAAAGTATTTCAACCAATAATTATGAATTTTATCAGGGCCAGGTTTATTTCCAATTTTTCATTCTTTTAACTGATAACTGGATATCGTCTTCATTTATCGGAAAATTTGGTTCCATTGGTGAAACTGAGCGCGCCCTTACCTTAATCTTTTCTATCCAGCTTCCATTAAAGTTATTTTTCTTAGGATCTTCCCACATTTTCGACCAGAACTCTTCCAATTCATTCTCATTGAAACTTGAAGTCTCAATGTTCTGTTGATGATTTAATGATTTATAGAAGACCTTCGATATAAACATAAAATTTTGCCTTCTTCTTTTTTCCGCTTCAGTATATCTTCTTAACCTGTTAGCATATACAGCTAATTTTTGCTTTCTATCATCTAAATAAAGTTTTAGTTTATCATTCAGTTCAGATTCTTGAACAGCACCTATATGTAAAACTACGATTTCATCCACTTTTTTCTTTAGTTTAAATGTTGCTGTGCAGGGGTTTCTTAGGTAATTTGTCAAGATTCCTATATCTTTGCGGATCCCATCGATTTTATTCTTTAGTCTTCTTTTCCAGGGTGCTAATTTACCATTATCTTTCATTTTCTTTTCTTCAGTAGTTGAATGAATTGATGATTGATCCTTCTTAATTAGACCTAAGTTTCTAGCCACTGATCTCGCTCCAACATATATCCAATGACGAATTTCATTTATATCTGAATCAGGTGCTATGTATTCTGACAAGAGCAGATCAACTGCTCGAACAATGTCTACTGTTTTCTTAGCGTATGGTACCTTTGGAATTACTGGCCTATTTTCTAGCGAGATACCTTCAAATTTCATGTGCTCTGCTAGCAATAGCGCTCTTATATCTTCGATGCTATTGTACACTTCTTCTTGGTCTATGTTAACTACTGCTTTTTGTGTGTTATCGGAAACTCTCACATCAATCTGCTGGGTTACTACCTCTTGGTTAAGTACCTGGTTACTGCCGAGTTCTCGTTTTTAATCACGTAATTCAGCATCTGAGAGAAAATTGCGTTCAAATATTTGCTTCACCTGATCTGCCAGTCTTTGTGCCGTTACAGAGATCTGAGGGAAAATCTCATTCCAATATCCAACAATCTTGCTACGGTAGCCAGTTTTATTAGTTTCTATGTCTGTAGCCAGGAAGTAAGCACGGATGGCTGCTCTATTCATTTCAGTGGTCCATCTCAAACGTCGGTGCTCAACTCTCTGGCGATTTGGACCTCTACTTCGTGCGGGAGGCAAAATAGCTTCCAAGCTCGAAACAGAGTTAGTTATTAGTCCCTGACGATCCGGCCTTACGGTTCCGTTCGACATCGGGGCGCCGCTTGCACCGCCTACCGATGAAGTGGGCTGTCGATCCAAACCCTCTAGAGTAGCCCTTTCTCTAGATTCGTCCGAGGCAATTTTGCGACTTCTTAACTCCATTTTGCTGGGTGATTTGCATTTTATACCTTCTGCCAGGTCTTCTAAGGGAAGGTAACCCTTAGGTGAGTACTGTAAATGTGCTTGTGTCAGAGTTGATGTGCAGTGTCCTGTTGTGGTGAGGAGGTGCGGTGTACTGAACATCAGGAACCGGGGGATCGTTAAGCCCCAGCAGTTACGCACTTCACTGCCCCTTGCGGTTTATTATTATTATTTATTTATTTTATTCTATTTTTATTATTTTTTTTTTTATGAGTAGGTTTTTTGTATAATTTTTCCTACTACCATAGTTAATATTAATTCAATTATACCACATACTTAGTCATTAAGCTAATAGATTATAATTACCAAACGAACAAAACATTATGCTGATTGTAAGGATGCATCATCCGAAATCATTTGTAAATATTTTGTCGATTTGTAAATATGTAAATAAAGTTTATTTTTTCTTTTTCTCTTTTTAACACCTGTAAAAGGGTGCTAAATACATGGTATAAAGTGGCTCTTCTGATTAGCCGATTTTGATGAAAAAGTTGCTGTAGCGGCTTTTCGTTTTCGTGCTAGACTTATCCCACACACAGACCTTTTTGCTGGACTTGGTTATTTGGAATCAAGAGACACCAAAACGTGTATTTCCGTTGAAAACTGGAAGTCGAAAATTTTCACGCAATACTTTTCCTTACTATATATTTCATACACAGGTAAGTTTTTTTATTTATTAATTTTTTGAAAGTTACAACTGTATTAGTAAATACATCAAGTAAACTGGCTCGTAATATAGATAATATACATGAAAAGACATGAAGAAAATATTCCCATTGGCAACACTCCACTAGGTAATCTACACTAGAAGGTCTCGAGGCCATATTCTTTTCAGACGCCTCGGAGGATTGTCAGGAATGGAAGAGGAAGCAAGGATTGAAACTAGTGGGTTAATGTGGGAGTGGAGTTTGTCATGGAAGGAATGATACCTCGTACGGGCCAAATCAGCAACATATGGGACATTAAGGTCTTTATGGATGAGTTTGTTGGTAACAAAATAAGAAGCATTGAGGATTTTTCGAAGGATTTTGGATTGTAAGGATTGAATACGGGAAGAAACATAGGTAAGTGAAAGTAAAAAACCGATTCCGAATGCTTTTTTATATTCTGACACTCACTGTGATTCTTTTTTCAACATTTTTTTATTTTCACTTTTTAAAATATTTAAATTTATTTTAGCTATACGGGTAAGTGAAATTTGCACTATTTTATCAAACATTTATATATATATATATATATATATATATATATATATATATATATTAATAATTATTTATTCTGCTACGAGTCGCTTTAGAATAATATAACAGGAAATAAAAAGGTGGACTTAAGACTAGAGTCTTAGAGAAAAATGACTGAAGAACAGAAAGGAATTAAACTAATAACATGAAAAAATAAATGTATGTTAACATGAGAACAAAAAATAATATATAAAAACAAAATATATAATCAGATAAAAGAAATATATATTTACATATACACACACAAACATATACATGTATGTATACAGTTTTTAAAAACATATATATAATTTAATCTTGTATCTTTGAAAAGATAATAATTTAAAATATTTGTTAATGATGGAGTTTTGTTGACCGTAGAGAAATTAGATGAGGAAGATGGTTGGGGGTGCGGTCATAAATTAAAACCACACAATTAAAAATAAGAGTTATTTTTATTATGTGCCGACGTTTCGGCCTACAATGTGGGCCTTCATCAGGGCTAAAAGAAACAAGATAACAACCAATGTAATTAGACTTAATAATGCGTTAGGTATATAATAATAATATGACAGTAATAAATTATGGGAACATAAATAATATTAAATGTAAAATGATAATAAGATGACAATTATAAAGTATGGAAATAAGGTGACAGTTATAAAGTATGGAAATAAACAAAATTAAGATGATAGTTATAAAGTATGGAAGTAGACATAATTGAGATGATAATATTGTAATGAGAATATATAAATAGAGACTCAGTAAATGAAAAAAAAAAAAAAAAATGATAAAGGAAAAATATGTGAACAATTAAGATTTTAAATATTAACAATTATGAGTTGATATATGACGGTAATATATTAAAAACATAGTTAAGAGTATAGGTAATATATAAAAAAATATAGTCATTACAAAAGAGAAACAGTATGAATAAAAAATAATAATTTAAATTTTAAAATAATGTAATATTAAACTAATAATTATATGTCAGGATATGTAACGGAGAAATATATGAGTATGGAAAGGGGGAGAAAGAAATGGGCGATGAAAAAAGACCCTTATAAATAAGAAAAAATACTTACATGACGTGCAAGCTTTGCCTACGAAGTGATGTTTCTCAGTTTAAAAAACGCTCATTGCGTGGAACGGAAAATATGAGAACTAGAATGTCCGTTAGGAAAATTCCAAGAAGCTAAGTTATGTTTACTGATTCGATTGTTAAAAAATAGCCAAAAGTCATTACTTGAGAGTACTTGAGTTATTACTTATGAGTATTTGATAAAATTGTAAGAAATAGTGACGAGGTAAAGATTAAAAGATTTTAAGTAATAACGGATGACGATAATAAATGATGAATGATGATAAGGTAATAACGAATGACGATAAGGAGCTGTCGAAGGAAATGATAAATAAACAGTAATCTAGTAGGTAAACAAATAAATAAATAAAAAAGGGGAGTACGAAAATTAAATAAATATATAAATAAAAAATTGATAATAAATAAATAAAAATAAAATTATGAAGAGATGATCAGATGGTTGTTTAAAAAATGAGCTAGGGATGCTTTATTAAATTTAATATTTGGGAATAAGCTAGTGACAAGTTATGTTTGTCAGTCTTTTGATTAACAGGAAGGGGTTCTAGTTGTATGTAAATGCATTCTGTAATGAGTCGTTTGTCATGGTTGGGAACAGTGGCAAGAATGGATGTTTTATCAAAATCAAAGGAATGGTTAAGGGTTAAGGAATGTTCTGAAAGTTTTGAAGCGGTAGAATTTTTAGAGGAAATTGTATATTTGTGTCGGGTGATGCGATCTTTGAGAAGGTTTTTGGTTTCACCAATATAGGCAGAGTTGCAATTAGGAGTTCCGCAAGGGACTCTATAAACAATTTTTGAACGGTGGTCTGTTGGTATACTGTCTTTAAGTCGGCTGTAAATATTGGAGAGTTTGTAGTGGGATTTTAAAGCAAGTCTGAGGTTTGGATAGAAGGATTTTAATGATTTTTTAATTTTTTCTGAATGAGAGGGAATGTAAGGTACGGATCTATATAAGAGAGTTGGTGATGATGATGGAGTAGAAAGAGAGGTTAATTGAGGTTGAGACTGATTTCTGTAGTTATTTATATATATTTATATATATCATAAACAAACTTATAACTTTACTTATAAGTTTGTTTATGATATATATAAATATATATAAATAACTACAGAAATCAGTCTCAACCTCAATTAACCTCTCTTTCTACTCCATCATCATCACCAACTCTCTTATATAGATCCGTACCTTACATTCCCTCTCTTTCAGAAAAAATTAAAAAATCATTAAAATCCTTCTATCCAAACCTCAGACTTGCTTTAAAATCCCACTACAAACTCTTCAATATTTACAGCCGACTTAAAGACAGTATACCAACAGACCACCGTTCAAAAATTGTTTATAGAGTCCCTTGCGGAACTCCTAATTGCAACTCTGCCTATATTGGTGAAACCAAAAACCTTCTCAAAGATCGCATCACCCGACACAAATATACAATTTCCTCTAAAAATTCTACCGCTTCAAAACTTTCAGAACATTCCTTAACCCTTAACCATTCCTTTGATTTTGATAAAACATCCATTCTTGCCACTGTTCCCAACCATGACAAACGACTCATTACAGAATGCATTTACATACAACTAGAACCCCTTCCTGTTAATCAAAAGACTGACAAACATAACTTGTCACTAGCTTATTCCCAAATATTAAATTTAATAAAGCATCCCTAGCTCATTTTTTAAACAACCATCTGATCATCTCTTCATAATTTTATTTTTATTTATTTATTATCAATTTTTTATTTATATATTTATTTAATTTTCGTACTCCCCTTTTTTATTTATTTATTTGTTTACCTACTAGATTACTGTTTATTTATCATTTCCTTCGACAGCTCCTTATCGTCATTCGTTATTACCTTATCATCATTCATCATTTATTATCGTCATCCGTTATTACTTAAAATCTTTTAATCTTTACCTCGTCACTATTTCTTACAATTTTATCAAATACTCATAAGTAATAACTCAAGTACTCTCAAGTAATGACTTTTGGCTATTTTTTAACAATCGAATCAGTAAACATAACTTAGCTTCTTGGAATTTTCCTAACGGACATTCTAGTTCTCATATTTTCCGTTCCACGCAATGAGCGTTTTTTAAACTGAGAAACATCACTTCGTAGGCAAAGCTTGCACGTCATGTAAGTATTTTTTCTTATTTATAAGGGTCTTTTTTCATCGCCCATTTCTTTCTCCCCCTTTCCATACTCATATATTTCTCCGTTACATATCCTGACATATAATTATTAGTTTAATATTACATTATTTTAAAATTTAAATTATTATTTTTTATTCATACTGTTTCTCTTTTGTAATGACTATATTTTTTTATATATTACCTATACTCTTAACTATGTTTTTAATATATTACCGTCATATATCAACTCATAATTGTTAATATTTAAAATCTTAATTGTTCACATATTTTTCCTTTATCATTTTTTTTTTTTTTTTCATTTACTGAGTCTCTATTTATATATTCTCATTACAATATTATCATCTCAATTATGTCTACTTCCATACTTTATAACTATCATCTTAATTTTGTTTATTTCCATACTTTATAACTGTCACCTTATTTCCATACTTTATAATTGTCATCTTATTATCATTTTACATTTAATATTATTTATGTTCCCATAATTTATTACTGTCATATTATTATTATATACCTAACGCATTATTAAGTCTAATTACATTGGTTGTTATCTTGTTTCTTTTAGCCCTGATGAAGGCCCACATTGTAGGCCGAAACGTCGGCACATAATAAAAATAACTCTTATTTTTAATTGTGTGGTTTTAATTTATGACCGCACCCCCAACCATCTTCCTCATCTAAAATATTTGTTGTTGAATTAACGTTGAAAATGATAATTTAATAAGTAAATCTATTATATTTTTTATTTGTTGATTATTCTTGAAATTAGCATTAACATAGGATTATTTGGACTGACAGGAAATGGTTGAATAGACGGGATTTAAATGTGGTGAAAGTTTGGGAGTCACGAATATTAGAGATACATACATATATATAGATACATACATATATATGTATACATAGATTATATATATGTATTATTTCCCACTTTTGGAAGAAATCTGATTTAGCCGCTTTGTCTGAGTACTCAGAACTTGCAAGGTTAACATGAACACTAAGAAGGCCCTCTCAGAATGTAATGAAGCGGACAGAAACGAAATAAATATTTAATGGTAACGCTTGAGCTTGGAGGGACCACCGCTTGGATATTTCTTCCAGAGAAACTCTGCGGCTTCCATGGCTAACTTTCTCTTCTTACTGGTCCTCTGGGAACTTCTAAAACCTGTGTTTCCATAATTTACTGCTTGAATCCTCTCTTCTAAACTTTAGTATTACTAATTCAAATCATATAGCCAACCAACTTTTTAACCAGTTTGGTTTCTATTGTCGTGAAAAAAAGAGAAACAAAAAAACAATGGATATTTGGATCAGTTATTACAGAGGTTCGAGCTTTTTCATGGCCAACGGCCGTGCAAGGAGATGGTCAGACCAAAATACAGCCCAGCCGCAAGGTTTTCATCCCCATTTATTTTTAGGTTTTTTAAAAATAAACAAGTGATCCATATTTTTCACTTAACAATGTTCTTATTTCTATTATTCCTCCAACGTTTCAGCCTTTTGCCATTTTAAAGGATCCTTTAATCTATCCTGTCTATTGCATAAAAAAATATAAATATAAATTGTCGAAGCGGCGTAGTCTAGTGGGTAGAGCGCTAGTCTACTGTGCTCCGGGTCCTGGGTTCGAATCCCGGCTGTGGCGGAATATTATTTAATCAGTTATTTCAGCGGGGGGGGGGGGCGATCCTGGGCATGGAGACCCTCCTGGGGCACACCCTGCCTCTATAAAGTGGGTACCCAAAAGAGGGGAAAAAACCGGCAGCTGAGCGTGATCTTGGCCGAATCACGCCATTGCACGGTCGTTGGCCTAGAAACAGTACGAATCTCTACATGTACTGAGCCCATAACTCTTCATGGGTTGTAGTGGTACAGATTTTTTTTTTATATACATTATCACATTATAAAAAAATATATATATAATTTAGGCTTTATGTATGCAATAGACAGGACGATGTTGGGGAAGAAAAAATAAATAAAAATATTGTTGAGTAAAAAATATGGTTCCCCTATTTTATTTAAAAAGAACCTAAAAATAAATAAATTTACTCTAATAAATAAATGTATCATACAAATTAATCCCCATTTATATTGTACTAGCTAAACCTTGTTTTTGACCCGTAGTTTGACAGTGCTTAAATGCCGGTATTTTAAATTTTCTTCCTCGAAAGTACCTTTAATTCTGTTGATTTGAAAAAAAAATGACCATATCACCAGTCAGCATTGATAAAAACAGGTAAATACATAAGTTGATTGAATTCAATTATATATCCTTCTTCTTTCCCAGTCAGACAATAACCTCAAACTGCAGATGCTAGAAAATATCAATTTTGTAGAGTTTACATTATTTCGATTATCACTAATGAAGTAGCTATATTTGTTTCATTCTAAGAGTCTGATTTGTAATTATGTACATATTTTATAACCTCAATTAATTATTTTAGTTTAGCTATTTGTTGTTTAAAGCTATGACCACATTGTTCCGGTCATCAAATCTGTAATTTTATTTTATACTTAAGGGGCTTTAGTCCCTTGATAATTTTATTTATTAAATTAAATTTTATTTCATTTCATATTTTTAATTTTTAATGTAATAATTGATTTAATATTATTTACATTATTTTTTTTTCTATGTTGAGATAGAGCATCACATAATTTTCGAAGCAACATGAGTAACAAATGATTATCTTGGCATTTCCAAGAATATGTTTCAGTCCTTAATAGTTAACAGGAAAATAGACTGACAGGGCCCGGAGTTACTAAAGACGCATATTATAACCTTTCTTGAGTGAAGTGGAATTTTGAAATGACATGATAAAGTTAAATGCGAGTTCTAAAATAAACCGGAGAAGGCGGAGGATAAATTATTAGGTATTAAGGAACTGTGTTAAAGGACATTAGGAGACGTCGGCTCAAAGGTAGGAGGCGGGCAAATGTTACTCAACATAAGGGCATTTTACGCTCATATAAATGGGAATATCTCATCGTTTCACGTGAGATGCCAATTTCTCAAAATAGAAATTAAAAAAAAAATATTTATTAAGATTTACAAACATTGTTGAATACGTCAAGTAAATTTGAGGAAAGTATAAATAATACCAACTACCCTTTGGCAGAACTTAGAAACTATTCTTAAGTAGAAGGTCTCGAGGCCATATTCTTGTTAGACGCCTCGGGGGGTTATCAGGAATAAAAGAGGAAGAAAGGATAAAAACTAGTGGGTTGGAGTGGGAATAGAGTTTTCATGAAAGAAATAGTATCTGATTCGGGCTAAATCAGTAACATATAGAACATTAAGGTCATAACGGATTTTATTCGTGCAAAATAAGGAGCATTCAGGATTTTGGATTGTAAGGATTGGATACGAGAGGAATTCGATGGTTTAGTTGAGCTCCAAAGCTCAGTCCAGATAGGTCTTATGATAGTCATGTAGATGAGCCTTTTGTAGCTCAGAGGAAGGTTTGACCGTATGTCTAGTAAGTGTAGAAGTAGCCGAAAATGGCGAGCAGTTTTTTGTTTTAGTCTTGTATGCGGACTTCATGTTAGACGTTTTTCAAGATAGAGTCCTCTGTATCGGATCTGTTCAACAGGTACTAGTTGAGTGTTAAACTTTCTTCAAGTATCCTTAGATACAGTACGGCAGGAAGTCATAGTAAGAACATAACGCATGTTTGTTTCTAGGTCATTGTCTGTCAAGGAGATGATCGCGGATTTCTATGAACTTTAGGATAGCCAATTTATGAAGTCTGGATGGCCCAAAGGAGTACCTCTCCACTCCATAGTTGACCTACGAATAATACAACATAATAAATATTTATCATGCCACAGCCAAGATCAGACCTGGGAGCCAGAGCCATCAATATGCCAGTGACTTACCTCGCTCCTGAGCTAACTAGCTAGTCCTGTTTAACAGGAACTAGGTGAGTGTTATTAAAACATACTGTAGGGCTGGAAGTCATAGGTTTTTGACAAAGGGTAAAGGTTATTTGGTGGGATTTGTTGGAATTTACTTTTATTCTCCAGTTCTGACATCGTACTTCTAGGTTTTTGATGTGGACTTGAAGAGTATAGGAGGCAATAAATGGCAATTTTTTTTCTATTTTGCAAGGTAATAACAATCTATCTATATATATAAAAATTAAAATGAAAGGATAAAAGAGAATGATTACTTTAGTAAATAGGTTTTTTATTATTATTATCTTTTTAAAAATAATTTTCAAGGTAATAATAGTCTCTCTATCTATAATAATAATAGAAATAGAAAATAATTTTTATTCTGGGACTGGGTCCCCTAAGAATAACAGAATTGTACAATTTAAATACACAACATGTCTGGCCAACAGACAGAAGGAACATAATTAATTACTTATTACACAGATGGGTTAATTCGAGTGTTCATATCACACACGAATATCCACACACATATATATATTATATATATATATATATATATATATATATATATATAATATAAAAATATGATATGATAAAATAAAATATAAACAGTTCTTGAAAAATATTGTGTTAAACAAAATTAAAAATAAATTAAAATATAATAGCGTTTAAATAATGAACAAATATTACTTTTCTTTCAAAGTGTGATATCAGGAACATAAGAATCACTGTATTTAAGCGTCTTTTTGGGATAATAAAAGGTATGGGAAAAGTTGGGATTTGAATGAGGAAAGAGAAGCAGCATAGCGGATATGAGTAGGTAGAGATACTAATAATAGGCTTATCGAACCCGAAGGTTCGATGCCGATACCACCAAAGTCTGCCTACACAAACTCGTCCAATGTTCACCGTTCAAGCCCAAGATCAGCCTTAACGCAATCCTCCCATCGACGCTTCGGCCTGTCTTTCGGACGCCTACCAGTCGGTTCAGCGAGTACCAACTTTCTTGGAATCCGTTCCTCATCAAGCAAAACCACTTTACGCGCCCATTTGAGTCTCCGCGAAGCTATCAACTCAATTATATTCACAGGATACAAGTTCCGCGTTGTGCAACCTTCTAAACTCCCCAGTGGCCTCATCTCTCTTCGGACCAAATATTTTATGCAGTACCTTATTTTCGAAAACCTTAAGCCGTTGTTCATCCTTCAAAGTAAGCGGCCACGTTTCACTATTTATATGCCAAAAAATATTCGCTTTTTCCCTTGGTGATCGCATTACGCGTAAAACGACTTAAGACTTCTTAAGATAGGACATCGTCTGTCGGGTCAGCTAGTAATAAAATAAAAATGTCAGGAAAACAATTTTTTTTTGTTGAATTGTATATGCTCTTTGGCGTGAAGTGAAGACATTTCAATTTACATTTCCAGTTTTTAAAACTTTTTTAATAGGAGGGAATCAGTCCTGGTGGTGGTTAGAGAATGAAACACAATGAAATAGTTTTAACTCCATATTGATTTTCCAAACATTTAAATGTTGGCATTACTTAAAAGTATTTAATTATTTTTCTTTCATTGACCGCCACCCCTACTAATTGCCTCCTTAATCTCTCTACAGTCAACAATTGATAATGATTATGATCCAAAGAACAAGGGGCCAACAAAAAGATACATTACCCCCACCTCTCCGCCGCAGCGCCAGGCTTCAAAATACTATCACACCTCGACTACAGCAGAAAGCTTCATCTCAACAAAATTTCAACTCCTTATCACCTTTTTCTTTGGGATCTTAAAGATCAGTAGTTTCCAAAAACAAATTTCGCGGACCCCCTTCAACCAATCATTTCAATGGCAAGGAAACCGTAAATTATAAAAATCTAAATCTCTAATATAGCTATATCTTTAGATTTTTGGCGCGCTACACCGTATCACGTATAGTTCATGCGAAATACCATTGCTATCGAAACTCAGTATCATGTAACTAGTCATGTAGGATAATAGAAATGAAAAGAAAAAATAGGCTCGAGGGGTTTACTGTAGTCCGCGTAAAATTGAATTACTAGAGAAAGAAATGCTTTATTTTTTTGGCAATGCTGCCCAAATACATCGGGTTGCTACGATAATACAGCATACTTATCTCAACAAAATTTCATGGACATATTGCAACTAAATTTTCAATTTTTTAATTATTTTTTATTTCCTTGTCTATTCTAATGCTAAACTTCTAATATTTACAATTAGTTTTCCCTCTGATTTATTTACATTTTTATTTTGGTATTCCTCTCTATAACTACTTATAAAATTTAAACATTAAACCTTTGGTGAGCACATCATATGACCAAAATATTCATCAATTCACTTCTTAACTGTCATGTTGGTGATGGTGGATAATCCCCAGGGAGTCTAAAATTATATTTTTCGCCATCACCGCAACATCTTTGATTTCGACACCCAGGTCGTCCAAAAATCTCCTTCCAGTGATTCTAGGGATCGCTCCGCAAGACCCAAACCATAGACCTCTAACGGAGAATTGTCTCTCTCCAAATGTCTCGCGGAACTTTTATTTTAGGAAAGGGGTGCATTTCTATCTCTCTTCTCCCTTTCAATTCAACCTGCCTGATCGAGGTCATTGTTATCTTTGTTTTTTTTTCCAGAACCGTTACATTTTTAACTCGTAGTTATTTTTTATAGCGTGGCTCGCTAAGTTCGTTTCTTCTTTTTTAGATTTCATATATATATATATATATATATATATATATATATATATATATATATATATATATATTGGGTTGTTTCACATGAAATGTCCGTTTTTTATAGTTTCCGAAATACATAAAGGATTTTGCAGGTCTCTGTTGTTTTCTTCCGAATGTTTACATATTTAAAGTAAACAGTTACTAATCCTCTACCTTTATATTATGAACATGGAAACACGCGATTTTCGAGTAATATTTTTGTACGAGTTTAAACTCGGCCATTCAGCAGCTGAGGCCGCTAGAAATATTTTCAAGACGTTTGGGGAAGAGTGTTAATGAACGGACCATTCGCCGTTGGTTTGCTAAATTTTCAGCTGGGGATACCGACTTGGAAAACATGCCCCGAGGAAGACCTCCGTCCGTAATAGACAACGATGTCCTCAAACATACAGTAGAAGGAAACCCATACTAAACAGTTAATGGACTCTCAGCACAACTAAATGCAAGTGCATCTACCGTTTCCAGACATTTAAAGTGTATTGTGGCAGTAAAAAAGCTCGGTACATGGGTACCTCATGATCTCACTGAGCGGCATGTTACAAAACATACCGTGCAAAAATTGAAAGAACTGGGCTACGAAGTTCTTCCGCACCCACCATATTCTCCCGACTTGTCTCCAACGGATTACCACCTGTTCAGGAATTTAGTGCTTTTTCAGATTTTGCTTCAATTCAAAGCTCAGAGTTTTTCAGTTCGGGGATAAAAAAGTTGGTGTCACGTTGAGAAAAATGTGTAGAAAAAGAAAGTAAATACTTCGAATAAAATTATCTTGTTTTAATATCGTATTTTTAATAAGAATCCTTTACCTTGAAAACGGACATTTAATGTGACACAACCCAATATATATATATATATATATATATATATATATATATATATATATATATATATATATATATATAAGTAAAATAGTATATATGTAAATAAAATAGTATTCTACCAAACAGCAGTTTTAATTTTCTAATTAAATTTTGATCATTATAAACATATTCTCTAGTGAATAAAGAACTAGTGTTAATCCATGTCACTGGTTTGAACCCCCAGCTGTGGTAAAATAAATGTATATTATGTTATTTCAGCTATGTAGCAAACCTGGGTTAAGGAAATCCTCCTTGGGCACACCCAGCCTCTATAAAATGGGTTAAGTTTACGAGATCTCGGCCTAATTAATTCCTTCCACAACCATTGTGACCTAGAATCAGTGACCCTTCATGGTTTGTTGTACAGGTTTTATTTTTTAGTAGTTGACCCGACCCTGCTTCGCACTGGTGCAAATTGAATGAGGTGTCGTTTATGTTTAAAAAATCTCTGTCTGGCCGATTTAGAGTTTATCGCTTTGAGAATTTTATTTCGTCGTAACGAAAAGTGCAATTAGCAAGAAAATATGTTTATTCATTATTATATTTAATCATCGGCAGAAAAGAAAAAGAAAATATATAAAATAGCTACATTTATTTGTTTGCTATTTTAAAGTGAAGCACTGATAACGGTAAATTTATTTTTACGTACAATGAAAGCATGATTGCTACGTATGTATTCAAAAACTACAGGAATAAGAACGGTTTTTATTTTATTCGGTTTATTAATATTTTATATTTCAAATGAACTATTTAAATTACATTTTAAATGTTAAGTTAAGTTTTTTTACAACTGTATGTTTTCATACAACTAGTAAATATGCTACAATGATAAAATACATGGAAAAAAAAACAAAAAAAAAAAAAAAATGAAGAGAAACCGTCCATTGGTAGCACTCTAGTAGTGAATCTAAACAAGGTCTCGAGGCCGTCTTCTTTTCAGACGCCTCGGCGGATTGTCAGGAATTGAAGTGGAAGCAAGGATTGAAACTAGTGGATTAGAGTGGGAGTGGAGTTTTTCATGGAAGGAGTGATACCTGGTATAGGCCAAATCAGCAACATATGGAACATTAAGGTCTTTGTGGATGATTATATTGGTGACAAAGTAAGGAGCGTTAAGGATTTTGGATTGTAAGGATTGGATACGGGAAGAGTTTGATGGTTTAGTAGAGCCCTAAAGCTCAACTCCGTAAGTCCAGATAGGCCTTATGATTGCCATATAAATTAGTCTTTTGTAGTAAAGAGAAAGGTTAGAGCGTCTGTCAAGTAAATGTTGAAGTAACCGAAATCGGCGAGCAGTTTCTTGTTTTTTCAGTCTTGTATGCGGATTCCATGTAAGACGTTTGTCAAGCAGGAGGCCTAAATAACGGATCTGTTCAACTGGGTCGGAAATTCATTAAAGGACACTGTAGGGCAGGATGTCATTGGTTTACGACGAAGGGTAAAAGTAATCTGGTGGGATTTATTGGAGTTGATTTTAATTCTCCAATTCTGACACCATACCTCAAGGTCTCTGATGTGGGATTGGAGGTTTGTAGAGGCAATACTAGGATTGTTATTAACTGATAGCACGCAAGTGTCATCGGCATAGGTAGAAAGGAATGTGTTAGGATGGGTTGGGATATCAGCTGTATATACTGTGTAGAGAATGGGTCCTACGATACTACCTTGAGGAACACCAGGAAACTGAGTAAAAGTGGATGAATAGGAACTATTGTGGTTGATTTTAAAGGTTCTATCAGAGAGGTAGGGCTGGAGGATGAGGAAGTATGTTGGATGGAGGAATTTACGGAGTTTGTACAGCAGTCCCGGGTGCCAGACTCGGTCAAAGGCCTGTTCCACGTCGAGAAAGACTCCCGTGCAGTACAATCCGCGCTCCAATGCAGAAGAGACTACATCCACCACGCGATGGCACTGCTGGATGGTGGAGTGGGATGCTCGGAACCCAAACTGATGGTCTGGGTTTTCATGAAATTTGAAATAATTAAGGAAAATGTTAGTTTATAGATTTATAACAAGTTACCGCTTATGTTAGCAACTTAGATACAATTCAGTACGTAATATTGTTTCTAAAATCTTTCGTACTAAATGGAAGTATAGCACATTACAGTACGTTTGACTCCCGCTTTACCAATAAAATATATTCATAAGTTTACGGGCTTACAACTACTTTATATTAACTTGTGCGATTTCTTTAATTGCACATTAAATTTTCTAATACTTGTGCTATCCAATGGTAAATTATACTGTAAGTTACTACTTATATTTCAGGAATAATTTTTTGATGGCTTGGTTACAGAAATTTTGTTTTTCTCGTTTAAAAAGATTATTACAATGTATTTATATAAAATGTATTTATTACAATGTATGCTAAATTACAATGTATTTATACTTATAAACCTTCAGGAAAGAATGCCCTAAATGATGGTGAAAGCCGTTTCAAAGTCCGTCTTGTGGTTTAGAAGGAGTTAGTGGAAACCAAAGTCGCGTTATCTTTTATATATATATATATATATATATATATATATATATATATATATATATATATATATATAAGAGAGAGAGAGAGAGAGAGAGATTATCTATTATCATCGTCTGTTTTTTTTTTTTTTTTTTTTTTTAATCTTCTTTAAAAGACTGATTGGTACAGTATGCTGAATAATATGAATTAAGATTAGACGCCAATTACAGATGAGCAACCCCTCTCAAAATTAATGAATTTTTTTCTTGTTAGAGTTTTTTCCTCTATTAATATGTTGATTAATTTTGTTTTATCTTTTATTTTACTTCTCTATTCTTTCCTTCCATTATCTCATATTCTTTTGTTTAATTTAATTTTTATCTGCGGCACACAATCACTTTTAAATCAAAGAAGTAAAATAAAATACACATATTAAAATTGAAACGATGTTCAGAGAATACATTATTTTTTACAAATTTACAAAACATAGTGCTAACAATCAATCTGTACATAATTTAAGCCAGGATTTAGAAATATAGATATCATTAGATGTTCACAATAAGTGCTCAAAGCAATCTCAATTAACAAACAATTTAAATTATACACGAACCGTTTATAAATTAACCAATTCAATTAAGAAAATGATCAGAGGAAAATTTTTAATGACGCAAAGTGATTTTATTCAATGATTTTTTTTTAAGTAGAAAAATATCTTTGATCGCTGATTTTGATTTATTTATCCCGAGTACTCTAACACATTTTATAATTCCAATATTTGTATTAATCAGTAAACTTTCAATGTTTTTACCATAAACGTGTTACGATCGATTTTAAAATCCCAACTCTTGAAATAAAGTTATAATTCGAGTTTTAACAGGAAATACATGTTTTAGTGTCTCCAGAGACCAAATGACCAAGTACCGCAAAAAAGTCTGTGGGTTTATTTTTTTATTTAAAGTCACTTTTATGCTATTGTAGCTAATCGGATGATGACTGGGTGTCCTAAATTTTGCTTATCCAAGTTTTATTAGGATAGATATCTTATACGTCCCTCTAGGATAGACGTCCTCTCCGAAGGACAGTATAACCAAGGATTTTTAACTCCCATCATAAAATCCTAGGGCCACCAGGCCGGTTTAAACCAGCGACCTTGGGCGTAGAAGGAAAGCCACTACACTCAGGTGACCCAGAAATTCTGGGTTCGTATGTGGTAAATCTAGCTCGAAAACGATAAATTGTCAAAACTGAAAATTCTAGAAGCGTATATGCCTGAGATGTTACAGCCACTTTTTCTTTGAAAATAGAAGAACCAAAAGAGGGACTTTCTACTGTGCATTTTACACCTTTTCACGATTTTCTCACAAACGGCACTGAAAAATTTGATTAAACACGCTACATAAAATAATAAAAGTAATATACTAAAACGGAGGGCGTTTTTTTAGTAACGATATAAAAAATAATGTAACGATCGAACAAAAAGAAATTATCTAGATAGTAAAGTTAAAGTATCATAAATAAATACTTGTAAAAAAAAAAAGATATATTGAATACAATCTAACTCTATTTGATTATCAGACAGCTTCATTTTGGGATGCTTAAAGATACTGGAAAAGAAGGTGGAGCTTGACGGACGTTTGATGGGAGGGAATTCCAGAAACTAGTGGAACGTGCCAAAAAGGAGCATTCGTATTTTTTTGTTCTGTGGGAAGGGATATAGAGGTTGGATAGACGGGATTTCGTCTCCAGTGGATGAATTGAGGGTTTGAACTGCAGCAGATTGTAGATATCGGGAGGGTGTTGGGACTTGATGGTTTGGTTTAGGAAAGATCCAAAGAAATATTGCCTACGGGTGTGGGGAAACAAATTTTATAAACAAAATCGTAGAAGTTAATAGAGAGTGATGAAAAGCCGATAAAACAAACTGTTTGTTGTAGATAATAATATAATAGATCACTTAAATAAACACTTGTTTCTATCGAAACTCAATGTAATTAATACGTCATCCTTTTTTCACCTCTATATCATTCAACTGTTTTTCAAAATCCTTAAATTAATTTTTACAACGGAGTTAGATGAATGTTGTATTTTACGTTTTCATTTGAAGCTTGAGAATATTGAATCTTGAGAAGGATTATGAATTGCTTCTTAAGATTTGTGTTCGGTACCTCGAGACGGTCCCATGTATCCCACCTCTACAACGAGTTAAAGTGGTTAACCCCAACCTTTCGAAGACAAGGTTTCCTTGGATCATTCCTTTATCAAATCATAAGCTCCCATCACCTATTTTATGTCTACAGCCTTCTGGTATTTAAATCCTCAACCCATCACCAGGAAACAAGATCCCGTCTGTCTGACCTCCACACTCCTTTCCATAGAACAAAAAAATATGACTGCTCCTTTTTAGCCCGTTCCACTGCCTTATGGAATACTCTCCCTTCAAACATCCGTCATGCTCCTTCCCTATCATCTTTAAATCCCTCCTCTTTCAATACTTCCTTTCTCTTCAGACAGATGTTAGCTAATTTTTATTATACCAACTTATGTAAGGTGAATTTGATTTTAATGCACTTACTTTAATGATGTAAAAGTTACATTTTATGTTTATTCTTACTTATTTATTTCTTGAAATTGTAAATAGAGATGGTACTCTGACCCTTTTTTCTTTTTTTCATTATTGTATTATTTAATTGTAGTTGTATATTGTTTTTGGCCAGTTATAATTTATTATTTTGTTCATAATTGTTATTCTCAAGGGACCTTGTCCCAGAATAAAGTTTTTTTTTCTATTTCTATATTTGAAAAGTAAAATACATTAGCAATCTTATATATTAAAAAAAGCTTGTTAAATACATTATTTTTAAAAAGTGTTCTCTAAAAGTATTAACTTAATAATAAGATAAATCACTCTTTCAGAAATAAGTAACTGGTTTGGATAAAGTAAAAATAGATACTTCTACTATTGATAACATTTTCGAAAACTTATAACAAAAAATTGGACGTAAAAAATGAGAAAAATCTAGGTTTTATTGATGCTATTGGAAAGAGATGATGTGGGATATCGGAGGCTAGATGCTAAACAAGACCTAGACACGATAGAAGATCTAAATAAAAGACCGAATTTCCTCACGTCGCTTTTCTACCGGGATTTCCATTGCTAGATTTTCCCTTTATCGATGCCTTCTGGATATTAGTCTCATAAATCAGCTCTGTATTGACTCCACTCTCTTTCCACAGCAGAGGAAGAAGATATTTCCACTGGAAAACTATTTATAAGTCTCCCTTACTATTTGAGGAGGAAGTTTCAAAAGAATAATTTGGAAGGAGAAACCAAACCTTCCATAGAGTCTGTGTTATTGTTCCATTAAGAGGAATAAATATAAGTATTTTTTTAAGAATAATGATAGTGTTATCCGGCACGGTTCGTATTCGTGATCATAACACTATACAACAATCTTGTTTTTCTAAAGAAAAAAAAATATCTAATAGCACTGATGTCTTTCGTTTTGGCTGACTCCACAATTTAACTATGAAAAATTTGGTGCTAAAACAAAAAAGGGGGAGCGGCGTGGTCTAGAGGTTACTGTTCTCAAAGTCCCAGGTCCGAATCCCGGCTGATGCAGAATTATTTATTCTATTTTATTATACTTATTTTAGCCTGGGGTATGGAGACCCTCCTGGGGCTCAACCAACCTCTATAAAATGGGTACCCAAAATTGGGGAAAAACCTGGCAACCGAGGACGATTTAAGCCTGATCATCGGTCGTTGGCCGTGAAACAGTACGAATCTCTATAAGTACTCAACCCGAGACTTTCATTGTAGAGGTACAGATTTTCTTTTGAAAATTCGATTCGGTTTTCACTATCATTAAGAATATTTTTTCCTAAAGACTTGGAAGAAAAATAATTTGCAATTAGGTTTTTCTTTGACGTTGCTCGTCTCGACCTGTGTGCAAGCCTCGAACGTGATGAGACCTCTAGCGACGACGGCGCACCGGACCTGTTCTGTCTGTGTTGGAATCAGTAGGCGTATTTGATATTACCTTCGTTGAACGGTTTTTCGTCTTTCCTATCCTTTCCTGCAAATCAAACGGATATATTACTTTACCGTATTTTTTTTTTCAATGGCGGAACAGGCCGTGTCGGCCCTTGGCCGCGTGGTATAGATTCCTGGGAGAATATACTCACGTTTCTCGATGAAATGTTTAGGGTAGGGTCATGACTCCTTACGCCTATTTTTTGCGAGTTACCACCAGTAGGCTGACGAGTCTCAATTCCCGGGGGATAGGCTGTGAGAGAGTCCCTGTTTAATTATATTCTTATAAAAGTCCCGCTGGGACTGAGACTCGAACTCACAACTCTGGCGTGGGAGACTAGCGCTCTAGCCACTCAGCCACCGGCTCCCCTATACCTGACAATTATGGCACTGAACTATTTCTTTCTTAGTGTAAGGTTTCTCAACTCTTACACTAGTATAGTACAATCTTTTGAGGTCATACATTTTATTAACTCCTGCTGATGGTTCCAAGTCCACGAAGAATAGAGGCAGTGGAATTTTATCTTTTAGGACATTGGTGACTTTCCGCACTTTACAGACTATCTCCGTCAGTTCTTCTTGGATAGCTGTAACTGGTGTCGAAGGGTGTAGGTTTCTAATCACAACCCTTAAAAGCTCTCTCCTGGCGTAACTGATATGTATGAAAATAAGCTTTGGTCTCGGTCAGATATTTTACTGTAGGTTTCGGCGGTAGTCGGGGATATTTTAGTATCACTGGTTCTACTAAAAGTAAAATCGATTTTAGTCTAGAAAAAGATAATAATAAATAATAAAACAATAATAATAATAACCCGACCCGCAGGGGGCAGTGAAGTGCGTAACTGCTGGGGCTTAACGTTCCCCCGGTTCCTGATGTTCAGTACACCGCACCTCCTCACCACAACAGGACACTGCACATCAACTCTGACACAAGCACATTTACAGTACTCACCTAAGAGTTACCTTCCCTTAGAAGACCTGGCAGAAGGTATAAAATGCAAATCACCCAGCAAAATGGAGTTAAGAAGTCGCAAAATTGCCTCGGACGAATCTAGAGAAAGGGCTACTCTAGAGGGTTTGGATCGACAGTCCACTTCATCGGTAGGCGGTGCAAGCGGCGCCCCGATGTCCAACGGAACCGTAAGACCGGATCGTCAAGGACTAATAACTAACTCTGTTTCGAGCTTGGAAGCTATTTTGCCTCCCGCACGAAGTAGAGGTCCAAATCGCCAGAGAGTTGAGCACCGACGTTTGAGATGGACCACTGAAATGAATAGAGCAGCCATCCGTGCTTACTTCCTGGCTACAGACATAGAAACTAATAAAACTGGCTACCGTAGCAAGATTGTTGGATCTTGGAATGAGGTTTTCCCTCAGATCTCTGTAACGGCACAAAGACTGGCAGATCAGGTGAAGCAAATATTTGAACGCAATTTTCTCTCATTCAACCACTGAAGAAAAGAAAATTAAAGATAATGGTAAATTAGCACCCTGGAAAAGAAGACTAAAGAATAAAATCGATGGGATCCGCAAATATATAGGAATCTTGACAAATTACCTAAGGAACCCCAGCACAGCAACATATAAACTAAAGAAAAAAGTGGATGAAATCGTAGTTTTACATATAGGTGCTGTTCAAGAAACTGTTTTTGAAAATTCTTTCATTGATTTTAAAAATGGAGGTAAGTGAAAGTCGTGTGTTGCCCGCACCAGATTTTTTATTTGAGTTTTTCTGAAGAAAACCATGGATAACAGCAAAAATATCAAAATTTGATTTTTCTGCTTAACCTTTGAGAATCGGACTATGGGGCACATGAAGTTTTTTGTTCTACTTAAGATCTAGTACCTGCTCTCACAATAGGACGAGACATTTATGAGATTCCCTGTGCAGTGTAATAGAACTCCCTCGTTTCCTTTTCATTTGTTCAAGCTCGGTTTCATGAAGAAGATAGAGTAAACCAATAGTTCTGAATTAACATTTCATTAATGTCAACACGTAAATATATTTTAAATCGATGTTAAAGGTCTTTTTGTCTTTTTCTCGGAGGAGGTGGGGGGGGGTGGGGAGGAATTAATGGTCACACTTGACAAGTCCTAAGATAAGCCCTATTATAGGACCCAAGAGGACAGGATGCCTTATCAGCCAAGGGCAAAGGTAATGTAGTTTTTAAATACCGACATAGTAACTGGAGTTACAAAGTTTGTAATAAAAAATACATTATAATATCAAACTTTGATGGAAAAGAGAACGTTTCATAAAATATGTTATATTAAAAACCATTCTTTACTTTCACTTACCTATATATGAAATATATAGTAAGGGAAAGTATTGCGATCCAGAAAATTTTCGATTTCCAGTTTTCACGCTTTAGGGTCCCTTGAGTCTAAATGACCAAGTCTCGCAAAAAGGTCTATGAGTGTGTGTGGTAACTCCCGGGAAAAACAAAAAGTCCTATAAAATTGAAATTTCATATTTTAGACAAATATACGCCTGTTACAAAAACTTTTTCTTCAAAATCAGCAAACCAGAAGAGCCACTTTGTACCATACATTTTGTACCTTTTTTTATTTTCTCGAAAACTGCTCTAACGATTTTGATTAAACTCGCTATATAGATGTAAAATTTAATGGGCTTTAACAACATTGTAGGTTTCATTCTGATTGAAAAAGTATGACAGGGCTTGAACCCCGATATTTTAAATTTTCTTCTATAAAGTACCTTTAATTTTATTGATTCTATAAAAAATAACCATATTATCTTGATAGCATAGATAATTAACAGCTTTTTTTTTTTTTTTTTTTATTGAGATATATTACAATTTGTTACAAAATGAACAATAATAATATTGATAAGAGACCACATTCATACTATATATACAGAAAATAATAATAATGGTCAAATTTCATAAAATATAACATAAATTCAAATATATACAATAAAATAAGAATAATAAATAAAAAACAAAACAAATCGAAACATAAACCTATTATTGAGATAAATAAAAAGTTGGCAAATAAATAAACATCTTACACACAATCATAACTATATACAATATATACAATTGCTAAAGGGACCCCAGCAAGCGCTTTTCCCTCCACTTGTGGAGGAAAAAGCGGAATCCAAGAGATCCCAGCACCTCTATCTCAGCCGCATCACTGGTCTGAGCCAGTGGAGGCTGAGTTAGGGCGCTGTAGCCACAAACACACCGTACATGAGTGGAGGATCTGACCATTGTCAGAACTCCAGTTTAAATGTTTACAATAGGTCTCGTGGCCACTGCCGTTTCAATCTTCGAGGAGGATTGTAGGGATGGGTGGTGCTGGATAGGGATTGTGCTAGAGGGTTAGGATGATGACTAAGGTTCTGATGAAATTTGGAAAATTTGGATGGTACCAGGTCTAAAACAAACGGAATATTAAGGTCATGGTGTAGGGTACAGTTGGTAACGTAATAAGGAGCATTAACTATTGTTCGGAGGACTTTGGATTGGAAGGATTGGATGCGTTTAATGTTAGAATGTTTAGCTGTCCCCCACAGTTCAAGTCCGTAGGTCCATATAGGTTTCAGTACTGTCTTGTATATTAGTAATTTGTTGTCAACTGTAAGATGAGATTTTCTGTTTAGTAGTCTGTATAACTGGCCGAATCTGCGGTTGAGTTCTTTTCTTTTTAGTCTTGTATGTGGGTTCCACGTCAGTCTTTTGTCTAGTAAAAAGCCGAGATACCGGACTGTGTCTGAGGAAGGAAGCGGTATAGAATTGAAATTAACCGTTGGACAGGATTTGCGTCGAAGGGTGAATGTGACGTGAGTGCATTTGCTTTCGTTCACCTTAATGCGCCAAGCATTGCACCAGTCTTCGACAAGGGAAAGGTGCTTTTGGAGATTTAGCGATGCTGCTTCAGGATCGGAATTGGATGATAAAATGGCTGTGTCATCAGCAAATGTTGCCAGAAAGGTATTGGGGTCGGTAGGGATATCGGCGGTGAAGAGGATGTAGAGGACGGGTCCTAAGACGCTGCCTTGAGGAACACCGGCCTCAACAGTATATTGTTCGGAAAATTCGGAACCACAGCGAACTCGGAAGGAGCGGTTGGATAAATAGGATCGGAGGATTAGGTATAAGGATTGAGGTAAATGGGTTTTGAGCTTAAAGAGCAGTCCCGGGTGCCACACCCGGTCAAAAGCTTGAGCTATGTCCAGAAAGGCACCCGAACAATACTCCTTGCACTCAAGGGCGGAGGAAATGTGGTCTACAACTCGGAGTCCTTGCTGAACCGTGGAATGTTGAGGACGAAATCCGAACTGATGTGAAGGAAAATTTTGAAATTTGGCAAGGATTCGTTTTAGTAGGAGCTTTTCGAAAATTTTTGAGAGGATCGGAAGTAGGCTGATAGGTCTGTAAGATGACGTGTTGTTAGAAGGTTTGCCTGGTTTTAGGAAAAGGATCATAGTTGAATGTTTCCATAAGAGAGGAAAATAGGTAGTGCGTAGGATACAGTTATAGAGATATGTAAGGAATGTAATGGCTTTAGGTGGAAGTTGTCTTAAGATTTGGGGAGTAAGGAGATCGTATCCAGGAGATTTGCGGAGAGGAAGCTTTTTAAGAAGATATCTGACCTCAGAGGGATTAACTGCTTTAGGTGGTAAGGATAGTGGTATTGGTGACGTGAGGAACTCTTCAACTGCTGCAGTATGGGTTGGATTAAGCTCTGGATGAGGAGTAAAAACTTTGGAAAGGTGCTGTGCGAATTCCTCGGCCTTATGCTTGTCAGAAGCAGCCCAGGAACCATCACAGCGCCGGAGAGGATGGGAAATGGTGTGGGATTTTAGGATTCTCTTCGTGACATTCCACAGGGAATTGTCACGAGTCGAGAGAGAGGAAAGGTAGGTATTGTAGGATTGGGAACGGAAGATCGCCAACTCCCGCTTTAATTTTCTACAAAAAAAATTATAGGAGCGGCGATCTTCTGGGTGGCGGGTGCGTTGCCATAATGTTCTAGCTCGACGTTTGCTGTTGATGAGGTCTGTCAGGTGTTGTGGTAAATGGCTTTTGTAAGGAATTATTTGGGATTGTTTGGGAGAGGAGGCAGTCCAGGCAATTAACAGCTAAATATGCAATTTGATAAACAATGCAATTTTTCGTTTTTAAATATAAAAACTGTAATGTAGGTGTATAATGTACCGTTGGAAAGCTAAAAATTTAAGAAAAAAAAATCTTATACATACTGTTGTAAAAGTTAACTGAGAGTGATGAAGTGCCGATAAAACAAACAGATTGTCGTAGATAATAATATAATAGATTATTTAATAATAATTAGTTTCTTTTAAAATCGTTTCTAAATTAGTTTAATAATTATTTAATTGATATAAATGACGGAGGTAAGTGAAAGTCGTGTGTTGTGGGCACCAGATTATTTTTTTTAATGTATTAAAATTTATAACTATATAAACAAAATACAATAAGCAAGTGTGAGTATATACAACTATAGGCTTGACAAAGTCTTGTGAAAAAACTACATATCGCTAGAGCAATTCAATGTTTTTGTAATATAGCAGTTGCCACTTTAGAACGTTCCACAGGTCTCGAAGCCAACTTCTTTTCAGTCGCCTTCGAAGGTTGACGGGTATACTCAGGGTTTGATAAGTTACGAAAACGTAGATAAGTATGAGCTATTCGAAGTTTAAAGATGTATATATATTTCAGGATAAGCCAGCTGAGGTATTTATGGATCATGGTATTGGTGACGAAATAAGGAGCATTCAAGATTTTTCCCAATGGTTTTGATTGGAGGAATTTGATAGGTTAGTGGAACCCCATAGCTCTATTTCATACGTCCAAATGCACAGAAGTCTTTTATGGAGTATTATAAGTTCGGAGGTTTGCAAAGTGCTCGGTATCTACGTGTAGTTTCATGTCTTTTCCGTTTAGTATGTGAATTCCATATGAGGATGTGAGACATATGGCAAGATGGAGTTCTAGACTAGGGTCCTGTTCGAAAGGGATCAGTGGAACATTATAATACTTCACTGCTGGACAGGATGTCAAGGATTTGCGGCGAAGAGTGGAGGTCAGATCTTGTGGGACTTGTTAGGATTGATTTCGATTCACCATTTATGATACCATTCTTCAATGTGTCTCCAGTGCTTGGAATGCATCATAGTGTCATTTTTTACAGGTAATATACATATCAACAAAATTAGTAGTTAACCACTTGAAAAAAAAAAGTTCATTATTTGTTGAAAATATTTATTTATTCGGATATATTACAATCTGTCACAGTGGACAATAATAATATTGCTATAAGATTACATTCATACAATATATACATACAAAAGAAAAGTCAAATTACATAAAATGAAACTAAAATAAATAAAGGTATATAATAACAAAATTTATAAATTAAATAAATATTACGGTTAACAGAGAAATAAATAAAACATGAACACACTCATACTTATATACGAAATTTACAATTTGCTGGGGAACCCCGGAAGGAGTCCGCCTTCCCCCCAACTTGTGGAAGGACAAGCAAAATCCGTGGGATCCCAGCGCCTTCCTCTCAGCCGCATCACTGGTCAGAGCCAGCGGAAGCTGAGTGAGGGCGCCATAGCCACGAACACACCGCATTTGGAAAATTTGGATGGAATCAGGTCTAAAATAAAGGGAACATTAAGGTCGTGGTGCAAGGTATAGTTGGTGACATAATAAGGAGCATTTACTATTGTGCGGAGGACTTTGGATTGAAAGGATTGAGTGCGTTTGATGTTAGAATGTTTAGCTGTCCCCCTTAGTTGTTCATTATTAAAAATTATTAACCAAGAAATAATCAAAATGTTTTGAAGGAGTATGAAATAAAGCAGCATAAAGTACCTTTTGGCAGTTACAATTTTTACGAGAAACATATTCACTTTTAAGCAGTAAAAAAAGTGAAAGATATTTTGGTAGTTGGTGATTTTGCACTCATGTGCGTGACACTGGTTTAGGAAGAAAAATAGTCACATACTATTAATATAATATAAGGATAATAGTATATAAAGATGTATTATTGTATATATATTTTTTGTTTTTTACACAATACCTAGTTCTGCCATAAATACTCTTATAAAAGTTGTACTTGTTTACATCTTTTGGTATTGTTCAGATAATCCTCATATCTATGAGATTATTTAATTTATATGCTACGGTAATAATCCCAATTATTTTGTATTTTTCTTTCGCTTAATTGAAATGGAAAGGGGTGATAAAGAAAACCAAATAGCTGTGGTCACCTTACATAGAGCTGAAAAATGTAGGTTAGAGATTTTCAACATTTCGGAACCTTTGGGTATCAGCCGTATGTTCGTGTACCGCACTATAAATGGATATAATGAGACCATATCTGTATGCGACCAACCTCGATCGGGTCGTCCTTGCACTGTTAGTACGACAAATCCTGCCAGATCCGTGGCTCCTCGAATCAGAAGAAATACCATACGAAAATAAATTATTTCTCGGAAAATGGTAATCCCTGTCAGATCACTGTCTCGCATAATAAAAAGTGACGTTAGGATGGGTGTATTTTGAAGAATGACAGGAAAAAGGCTAACCACTTTCCTAAAACAAATTAGAGTGGATCGAGGAAAATTGCTCTTTGGCCTTCACATGTTCTTTATCGCAATATTTTGTTTAGCGATGAGAAAATTAATCAATCCAAGAAAAATTTAATCGCCAAAATGATCGTGTGTACGCACACGGCTCTATAAAAGCCCAGGGGGTCTTTAGAAGAGCGTAAATATGTCATCACCTTTTCTCAGTAATGGGGTGATGAGGAGTTAGCTTTGGTGGCACCACTTATCAAAAGCGCTCAAAACTATCAGAAGGATATTCTGGAACCTGTTGTCAAGTCTCTAAATGATACTCTGTTTATTGTAAGTCGTTGAGTTTTCCAGGAGGATTCCGCTCCAGCTCATTAGAGGATGCAAAAGAACATGCCAGCGTTCATCTCTGCCTGGGATTGACCCTCAGAAAGCCTTGATCTCAACCCACTAGATTACCGGCTTTGGTCTTAACTAGAGAGGATGGCATGCCATAGAACTTACTCTAACTTGGAAAGCCTCAAACGATCTCTGATCCGAGCAGTTGAGTGCTTCCCTCAAGAAGTGCTGCGAGCTGCTATTGATAACTCGCTACGGAGATTAAATGCCTGTGTCAAGAAAAATTTAAGTAAATTCTTTTTTTGTTTTAGTCTCTATAGGTATACATTTTATTTTGTAATAATGTTTTTGAAAAAGTTAATTTTTCAGTTGAAATATGTGTATATTTTCTTGTAACTGAAGGATATAGCCGAGTCAGGATGGTAAATCTGCCCCCTTGGCTTTTTCGACTCAAACTTGGGGGATCTAATCGGTGTCGAATAAAATTAATTCACCTGAATCAAAAAAACATTATAACTAATTCCAAAATACTACTAAAAAAATTATAAAATCGAAAATAGTTTTTTTTAAAAACTGGATATAGATACAGAGTAAAGAATAAATAATCATTTTCCAGGAGCTAACGACGTAAACAAATTATATGATCGTGATTCTTAAACGAAAAAACGATTTTTATAAGACGAATAAAATTCAAACTATATATTTTTTTAACCTTTTTGAAAGGTGTCACTCACCGGATTTTGTCAAAAAAATTTCTTTTATAATCCTCTTTACTGAAGAATTTTTCGAAGAGGTGGAACAATATAAAAGATATTAAAAACTGATATTTTCCCTTAAATCTTGCGTTTTAAGAAACTTTTTGTTTTTAGATTTTCGCATAATACATAGAAAATTATTTTCTTAACCGAAAATACATCCTCCCAAGAGAAGGCTATAGAGAATACCTGAATAAGCGAGACCTTAGAAGAAATGATCAATTGGTTGATAGCCTGGCGCGCGTTTAAAAAAAAAAAAATAGCTTGTATCCAATCGTATTGTAGTAAAATGATTGAAAATGTTTTATGAGTAATGTAGTTCTCAATTTTTGGTAAGAGATAATTGTTTACACAATTTTCAATAACAATATTAAATATAAGTTTATTGCAAGATTTCAGAAAAAAATAAGTTTTTATTTTTTTTCATATTGTTCCACCATTTCGAAAAATTCCTGTGTATAGAGGATTATAAAAGATATTTCCTGAAAAAAAATTCGGCGATTGTCAGTTTTCAAAAAGGTTTAAAGAAAAATACACATTTTGGTCTTCTTTATTCCGCTAAAAATTGTCTTTTCGCTTAAGAGTCATGATCATATAATTTTTTCATGCGTTTGACCCCTAAGAATCAGAAAAAAATCATCATTAATTAATTTAAAATTTTACAATTACAAAAAAAAAAAAAAAATCGAAAAAAGAGGTTTTTATAAAAATCTCGAAAACCGTTTGAATTTAAAAGCTACAAATTTAGGTGAATTATTTTTATTCGACGCCAAATTGATCCCCCATGTTTGAGTAAAAAAAGCTACGGGGGCAGATTTACCATCCTTACCCGGCTATACCCTTTATGGCAGGACTAGGTGTAGTATAACTACGTATAATCTGGTCACGTGGGCTTGAGTGGTTATTTAAGGTCACGTGGAAAAAAGTGGATCTGGTCAGGTCAAGGTCGGACTTTGGTCTTTGGCCTTAAGTCCAAAATCGGACCTCAGATTGAGGGATTACAACCACCATTTACTTCCTACAAGTCCTTAATTGAAAATAAATCACCTTAGAGCGCACACACACGACCTTCGCTGAAATCCAGTACCTTTAACAACTTTCTGCGTTCGGAAACATTTTTATCGATAGAAAAGTACTATTCAGTATCACTAAAGGGATACTACCCATTGACAGTTCTCCAATGTTTTTTATTTTCGCTATTAAAATCAAAAATGCAATTCGTTGATAATGTAAATTATAAATTAGACTTTTTAAAATAATAATAATTCCTATGCAGATATTATAAACAAATCGGAGGGGACGTTAAAAGGTGGTCCCGAGCCTGTGCGATGTCAGGTACTCGTTAAAGATCCCTATCCTAATAAAACCTGGATAGGCAAAATTTAGGACTCCCACTGTAGCATCGTCCGATTAGCCATAGTAGCATAAAGTGACGTTAAATAAATAAATAAAATAAATTGTATCTTAAACTTAAAGTGAAAAAAAAAATATATATATATATATATTCTTAATTTTTATCCTATTTAATTTTTTATGATATAGAAATATTAACAAGTATATATCAATATAGGATAGGATTAAAGGTCAATTTGGCCCATTATATACTTGTTGGTCCAGCATGTTGAAATATTTTATTTTTATTTGAAAAAGTGACCTTTTAATAATAATGACATTTAAAGAATACCAGTGAAAAGAATTTTAATTATAAAAATGACTTATATCGATGTATGGAAGGTATGTTAGTAAAATAAAATTATAAATAATTTTCAAATCAAGTTAAGGATAGAAATATAATTATTTAACAATTGGTGTAATTGTTACAGTTTGATGAAAATTTAATTCTAATGATATATTATTGTTTTAATGAATTATTCTGAAGATGAGTTATTAATGTGATTATTTATATACATATATATGAGAAGAGATGGTTCTAATCTGTAAAATAATACTGTTTCATTGTTATTATTGTTATTCTAACAGAAAAAAATTAACTAAATAAGGAATATTTTTCTTAGTTCAAAAAATTTTTCATAAACAACAGTAATAACATAAATATATCCCGTTGGAAAGGTATGTATTTTAGAACACAATAATTTAATATATCTTATATACCAGTTTTCCTGTTTATCATTACTGCTTGTAGTTTGTCAGCTTATTGAACGTTGATTGGTTTGTCGTATCAATATAAGCTGGCATCTAAATTATTAAGTCGAGTTAACAAACAACTTTCTAAGCTTCTGTTCGTGGTTCCTCTATGCGATTTTGGTTGTCTTAGAAAGTCTAGTTAGCAAGTTTTTCAAAATTGACTCTTACTTTCTCCTGAAAATGTTATATATATATATATATATATATAAGAGAGAGAGAGAGAGAGAGACAGAGAGAGAGAGAGAGGTAGAAAAACAAAAAAGAATATGGCCAGAAAGAAAAAGATTTAGAGATGGTCCATCGTTGACCTGTATCGCAATAAAAAAATAAATAAAAAATATGCTCACAAACTAACCGAGGAAAACTGCCTTCTCGGAACTATACTGAAATTCGCCCTAATACTTTTGGTTTTCGAAATTTCCTTATTTTATTATTAATACTCAGCAATATTTTTCTATTGCTAGTGAAAACACTACAGATTATATTTCCTTTATAGGATCAATTGTATTTAAAAAAAAAAAAAAACTCAAATTAATGATAAATCTCAGTTATTATTTTTTGATGTATTTTACAAACATTTTAAAAATAAGGAGTTTTGTACCTTTTTTTAAAAGTTTTATAAATTAGGAGAGGCTTGATCTATTAGATGAAGCAATGAACTATGTTCTCCGAATCATGGGTTCGAATACAGGCTTTTAGCATAACTATTTAATGTTGAATCCATAAATAACTATTTTTTAAATAATTATTTATAAACTAGGTCAACAGCGAGAACTAATTAACAAAAGTTATTTTGTAAATTTTTAATTAAATCTTAAAACTAAACGTCAAAGCATACGAATATCCGATTAATTATTATTCGTTCGATCGCGTTGAATCAAGATTAAAAATTATTTAATTCCTTCTAGACCAGTTATCCTCCGTTTACCTCTTTTCAAGACCTAGAACTATTTTAGAAAAACAATAGTATTTAAAAAGCGATGCGATTTGCATTTCAGAAAGGCATTTTCTTATAGTCTTTTAGCTTTTATGAAAGTGAAATAAAAAAATATTAACTTTAGGAAAGCTGTAGAATATGAAATTTTATCTTTTCAAACGATAAACATACATTTTGATAATTTTCTTTATAAAATTTTGCTTAACTCAATAAATTTTCAAAAATGACGGATAAACAATATTATTTCGTTTAATCTTATCCAAAAAGTTTAACAGAACTTAAGAAATGTTTAAAAATAAGTTATAATATTTTTATTTATTTACACATCTAATAAATGTGCCATGCTATTTTCAGGCACCTCCGGAGGATTATCAGGAATCGAAAACGATGCTAGGATAGAAACTAGAAGGTTAGAGTGAGAATGAAGTTTTTAATAGAAGGATTCATTCCTGGTTCGGGCCAAAAAGCAACAAACTGAACATTAAGGTCTTTGTGAATGAGTTTATTATTGACAAAGTAAGGAGCGTTGAGGATTTTACGAAGAATTTTGGGATTGGATAAGAGAGGAATTCGATGGTTTGGTAGAGCCCTATATTTCAATTCCGTAGGTCCAGATAGGTCATATAATAGTCATGTAGATGAACCCTTTGTAGCTAAGAGGAAGATTTGACCGTTTGTCTAGTAAGCGATGAAGTAGCCGAAGAGGGTGATTTTTATAATGATAAACTGCGTTTGTAGAAAAAAAAAAAACATTAGAAAAGAAAACCTTTTTAATTTTCCTTGTTTTAAATAGATATGTTTTAAAATAACATGAATACCCCTTTTCTCAGCCTATATTGGTGTTTTTTCAATGCCTCTACTTTCATTATTATTATTAAAGCACTTGTTGTACATCAGTTTATTGTTAATTAATTAGCTAACTTAATCATGCCCCTACATATGAAAGACCAACAGTTTTGCAACATAGAACAGTAATGCGGTATGGTGTTAGCAACTGTTGAAGGCGCGAATGAAAAGTAAGTTAAAGCAGGTATTTACGGTTCGTGTTTTAGTCGTCCTATTTAAACAATTTCTTTTACATAATTCCAAAAAAAAAAAAAAAATATTCCGAATTTATGGGATTTATCTTCTTAATTATAATAATTTAAGATGATTTACTTAAATATTAAATAAAAATGAAGTATAGGATTTATTATAAAAATCATTCATAGTACATAGAATATTTATACATTAAAAAATATAAGCATTACATATATTTCTCATTTAGCGTTCACGTGAGTGTTCCAGCGGGGTGACCCAGCTGTGGGTCACTCTTAACTATCCCCGTGAGTTACTTGTTATAGAAAATAAGTTTATTTAATTTCTTCTCAACATTATATGTTGTAGGAATCAAGAAGCATTAAGTTTTATTTATTAAATATTTTATAACCTTCAACATCTTACCTCAAAGGGCTCTTATCGGTTTATTTCACCTGGTTACTCTTCTGTAAGAATTTTATTTAGCTGTGCGTGATTTCTTTTCATGTATTTATTCCCATAATATGATATAAGAATATAAAACATAATAATATAAGAATTATTTTTAATAATAACTAATAATCCAAGATTTTTTTAAAAAAGTATTTCCATAATTACTCCTGTCTATGTGTATGTCGAAACAGTTGCTATCTCGCATTTAGCGAGTTCGAATCCTGGAACTGTGGTGATCTTACATTAAACACGTGGGAACTTGCAACAATGTCGCCCCGCTCCCCGAACCGTAAGCAGCTACCACAGTCCCGCCTCACGCGAAAAACTTAGATATTCGCCCCAGCGTGAAAGTGTTAATATTACATAAAAAATAAATAAATTTATATAAATATTGAATTATTTAAATATCAAGCAAATCTTCAAAAGTAGGACATTCCTGTTTATATAACATGGATGA
This sequence comes from Piezodorus guildinii, assembly GCA_023052935.1. NCBI lineage: Eukaryota > Metazoa > Arthropoda > Insecta > Hemiptera > Pentatomidae > Piezodorus > Piezodorus guildinii. The sequence continues at coordinate 51,283,851 of CM041295.1, forward strand.
AAATGGTTATTTGTATACTAAAACAAATTTTATAATTCATTTACTGAATTGTAACGAATAGCTTCCGAATTTACTGACATTTGACTATGTAATAAATTATTTCTAAATCATATTCTTTCATATTCATAATAATAATAATAATAGGTTGTATTATTGTAAATTTACTGCATATTTAGATTTATTCTGAAAAACTTTCATTCTCTGTAACAATGTCATATATTTATTAGTGCATACAAATTTTAATATCCTATTTTATTTTTTAACTGTTAGGGCATGACTATGAGAACAAAACTTCTCAAACATAGTCTAAACGCAATGGTTTACTTATTGACTGAACCTCCAGAACTGTAGAAAACTTAAATGATCAACAGTCGGGAAAGAACAAATATATACATACACACACTATATGAATGCCTAAATAACATATAGGTATCTTATTATTATTGGTAATTATAAACAAATTTGCTAATTAGGTTTCAGAAAGGTTTGTGACTCTCGTAAATAATTTGAATAAATCAAATTACTACTGAAATTCTAACGTGATAGAAATAAATAAGAATAAAAAATGTGATTTTTGTGTCTGGAACTATATTTACAGTCTAGTTATCCGCTAAGGGGAATTGACAAAATAAATTTTATTCTTAGTTGGGTTATTTGAGTTCTTGACTGCCAAAGTTGAAAGAAGTTCACTGAAAATGTAATTTTCATATTTTCATTAAAGAAATTTATACAGATTAATTGATGTAAATTATAGGTGGTTTCGGCCTTCCATATATATATATATATATATATATATATATATATATATATATATATATATATATATATATATATATATATATATAAAAACCTGTACCACTACAACCCATGAAGGGTCTTGGGCTCAGTACATATAGAGATTCGTACTGTTTTAAGGCCAACGGCAATGAGGTGATTAGGGTCTTACCCAGGAGGGTCTCCATAACCTAGGGTCGCCCCCCGACTGAATTAACAAAATAAATGATATTCTGCCATAGCCGGGATTCGAACCCAGGATCCGGAGAACAGTAGACTAGTGAGTAGATAAGAATTGCGGGAGCTGGTGCACTTTTTTGCGCAGCCAATCAGATGCCAGCATTTGGTCACGTGACCTATGGCGGGAGATTTGAATTTAAATTTCGACCGCGACCTAACCTTAACCACGCTGGTTCGCGCCATCGACCTAACCTAAACCACTAAGCCACGCCCCTTTTTAGTCACGTGACCCTTAATCAACCTAACCTAAACCACTAAGCCACGTCCCTTTTTGATCACGTGACCCCTGTTTGAGGGTATTAAGCCTTTATAAAGCATGAGTCTACCCGGCGTCCATTTTCTTTTCCTTACGTTTTGGGCTAATTTAGTATTTATAAAGCATGAGTCTACCCGGCGTCCATTTTCTTTTATGACGTCACAGTTTACAAAGCATGAGTCTACCCGGCGTCCATTTTCTTTTCCCTACGTTTTGGGCTAATTTAGTATTTATAAAGCATGAGTCTACCCGTCCGCCATTTTCTTTTATGACGTCACAGTTTACAAAGCATGAGTCTACCCGACGTCCATTTTCTTTTCCCTACGTACTTTAACTAGTATACGACGCCCACTATTAATCACGTGACCTATGAACACATCCCCTTATTGTTCATGCCTTTTTCTAATCAGCTAATCAAATTGCTCCATTTTATGGATTTGAAAGTTCCTTCCGGCTAGGTCCGATAGTCATCGCTAACCTACTTATTGTAATTATAAAAATTCAATCAACATTTCTACCTAAACTTTACTAACCTACCATTCCCTTTTTAATCACGTTACCTTTGGACCCTGTCCCTTATCATTCATACCCAACTCTAATCGGTACTCTATTTTAAGCATCTGAAAGTTTCACCCGGCGAAGTCCGATGGCACTTGGTAACCTACTCATTGTGCTTACAGCAGCTAATCAAATCCCCCCCCCCTCCATTTTACGCATCCGAATGTTTCTTCTGGCTAGGTCCGGTGGTCATCGCTAACCTACTAATTGTATTTATATAAATTCAATCAACATTTCGACCTAAACGTAACTAACATACAATTCCCTTTTTAATCACGTGACCCTGGGACCCTGTTCTTATCATTCATACCCATCTCTAATCGGTGCTCTATTTTAAGCATCTGAAAGTTTGATCCGGCGAAGTCCGATGACACTTGCTAACCTACTCATTGTACTTATATTTTACGCATGCAAAAGTTCCTCCCGGCTAGTTCCGATGGTACTCGCTAGCTTACTCATTGTACTTATAATTTAAATATCCGAAAGTTCCTCCCGGTTAGTTCTGATGATAATCGCGGACCCATTGTCAAGTTTACTTTCTTTTTTCTTTTTTTTAAGCCTTCCTAACTGTTACATAATCTTCTCAATAAATGAAAATTTAGTAGCATGTTCAATAGTATAATTTTCGGTAATATTTCTATACCTTTCTTATTTAATTTAATTGTCTCCTAACTTAGTCGCAGAACATACATTACCTTATAAAATATCCGCAAGAGCGCAGCACCCACTCTATTTTGTAATATGTCCAACAGGGTGCAGCTCCTATTCCTTTGGGATTGTATATGTTATCTTCCCAATAATGTTTTGTAGAGGCTGAGTGTGCCCAACCGCCATTTTGTTTTATGGCGCCACCATGTTTGAAGCATAAATATTTATATACACAATGATATAAAACTTCATTTTCGACCTATTACGGTCGGAAATTTATTTTTTATACATAATATTTTGAGCATTTACAATTGTTTTTGCGCCTTCTCAGACGGTTATTTACCTGTCCGGACGATTACTTAATTTTAATCAACAACTATGGTCTACCCAGATCTGGATTACCCTCAAACTCGGAAAGCTTTGGCCTTCCCCCACTCCTTTTCATCCCAACATCGGTACACACCTCCTAATCCTTTAAGCCTTGGACTTTGAACAGATAATTCCTAAATTTTGTAAACAAAGGAGACTATAAATAGGGATGGTTTTCTAGGCCTCTTTCTCATTCTCTTTTACAGCCTCTTGAAAGATAATTTTAAACGTGTCAGTACTGTTTTATTGAACTGTTTTTCATTTTGGCTTTAAATTGTAGATCATTATAAGTTTTTCAACTATTTTCCATTTTTCTTTTACCCTTCGGATTTTCTAATTTATCTTTCTTATTTTTAGAAGAAATTTATTCATTTATTATTTGCTATTTGTTTTTGTTTTTTGTTTTTTTACGATTAATATTTTGATTATTTCATTTATTTTTAAGTTTATTAATTATATCGCATTTAAATTTTTTTTTTTTTTTTTATCATTCGTTTTCAATAATGGCATCAGGTAACAATAAGTGTGGATATTGTGATAGAAATTTCAGCCGAAAAGATAGCAAACTACGTCACGAAAAGTCATGCTTGACAACTCAGAAACGGCGTACATGTGTTTCTTGCGGCGAGATTTTTTCGTCTCTAAACCAACTCATGAATCATTTACGTCGTTGTCAGAGAGAAACTCCCCTTGTCATGACGAAACGAAGGCGGTTGGAAATGGCTATAGGGCCTTTATTTGAAATCGAGACAGCGTTTGGAGGGGATATTAAGACTTTTTACCTTCCATGTTCTGAACCAATTGATGCTGTGGAATTTCTCTGCCATCAGACTGAAACATTATATCGATTAATTACAGAATTTTTGGCGGAATCAGATGCTCCTCTAAAATTCAATCTAGTTCTAGAGGCCACTTATGAAAATATTAGAGGGGAGACGTGCGATAGGGCGTTTAAAACCAAAAACATAACAATATCCGAAAGTTCTTCGGTCTTGAACAGTCTCAGTGGAAGCTACTCGAAAATAGCTACCGAGATGGAGGATATGACAATAAAGGGGAGCGGTTGGTTCCTTAAAAGTCTAGACGGACTTCTTCTAAGAGTGAATCGATTTAGGCCTCTAGGTGCCTCAAGTCATGATAAATAAACTAATTATTTAATGATTAAATTAAATGAATACAAACCAGTTTCTTTCTTTTCTTTATTATAAGAACATTGTTATATTTTTATTTACTCAAGTGAAATACTACTTTTGTCCAAGAGAAAAACTTATTATTTTCTTTCTTTCTTTATTTTTTATTTAATAAAGGTTTAATTTATCACTTGTTAAGGTTTTACATAATTTTTTTATTATTTTAAAGATATGTATTCTTTATTGGTATTTATATTTATTTAAAAAATATACACACTTCAAAATATGGCCAAATGAAATAAGGTTTAAAGAAAGTTTTATATTATTTATCGTTCCGGATGCTGTTTAAGAGAGCTTTTTTTTTTTATTTTTAATTTTTGCTGATATAATATTGTTGTTTTTATTTTTAAACCAAAGTATGTATGTGTGATGGAATGGATGGGTCCCTGGCGTGGCTCTAAAGGCTCCTAAACCTAAAAGGAATGAGTGTTGTGGTTCCAAGAGAGGTTTACCAAAAACCTGGAAACCTTAACAAACAGATAAATAAATATGTGTTAAAAAATATTTACAACGATTTTATACCAGCACACCTTCTCTATGCACTCACACCTTGACGAGGTGGGAAGGCTTACTTCTAAATTATATTTAGAAAACCAAGATGAGTGTAAAAAAAAAAAATAATAAAAAAAAATAAAATAAATAAATAAATCATATGTAATTCACTTAAAAACAACTTAATATTTGTTAAGTTTTTACATTTTCTGTCATGAACTTTGAACTTTTTAATCCTTTTATGATATCAGGATAGGTGAAGTGGCCTTTGAACCAGTAATTCTCAGCCATCAAACATTGTTATTATTTCTCTATATTTTTAATAATTTTGACTTGAAAAAATGAGGAATCATTTTTTTATGAAATATATAGGTCTTTATTAATAATTTAATGATATAATATTTTAGTAACACTATTGAAAATGGGTACAAAGGGGAAATAAAAAAAAAAAAAAAAAAAAAAAAAACGGCATAAGGAAACAAAAATATTTATTATATCCAAATACTGTTATGTACAGCAAATAAAACACCATTAAATAAATGAAATTTCATCTTTAAAACAAACTCTCCCTTTATATATTAATGATATCATCTCATTATTATTGTTGAAAGCTACAATCTCTTCATCCGACATCTTAAATCTTTTAGGAAGATATACTCTGATAGTATTATCATGATCCTTCAACGTGGCGACCAACGCTAACCCTAATTTGGTCTTAAGATGCTCCAATTCCGCTATGATGTATGGCCGCCCGATTTCAATATCCTTCAGTTTACACACTAAACGAGCGTCATCGTTTAAATGATTCAATAACTTTTTGAAGTCCCTCGCAGAACTAAAAATAGAGAAAAAAAACAAAAACAGGTGTTTAGGATAAATATGGTAAGAAAAAAAAACTCTATTAAAAAAAAAATAATAATAATGAGATATCATTAATGTAATAAATATAACTTACGAATTCATGACGATTGATATGATGATGATGTAAAACAATATGCTACGATTGGATGCTAGAACGAAAATGAATCCCTAGGTACTCACTCGTCAAGGACTATTAGTTGTGTGCATGCACGCTAGTTGCGCATGCGCTAACCCCCTTCCTTCTTCCCCCTCCACCAACCTCACTCCTACTCTTACCATCACTCGTCCAATTTCAAACAATCATTTTCACGATTGTCAATTCTCTGTCACTAATTAGGACATTATTTTTTGTTAATATTCATATTTGATATACTCTCTCTCTCTCTCTCTCACTCTCTCTCTCTCTCTCGAAATTCAATAATTCATTAAGTTATTGGAAACATCAAGACTCTCATGTAGAATTAGATCGTGAAGGTTTTTATTCAGCATATCGCGATTAGGAAATCTTCCAGAAATATAAGTTGCTAAACATCACCGTATAAGCATTTGATGCTAATTGGAAATGTAATAACCACTGATTATCATAAAACTGTTAGTAAAAATAAGGAAGAGCATAAAGTCCAGCGGAGAGATAGGATGAGAATTCATCAGATGAAAATTTGTCAACTATTTGATAGTCAATATGATCCAATCTTCCTAATATTTACACTTTTATAGCATTATTGTCCAACGATTGCGAAATCGTTCTTAAAATAATGCATGTTTTTATATTTTCTAAGGTTTTATTAATGGATATTCCTATTATTATCTCACTACTGTTGAGAGATACGAACGATTGGGGATGATTTATATAAGGTTAAGTTCTATAACCTTATTCTATGAGGTTCGTGGTCTTACAGGTACAATTTCCTAATATTGAAGATCAGGAACTTACATTCACATGAATTATCAGGTACGCTATCTGTCTTCCTCATATAATGGAATAAATAAATGAAGTACTAGTTTAATCACCTTTAGGAAACTCAGATCTTGTTTTTGTGAAACAGAAACAATTTTTTATTTTAGGATAGGGACTGTTGTTCATTGATTTTGATTTTCACCTGTGCCTGTACCTGCCCTTCCCCCCTTCTCCCCCCCCCTCCCTCCTCCTCCCTGGCTCACCCGTGAAACGAACGCTAGTCGTCTATATGAACACATTAGTTGTATATTTTAAGGATTTTTTTTTTATATTTATATTTCAGGACGATATCAGCCGGTCGTGGAAGTTAGAGTTAGTTATGGGTGATGGGAGATGGTCAAAAGTGGTTAAGGATGGTCAGGGATAGAGAGAGAGGTTCAGATATCGGGAGAAACCTGAACCTGGCACCTAGAGGCCTAAATCGATTCACTCTTAGAAGAAGTCCGTCTAGACTTTTAAGGAACCAACCGCTCCCCTTTATTGTCATATCCTCCATCTCGGTAGCTATTTTCGAGTAGCTTCCACTGAGACTGTTCAAGACCGAAGAACTTTCGGATATTGTTATGTTTTTGGTTTTAAACGCCCTATCGCACGTCTCCCCTCTAATATTTTCATAAGTGGCCTCTAGAACTAGATTGAATTTTAGAGGAGCATCTGATTCCGCCAAAAATTCTGTAATTAATCGATATAATGTTTCAGTCTGATGGCAGAGAAATTCCACAGCATCAATTGTTTCAGAACATGGAAGGTAAAAAGTCTTAATATCCCCTCCAAACGCTGTCTCGATTTCAAATAAAGGCCCTATAGCCATTTCCAACCGCCTTCGTTTCGTCATGACAAGGGGAGTTTCTCTCTGACAACGACGTAAATGATTCATGAGTTGGTTTAGAGACGACAAAATCTCGCCGCAAGAAACACATGTACGCCGTTTCTGAGTTGTCAAGCATGACTTTTCGTGACGTAGTTTGCTATCTTTTCGGCTGAAATTTCTATCACAATATCCACACTTATTGTTACCTGATGCCATTATTGAAAACGAATGATAAAAAAAAAAAAAAAAAATTTAAATGCGATATAATTAATAAACTTAAAAATAAATGAAATAATCAAAATATTAATCGTAAAAAAACAAAAAACAAAAACAAATAGCAAATAATAAATGAATAAATTTCTTCTAAAAATAAGAAAGATAAATTAGAAAATCCGAAGGGTAAAAGAAAAATGGAAAATAGTTGAAAAACTTATAATGATCTACAATTTAAAGCCAAAATGAAAAACAGTTCAATAAAACAGTACTGACACGTTTAAAATTATCTTTCAAGAGGCTGTAAAAGAGAATGAGAAAGAGGCCTAGAAAACCATCCCTATTTATAGTCTCCTTTGTTTACAAAATTTAGGAATTATCTGTTCAAAGTCCAAGGCTTAAAGGATTAGGAGGTGTGTACCGATGTTGGGATGAAAAGGAGTGGGGGAAGGCCAAAGCTTTCCGAGTTTGAGGGTAATCCAGATCTGGGTAGACCATAGTTGTTGATTAAAATTAAGTAATCGTCCGGACAGGTAAATAACCGTCTGAGAAGGCGCAAAAACAATTGTAAATGCTCAAAATATTATGTATAAAAAATAAATTTCCGACCGTAATAGGTCGAAAATGAAGTTTTATATCATTGTGTATATAAATATTTATGCTTCAAACATGGTGGCGCCATAAAACAAAATGGCGGTTGGGCACACTCAGCCTCTACAAAACATTATTGGGAAGATAACATATACAATCCCAAAGGAATAGGAGCTGCACCCTGTTGGACATATTACAAAATAGAGTGGGTGCTGCGCTCTTGCGGATATTTTATAAGGTAATGTATGTTCTGCGACTAAGTTAGGAGACAATTAAATTAAATAAGAAAGGTATAGAAATATTACCGAAAATTATACTATTGAACATGCTACTAAATTTTCATTTATTGAGAAGATTATGTAACAGTTAGGAAGGCTTAAAAAAAAGAAAAAAGAAAGTAAACTTGACAATGGGTCCGCGATTATCATCAGAACTAACCGGGAGGAACTTTCGGATATTTAAATTATAAGTACAATGAGTAAGCTAGCGAGTACCATCGGAACTAGCCGGGAGGAACTTTTGCATGCGTAAAATATAAGTACAATGAGTAGGTTAGCAAGTGTCATCGGACTTCGCCGGATCAAACTTTCAGATGCTTAAAATAGAGCACCGATTAGAGATGGGTATGAATGATAAGAACAGGGTCCCAGGGTCACGTGATTAAAAAGGGAATTGTATGTTAGTTACGTTTAGGTCGAAATGTTGATTGAATTTATATAAATACAATTAGTAGGTTAGCGATGACCACCGGACCTAGCCAGAAGAAACATTCGGATGCGTAAAATGGAGGGGGGGGGATTTGATTAGCTGCTGTAAGCACAATGAGTAGGTTACCAAGTGCCATCGGACTTCGCCGGGTGAAACTTTCAGATGCTTAAAATAGAGTATCGATTAGAGTTGGGTATGAATGATAAGGGACAGGGTCCAAAGGTAACGTGATTAAAAAGGGAATGGTAGGTTAGTAAAGTTTAGGTAGAAATGTTGATTGAATTTTTATAATTACAATAAGTAGGTTAGCGATGACTATCGGACCTAGCCGGAAGGAACTTTCAAATCCATAAAATGGAGCAATTTGATTAGCTGATTAGAAAAAGGCATGAACAATAAGGGGATGTGTTCATAGGTCACGTGATTAATAGTGGGCGTCGTATACTAGTTAAAGTTAGATAGAGGTGTTTATTGAAATTTTCTGTCACAACGTACTATTTTTATTATGTTTTTAAAGATTAAAAATTCAAAATCAAAGAGCTGAAGGCTCAATATTGAACTGAAAAAGGTTCTAAACTTTGATTACTTAACGACTATATAATGATGCGATAAACTCGTGTAATACGAAATAATTACGATGTAGTGTATCATTATTCACGGCTATATTATTGATAATACCTTAGCAAGAGATAACACTAGTTAGTTGTTTTTTCGATAGAATTAACGATATCATTGTTTATTTCTTTCGGAAGGATTAGAGATTGTCCAACTAGGTGAGGTAGAAGACCGAAGCCGGCCGAGACGAACTCTTCCGAAAACATCGCGAAATAGCAATTCTAAAGCAGAATTGTTAATGATAAGTAAATAATACATAGAAAAGGTAAAAAAATGGTCTAAGAAGTTGAGAAAACAATTAAAACGGTTGAAAAAATATATAAAAAAATTATATTCGCCTACCGAAATAGGTACAAGTTTTATATTATTATATATTTATACTTTCAGCAATTATTAGAACAAAGTTGATATTGACGTCTTAAATTTATCTTTTTTACGATTAAATCTTTAGGGATTTACTATACTAAGACATGAAACGTACAAGGTCCGCATTATATTTATATATATAATAATGCTTCAAAGTCTCAGAGCTTAAGGAGCCTTTTATCGCTATTTAAATAGTAGGATTAAGAATCAAAGTTCAAAGCTATATAGGATTAAAAAGCATTACACATAGGAAGATAATAGACCGTAGTCCAAGAGCTTAAGGAACCTTTTATCGCTATTTAAATGTTAGGATTAAGGATCAAAGTTCAAAGCTGTACAGGATTAAGAAGCCGTATAACGATGTTTATATTAAAGGCATTAAGAAGGTTCAAAGTCCATGTTTACGTTTAAGCTTAAGGAACTTTTTATCGCTACTTAAAATGTAGGATTAAAGATCAAAGTTCAAAGCTGTATAGGATTAAGAAGCCCTATAACGATGTTTATATTAAAGGCATTAGGGAGGTTCAAAGTCCATGTTTCCGTTTCACATACCTGCATGCTTCAACATGATTCAAACCTGTTTGTACTTTCGCTAACCTGTTTTTACATGATTCGACATGTCGGTGCATGCTCGAACCGGTCAGGTATAATCATCCTATATTAAAAAAAAAAACGAAATGGCGGCTGGATAGACTTAAGGCTTTTAAATTGTGACGTCATAAAACAAAATGGCGGACGGGTAGACTCATGCTTTATAAATACTAAATTAGCCCAAAACGTAGGGAAAAGAAAATGGACGCCGGGTAGACCCATGCTTTATAAAGACTTAATACGCTCAAAACGTAGGGAAAAGAAAATGGACGCCTGGTAGAATCATGCTTTATAAACTCTCAAGTTAGGCACTCTGATTGGTTAACTATTGAAGGAGTGGGAGGGGGGGGGGAGCAAAATGTAAACAATGAGAAGGTTATGTAACAGTAAGGGAGGTTTCAATAAATGTAAACAATAGTAAGGTTATGTCACAGTTTGAAAGGTTTCGTAAAAGCACACATTACAATTTGACCATCGGACCTAGCCGGGAGGAACTCTCAAGTTAGGCACTCTGATTGGTTAACTATTGAAGGAGTGGGGGAAGCACAATGGCGTCCGGGTAGACTCATGCTTTATAAATACTAAATTAGCCCAAAACGTAGGGAAAAGAAAATGGACGTCGGGTAGACTCATGCTTCGTAAACTGTGACGTCATAAAAGAAAATGGCAGACGGGTAGACTCATGCTTTATAAATACTAAATTAGCCCAAAACGTAGGGAAAAGAAAATGGACGCCGGGTAGACTCATGCTTTGTAAACTGTGACGTCATAAAAGAAAATGGACGCCGGGTAGACTCATGTTTTATAAATACTAAATTAGCCCAAAACGTAGGGAAAAGAAAATGGACGCCGGGTAGACTCATGCTTTATAAAGGCTTAATACCCTCAAACAGGGGTCACGTGATCAAAAAGGGGCGTGGCTTAGTGGTTTAGGTTAGGTTGATTAAGGGTCACGTGACTAAAAAGGGGCGTGGCTTAGTGGTTTAGGTTAGGGCGATGGCGCGAACCAGCGTGGTTAAGGTTAGGTCGCGGTCGAAATTTAAATTCAAATCTCCCGCCATAGGTCACGTGACCAAATGCTGGCATCTGATTGGCTGCGCAAAAAAGTGCACCAGCTCCCGCAATTCTTATCTACTCTAGTGCTTATCCACTAAGCCACGCTGCTCCCGTTTTATATATATATAATATGAAATTTCTTTGGTATACAATTAATATTTTCCGAGCTAAACTTACTAAACACACAAATACAGACATTTTATGGGACTTGGTCATTTGGACTCGGGGGATTCTAAAACGTGATTTATAGTGCTAACTCGAATTTGAAAATTTTCAAGATCTCGATATATGTATATACACGCGATATATTTCATATATATGTAAGTGAAAGTAAAAACTAAAAGCATATTTATTAAAAAGAGTGTCAGTATATATATATATATATATATATATATATATATATATATTATATATATATATATATATATATATATATATATATACAATTATTTTGTATGTACGAATGTAAGTCCCGTTATATATATATATATATATATATATATATATATATATATATATATATATATATATATATATATTATTTCCAAGTCAAATTCAACCTTTTCCAAGTCACATTCAACCTTTTCCAAGTCAAATCCAACCTTTTCCAAGTCAAATTCAACCTTGTCCAAGTCAGATCCAACCTTTTCCAAGTCGAATTCAACCTTTTCCATTTCAAATTCAACCTTTTTTGATTTCAATAAAATAATAAAAATCAAATTAACATAATTTTATGTTTTTAAGGTTATTTTAATCATACATTATGTTTTTAACCCTTGTGGCTTGTTAAGCTTAGAAGGGCCTTTTTGCATACAATTACTCACGATTATAATAATGACTATAACCGATACTTTAATTTGGAAAAGATTGAATTTGACTTTTTTTTTTTTTTTTCCCTGTAGGCCATGGGCCTCGCGGTGTAATCTCCTGGGAGGTTACACTCACGTTCCGTGATGTACAATATTTTCTAATGTAGGGTCATCACTCCCTACGCCTAATTTTGTGAGTGGCCACCATTTGGCTGACGGGTCTCACATACCCGGGTGAGAGTCTGTGAGTGAATCCCCATTTAATTACATCCTTATAAAAGCCCCGTTGGGACTGGGATTCGAACTTACAACTTTAGCATAAGAGACTAGCGCGCTAGCCACTCAGCCACTGGCTCCCTGAATTATAAAAATATATATATATATATATATATATATATATATATATATATATATATATATATAATATATATATATATATATATATATATATATATATATATATATATATATATATATATATATATATATATATATATATATATAAATATAAATAAAATATATATATATGTATAAATATAAATATATATATATATATATATATATATATATATATATAATATATATAAATATAAATAAATATATAATATATATAAATATATATATATATATATATATATATATATATAATATATATATATTTTTTTTTTTTTTTTTTTTTTTTTTTTTAGATTATTGTCAACATACACGATTACAAGATACATTTAGGAAATATGATAGAGAATAAGAAATAAAATGATACATTAATTAATAAGATTAAGAAGCTCTCAAGTACATAATTAATTTGAGAATGAGCATACTCATACATGATAGAAGTAAGCTCGGGAAATATATTTCTTTACAACAAGTAGAGGTATCTAATATCCCCTTTCTGAGAAAGGGCGGATGGATGAAAACTTCTCTCAGCCAATTCAGTGAAAAGCATGTGAACTTTCATTAATAATAGCCTTTAATTTTTTTTTTTTTCACTTGAACATTCCTTTTCAACTTTGATTTAAAAAAATTATTTTAATTTAAACATTTCATTGTGAAATATTGTAATTATTTTACTATATTCAAGATTAAAATTAAGAGAAAGAAATCGGAATACAGCCAATGGAATACAGCTTTGTATCCACTTATATCAGAAAAAACTTTTTTTTTGTAATAACAGGGTTAGAAAAATGGGTTTCGTCTTATTCAAAATGATAAAACACAACGTTTCAGGGTTCTTCCACCTGTTATATATAACTTTTAACCTTATTTTATTATTATTATTCATATTATTATAATTATAATTATTTATATATATATATATATATATATATATATATATTATATACATATATATATATATATATATATATATATATATATATATAATATATATATATATATATAAAAGTTATAGAAATGTTTTGTACTTTTTTAATTAAATAAGAATTTTATTTTAAGTCGGGGCATTTATAGGAACATGATAATCATTTATTTATTATATTTTTTAATCATCACTTATATTTTTTACAAATATTTTTTCAGCCATTAGTTTTTGAAGGAATATATTGCTTATTATTTTATTTTCCTCATTTATCCTATTGAATTGTACTTTATACTTATTATTATTCACTGTATATTTATTATTTTATTTTATTATATATTATATAAAATAATAATAATAATTTCTTTATTTATTCTAGGCCAAGTCTCTTTAGAATAATACAATAATGTAAGATTTACTGTCTTTGAGTAAGATTAAAAAAAAAATAAATAAATAAAATAAAAATATACGGTAAATAATAATAAGTAAAAAAAAGACAAAAATAAAATAATAATCCAATATATAGCTTCGAAAACTAATAGCTGTAAAAATATTTGTGAAAAATGTAAGTGATGATTAAAAAATAAAATAAATAATTGATTATCATGTTCCTATACATAACCTCGACTAAAAAAACGAAATGAAATTCTTACTTAATTAGAAAAATAAAAAATAATTTCTATAACTTTTTTTCTATTTACATATGTTCATGGCTTCATATATATATATATATATATAAGATATAATTGTAATAATAATTTATTTATTTATACTAGCCAAGCTCCCTTAGAATAATACAAAATACAATAATATGAGATTTAATTTCCCAGAGGAATAATAGAAAAAAAATAAATAAATGTACAGTGAATAATAATAAGTATAAAACACAATTCAATAGGACAAATGACAAAAATAAAATTATAAACCAATATATTGCTTCAAAAACTAATGGCTGAAAAAATATTTGTAAAAAATATAAGTGATGTAAAAAAAATATAATAAATTCTTATTTAATTTAAAAAAATAAAAAGTACAAAAAGTTTCTATAACTTTTATATATATATATATAATAATTTCTTTATTTATTCTGGGACAAGTCCCTTCAGAATAATACAAAATACAATAATGTGATATTTATGGTCTTAGAGTAAGATTACAAAAAAAAAAAAAAAAATAAAATAAGAAATATAAAGTGTATAATAATAAGTATAAAAGACAATTCAATAGGAAAAATGACGAAAATAAAATAATAAACCAATATATAGCCAATATATAAATTATCATGTTCCCATACATAACCTCGAATTAAAAAATAAAATAAAATTCTTATTAAATTAAAAAAAATAAAAAATTACGAAACATGTCTATAACTTTTTTTCTATTTACATAGGTTCAATGTAATATATATATATATTATATATATATATATAATATATATATATATATAAACGTAAATGTTTATAGGGTACTGGGATTCTATACAATGCAGTCATAAAACAGTTTATAGATTTCAATTAGCTTTACTACATTCTACAGACTCCGGACAAGTTTGCTTGCAGACTCCAGCTCCAAGATGCTGGCTAGAGGAGGTTCCAGCCTATTCCAGCCGCATAGTTTTCCAGTTGCTCCCTCTCCTACCCCGAGAAGTTGACCTAGGGCAGGTTCGGCAGAGATCGGCTCCTGCTTTCAGTCTTGGCTCGGACTTCGCGCCGTCAACACCAGTTTGCTTTTACTGCGCATCCCCCAACCGAGGCAACTCGTAACAGGTACGCGATTCCAATATTTCAATTTTTTAAAAAATCTGAAATAGTATTATTTTTTCTTCGATAGAAATGTGTCAAAATATTTTTTTTTTGTTTAGAAAATATTATCTGAAGTTACGACTACTCGAGCAATTTTGAATTTGAATTTGGCGCCATAAATATATGCAGATAAATAATAATCAACCAAACAAAATATAAAATCAAATTTCTTTGTTTTTAATTATTAATTTACTTCATTTAAGCTGAAATGCATTTTAAAAAATGGCAGTAGTAAAAACTAAAAATATATATTAAAAATAAAATATACAAAAACGTATTTTTTTGCGTTAGAATGACTTTTGGAATCATCCATTAATTACAATTCTAAAAACATGTACTAAAATATTTAAAAATATAATACATGAAAAAGAGATTTTAAAAAGCAGGTGAAGAAAGACACAAACAAGTAAAAACTAGCAATCAAAATGATCCAGAAAGAAGACAAAGAAAAAACAAAAAAAAAAAAAAAACCACACACCACACATACTTATATACACACAAATTCTTAACTTTAAGAGCAATAATGTTAAAATAAACGGAGAACATATTTTTCGAAAAACCGTTTTTAACATTTGCTCTTTTAGGAGTATTGAAATATCATTCCAAGCACAATACTCTAATTATATATTTTCATATTATAATTTAAAATAAAGTCCACTCAGTATAAGCAGCATTATATATACAATATAGTTATAGAAATTTTCCATTTGGAGTTATTGTTAATTTGTTTTTAGTTATTAAAACCTATCACCACTTCAACAACTAAAGCAACAAGAACTCATTTATACAAGTAGTTAAAAGAAAACTATAAAAAAAAAAAAACAAGATGATGAGAATGATGAAATTATATATTGAAAAAAAAAACTAAATATGTTCTTGAATATTTTGATCTGAGTGACATTCTGTGTTAAAGCTAAAACTGTGTTATTTATAAATATTTTAAAATCTAAATTATATTTTCATATCTAAGTATGAATTTCTTTTTTAATTGGTTTAAAATATTTTGTTATTGTAATTTTGTACAATCCTTATAATATTATAATCATTATGGAATGTATAATACAATATAGTTTAAAATTTGAGCCTGATACTGGAATATTATGATGTGAACCTAAAAGAATACCCATATTTTAAAAATTAAAATGAATATAGTGAAAATAGATGGAATTTTTACACTGCAGAATTATTTTGCAACTTTGAGAACTAAACACTTATACCTATGAGTAAAGAAAATATATATAAACTTTGTTATTTATAAATATTTTAAAATCTAAATTATATTTTCATATCTAAGTATGAATTTCTTTTTTAATTGGTTTAAAATATTTTGTTATTGTAATTTTGTACAATCCTTATAATATTATAATCATTATGGAATGTATAATACAATATAGTTTAAAATTTGAGCCTGATACTGGAATATTATGATGTGAACCTAAAAGAATACCCATATTTTAAAAATTAAAATGAATATAGTGAAAATAGATGGAATTTTTACACTGCAGAATTATTTTGCAACTTTGAGAACTAAACACTTATACCTATGAGTAAAGAAAATATATATAAACTTTGTTATTTATAAATATTTTAAAATCTAAATTATATTTTCATATCTAAGTATGAATTTCTTTTTTAATTGGTTTAAAATATTTTGTTATTGTAATTTTGCACAATCCTTATAATATTATAATCATTATGGAATGTATAATACAATATAGTTTAAAATTTGAGCCTGATACTGGAATATTATGATGTGAACCTAAAAGAATACCCATATTTTAAAAATTAAAATTAATATAGTGAAAATAGATGGAATTTTCACACTGCAGAATTATTTTTCATCTTTGAGAACTGAACACTTATACCTATGAGTAAAGAAAATTTATATAAACTTTGTTATTTATAAATATTTTAAAATCTAAATTATATTTTCATATCTAAGTATGAATTTATTTTCTAATTGGTTTAAAATATTTTGTTATTGTAAATTGGCACAATCCTTATAATATTATAATCATTATGGAATGTATAATACAATATAGTGTAAAGTTTAAAACTTGAAGCTAGAATATTATGATGTGGACCTAAAAGAACACCCACATTTTAAAAATTAAAATGAATATAGTGAAAATAGATGGAATTTTCACACTGCAGAATTCCTTGCATCTTTGAGAACTAAACACTTATACCTATAAGTTTTGAAAAAAAATTTCAAAATCAAATATTATAGATCACATGGATTCCAAATTATACTTTTGGCATAAGCAATCCAACAAATTTATAAAACTATTATTTATGATAGAAAGGTTGGACTGTATTAAACATTTTGCATTTATCAATATCTTATACAGTGTTTTGTTCTTATAGAGCTCTCAAATTTGATATGATGCGGTTGCTGAGTAAATAATTTGGAGCTTTAATTTCTCAATAATTAGAACAATAATGAATTCGGAATGAAAATAGCATTGGAATTTTAAATATAAATATAAAATAAGTACATATAAAGTATTTTTTGGTTTATATATAATTACAATTTAAACATTTCTCTTCTCACAATTTTTTATTTTCTTTATTCGCACAATAACATATTCACATCTGTTGACGTTTTGAAGAAACATGCTTTATTTTCAAAATTGTGTGCAAACAAAAAATAATAATATATATATTAAAACCAAGATTACAATATTTTAAAAGTTAAAATAACCATACTACATTAAAATATATATCTTTTCACATATTGAAATTCTATTTCTTTATTTTTTAACATATCTTCCGCATTTAAACATTAATTTAGGTCTAAAATCATAAAAATCGTTTCTTTTTATATAAACTTATTACATAAATGTTCTGTCTTTTACTGTCACATATTAACCACTTATTACATAATTATTGCACAATTGGATTAAAATGCTAATTCTATATTCAAATTTCGTTTTTTTAAAATAATTTTTATATTTATAAATCATTTAATAGTTGATCTGAAATATGCTGCTTTAATCTAGACAACAATTTTGATTTCATAGCTAACTTTGCATTTTTAGGGGGTTTTTTTTAGAACCTCATAAAAATTTCTAATTAGATTTTTTTGTTATCTTTATTTTTATTTTCATACTAAAGGTGATCGTTTTAAGTTTATATTGTTGGGATTATTCATAAAATTATATCATGGTTCTCATGATACTCATTCAATACAGACTCCTACTTTTAAACGGTAAAATGTTGAAACTATTAATTAATTTTCTCTTTCTTAAAAAAAGTAATAATTGGAAAATGTCTATATAAATATTATAGCTAAGATCTTAAGTTCCGTGATAATTTTTCTTATTAACCTAAATATTTGAGATAATTTAACGGACTCCAGATACAACATAATGTTTGTAAAGCCTGTTAAAAAATATATGTAAAAAAAAAGCATTTTAATTTATTTATTTAAGAAAAAAATGCATAAAATGATCATTAATTAAATATGTTTATATAAAATAGAAAAATAAATATAATAAGTGGTATAAATGTTCACGTAGTGACAATTTTTTTTATAGGCAATGTGTTTAAATATTAAAAATGATCCGTACTTATAATGTCTTACGGATACTTTCTATAGGCCAAAAAGCTATTTATTTTTCAAAATTTTGAATTATAATAAATTCATGCTAGTCTGATTATGTAGTTTGTAAGTGAAAATATTGTAGATATTGCGTATTTCTGGCATTGAATGTAAGATATGGGATACTGAGGTTGTATAAAGCTTAACTCATGGCATGATACGGATTTGTTACAAATTCATGTAGGGTTTTGGATTAGAGAGGTCAGATTTTAAATAAAAAAGTAAGATTTCCGCTAACCTAAATACTTCCTAGGGTAAACCACTGAATTCTCATTCCTTTGAAAAATCCGTAAAAGAATGTAAATGAGAATTTTCTTACGCTTTCAAATAATGTTCTTTCATATTACATTATTCACTTTATTTTATTGGTTTTGTTTTCCCTAAATTTATAAGCAAAGGAAATAAAGCATTTTATAAAAATAAACAATAATTGAAATTGGTTTTACAGAAAAAAAAAAAAAATGTAAACCTCGTTGGTAAGTGCGTGAGGGAATAAAAGCTTTAAAGGTTGATAAGCAACCTCATTAACGAAGTCATTATTTGAACTCAATTTAATTTTTTTTTATAACCCTTTTTTTATTTATTTTTTTATAATATAATGAAAATATAAAAGGAAGGCGGCTAAATGTTTTTGCTTAATTGCTCGTTTTTAAAAGCTCTGAAATCAAATCAATCTGTAAAATTTGTTTTATATGTTCCTAAATTGTTTTTAATTAGGTCACTTAACAAAGTCCCCTTCATTCGTAAAGTTGAAATTTGTAACAGTACCGCAATTCCGTACAGTAATGCGGTATAGTGTTTGTAGCTGTTGAAGGCGACAAGGATCAGTGTAACAAAATATGTACAGTTTACGTTGTACATCGTTGATATTATAAAAAAGTAATTATTAAGAATGTTGAACAAATTTATAATAACATATAAGTTACTTTCATATAAAGTACACTTAAGCTCAGTACTTCTAAGTGATAACTCAAATTGGAGTTATCGAATTCAAGTTCGGTTGAAGTTAATTAGTTGACTGTATAGATTAAAAAAAAATGAAAGTAAACGACGGGTTACAATACATTTATTCAACTGAAAATACATATGGACAACAAGAAAGAAAATTGACCTAACAAGAGAGAGAAATGATTCATTTCATTAAAAGTACAACAAAACAAAACAGAGCTGCTCAACTGTATTCGTTTGCTACCATACACAGGGTACTTATCTACCTAATGACATGCTATATTTATTTAAAATGTCATAAATTTACCTTACATTTTCTATCTTTATCAATAGTTTTCTGTTACATGTTATAGTATAGGGACAGAGAAAAAATTAACCTAATTAAATACCTAAACAGATTTAAGAAAAGATAATTAGGAAATTTAAAAAATTTAATCTTCCAATAAAGGCAGAAAGAAATTAAATCAACAATAAAGGTAAGAGATAGGCTATATTCGCGTAATCGAAGTCCAGTTGAGAGTTGAGAATTGAAGAAATCAACCGAAGGGCGGCTCTTCCAAGTTCCAAGCGGAACGAAGAGAAGACAAAGAACGCAGCTAGTGAACAAATACGTTTTCAAACGTTCAGAGTTCGTTAAGAGGAGATTTGGGTCTGTATACGGCGAGTCCAATAATAAAACAATAGAATTACTCTCTTCTATTCTCTTCAATATTAAGTTCTATTTAAAATAGATTTTATTTTATTTTAAGATAAAAAAGTGAATGTAATAGAGGTAAATACAAAAAATGATCCTGTTTCATTTTCAATTCAACAACCATAAAAACCTTATCAGGCCATAACATATGGAGTGAGCACGTATAATTATCTTACCTATACAAATGATATTTATCTCATAAACCATTTACTCAATTGCTAACGTTTTAGCAAACATAGATGAAACTAGAGATTTTAAAAATATTATTATATCTACACCACCATTAATCTTCACGATGAGACAAATAACAGAAAAGACTGTTGAAAAGGATAAAGAGCTCTCCATCTGCTTCGTAGACCTCCAGAAAGCTTTTGACAGAGTGAAGAAAGAAGATATAGAGATGGCACTGTCAGAGCGGGGTGTAGACCGTGGAACAACCTTGGCGGTGATGAGTCTCTATAAAAAGATGAGGAATGTGGTCAGAACCAGAAACCACATTTCAAAAGAATTCGAGACGGCATTGGGAATAAGGCAAGGCTGTAGCCTGAGTCCGTTACTTTTCATTATTGTTCTGGACTTGGCACTAAGGAGAGCCAAGCCTATAATGAGGAAATTCCAGCTAAGGCACAGAAACCTCCACCCCACCAGATATTCCCTATTAGCCTTCGCTGACGACCTTATCCTGCTAGCTGACAATGATCGAGACCTCCAACATAACATAAATGTCCTACAAGAGGAATTATCTAAAATAAATATGAAGATTAATCCGGGGAAGACTAAATGCATGAGAATTGGAAAGAAACCCCGAAGGATAATGAGGATATTAAGAGCTGGAGGACAGAGATCAGAGCAAGTCGAAAATTTCAAATATCTGGGAGCTCATCTCAATGAGAATGGCTACATAGACGAAGAAGTGGCCCAGAGAATTGGAGCGGCAGGAAGGATGTTTTGTATGGTGAGGCGAGGTTTTCTGGGGAGAAGAGAGGTATCAAAGCAGACCAAATTAGCCGTATATAAATCGACATTTCCTCCTGTCCTATCGTACTCCTCAGAATCTTGGACTCTTACCTCAAAACATAGGAGCCAATTCCAGGCCATGGAAATGAGGTATCTCCGAAAAATAGAGAGAAAGACACGGAGAGATAGGATACAGAACGCCACTATACGGGCTAACCTTGACGTCAAACCGGCGGAGACCATTCTAGAGGAACACAAACTGAGGTGGTTTGGACATCTTCTTAGGATGGATCCGGAGAGAAGTGCCAGAAAGACGTATGAGACCCGCACAGAGGGAAAAGGCCCAGAGGAAGACCCCGCATCTCCTGGGAGGACGGTGTAAAGGAAGCATGCAGGAAGCGTGGGATAGACTGGAGTAGGAGAGTGGAGTTGGCACAGGATAGAGACATATGGTCCAGACTCTACAGGCAGGATCCTCACACCGAATATCGGTAGAAGAGGAAACGATTATGATGATGATGATGACCACCATTAATAGCGTTGAATATATAAAAATTCACTTCCCAGTAGGTTTGGTGACCGGGGAACTTAGACTGAAATTAAATAGACTTTATATAGATGTAAAATTTATTTCAACTAAGGTAAGTGTACCAGAAAGCAGTGTACCAGATTTTTAAAATGAGAAAAAATCTTTGATTTTTACGTTCACTTACCTATATATGAAATATATAGTCAGGGAAAGTATTTCGATCGTGAAAATTTTCAAATTCCAGTTATCAACGGAAATACACGTTTTAGGCCCCCCTGAGTCCAAATAACTTAGTCGATCGAAAAGGCCCGTGTAATTGGTAATTCTTGCAAAAAAAAAAAAAAAAAAAAAAAAAAACTGGAATTTCATATTTATGACAACTATATGCCCTAAGATGTTACAGCAACCTTTTCATCAAAATTGGCCATCCAGAATAGCACTTTGTACCATTCTTTTTGCATCTTTCCACGATTATCTCAAATAATCCTCGAAAGATTTAGATTAAACTCGTTAAATCAGTGTCAAATTTAAAAGGCTTTAATACCGTGTATGTTTCATTTGATTGGCATAGTCTGAAAGGGTTAAAATGCCAACTAAAGAAGAAAAGAGCAAAAATATTTTATTTATTTTTCATAATAAGAACAGTAACGTTAGAAATAGAAAGATTTTAGAGAAAATTTTATCGTACACAATAACTCGTAAAAGCTAATGGAGAGTGATGAACAGCCGATAAAACTAACTGATCGTCGTAGATAATAATATAATAGAATATTTAAAAAACCAGATGTTTCTATTGAAACTCATTGTAATTAATTCTTTAGCAATTTATTTTAATCTCTTTTAATTAAAAAAAAATCTATACTAGATTTTAACAACGGTTATAAGTGAAAGCCGTGTGTTGCGTGCACCAAATTTTTTTTGTTATTAAGTAATGTACTTTAAGTAATTTTCTCTCAACTTTCTCTCAATACTGACAAAATATTGCATTAAAAAAAAAAAAAAAAAAAAAAAAATATATATATATATATATATATATATATATATATATATATATATATATGTCTGTACATAATAATAGTAATATAGATGTATGATATACATTTGGAAAACTAAAATGTTATCTTGTTATGTAGAAAAAATTGTTATCTTGTATACGAAGCTGTAAAATGTAATACAGAAAGATGAATAGGGTCTAAACCTAAATGATTATTGTGCATTATTGTAAACTGTTAATATTTAAATATTTTCTTTAGTTTTAGGATTATTTTGGTATTTCTTGTTTGGCATTTTGTTAATTGATTGTACAGTTGATTAAAATACTAAAAGAAAATAAAATCAACGGGAATATTTGAGAAATGTTTAAATTGAAATTAGAATAGCCTTAACTTTATATATCACAAACTTCAATTCTATAATAGGGGTACTCACTACGTTTGCTATAGCATGCTATTTGTGTTATTTTGCTAAACCCGTCGAGTTTCTACAGTTATTTCCTGTATAAAATTGATGGGTTTAGCACATAGCACAAATAGCATGCTATAGCAAACGTAGTGAGTACCCCTTACGTAGATAAAGGGTGTCTATTCCTCATAGAAAATTCTGGTTATACCTAAAATTAGATAATGCCATTTTTTTTTTTTTTTTTGTTACTCGACAATATAGAAAAAAAAATGTTAACGTAATCAAGTGTAATCAACTTTTCTTTTACAGTTGATGACTTTTGTTTAGAGACCGTTGCGAATAAGAAGATATTCTATTCATCCTAAATTGAATTTAAAGTCAAAAGCTGGCTCCAATTATCAGTCGGTTCTAGAAAAAAGATTCTAAAGAGAAGTTTTATTAAACATCAGGACTTCTCTGAATATCGAATATTACTAATGTCAGAAGCTATTTGATAGAAGTCAGTAAATGAATGCTATGTTCTTGTCCATTATGCAAATAACGATTTTCATCTAACTTAAGAAAGAAATGGATGTCCTTTGTATTGTGTTCAACTTATAATTTATTTGAATAATGCACTATTCTCTTACAAGTATTAGAGAAATACCTTCAATCAAATTAAGGAAATTAGGAAAGTTTGTTGCAACTGTTTTATTTAAAATTAAAATTTGATATAGTCTGAGATCCGAACTTGGAACGATCTGCACCGAGCTGATAATAGAATGAAACATATTTTTTAAAACATTTAGTGTATTAGAAAATATGTTAAGAATGGGTTGCCTAAAAAAATCCTGGATAGACTATTTTTAATAAATTATTCTTAATTAAATGTTGCAACATCATGATAATAAGAAAACTTTTACTCTGCCGTTGGGTTGCCTGATCTTTTCCTGGACAAACTATTGGTTGTCAGGCAAAAGCTAGTATGTAGATATCAGTTATCTGCACTGACTTGATAATAGAAAAAAAATATATCAATATAAGCGTTGTTTTATTGCAAACACATTGATATAGGGTTCCCTGCAAAAAAAATTGTCCTAATCTGGGTTGCCGAATTTTAAAGAATAAATTTTAACTCGAGTGGAAATGTGTGACAGAGAGATCCTAGTTGAGTATAGCGTGTAATAATAAAGGACCCAACATTGCAGCCGCACGTAATCGGACATTGAATATAAGAAAGTTTGATATCCCATATACAATTACAGGACTTTTTTTTACACAAATACCAAATTACAGGGTAAAAGTTTTCTTATTATCATGATGTTGCAACATTTAATTAAAAATATTTTTTTGAAAAATAATTAAAAACAGCCTGTCCAGGATTTTTTTAGGCAACCCATTCTTAACATATTTTCTAATATACTAAATTTGTTATAAGATATGTTTCATGTTTCAAGTCCGGATCTTCTACTAATATATCTTATTTAAAATTTCCAGCTGTTCAGAAAGAATATAATATTCAGTGACACTATTCTGAAATGTACTACTCAATAAATAATTGATACTTCAAAATGCTAAACCATTATAACCTAAACCTAATAAATATGATACATTTCCTATACAAACGAGTTATTTGGTATTGTGTTTAATGCAATCAGGTAGAAACCGTTTGGTGAAAAGGAATTTATGAACCAACGAATGATTTAAGTAGTGGCAGTGTTACATTTTCAAGTTTATGAATATATTCAATTGATGCTTACAAAAACTAGTCCCTTTCTTAGCAAAATAAAATAAAAATGCACATAATAAGGCAATAATTATATTCATTACTTTCGTTATATTGTACATTAACATAGATTTGGCTAAAAATTTTTTTAGTATCGTTGATGTATTTAAAACAGTCATTAAAATAGTTAATTATACTCTGGCATGTTAAATTGTCATGGTCGATTTAATAAGTTTCTGAAATTTATAGCATATGGATAAAGCTTATTGCATGGATTTCTACAAAATAATTATATATGCCGATTAAATCACGTTTCTGTTTTCTTTAAGGTAATTCTCGGAAATCATGAATAGGAAAAAGATTATTGATATTAATATTACAACTATAAAAATTATTTTGGAAAAAAAAGTCTTCCCTAGCCATTAATATGAGAATTAAAACTATATCCAAACTTTTTCCGATGTGCTAGCAGCAATTAATCATATTTAATTCATTTTCAGTAGCACATTCGGTAGCGAACAATTTTTTTCGACTTATAAATATGAAAGTATTTAGGTTCAATGCTAACATGAAAAAATTAAATCCAGGAAGAAATAAAGTCCCGGTTAAAGGTGGGAAATGCGTGTTATTATGCAGTTCCTAAATTACTTAGCTCGCGGCTTCTGTCTAAAAACTTAAAGGTTAGAATTTATAAAACTATTACTATTCCGACGGCTCTTAACGGATGTGAAATGTGGCCAATTACTTTGAAGGATAAAAAACAGCTAAAGGTTTTCGAAAATAAGATACTGCGTAAAATATTTGGTCCGAAGAGAGATGAGGTAACTGGGGAGTTTAGAAGGTTGCACAACGCGGAATCGCGGAACTTGTATCCTGTGAATATAATTGAGTTGATAGCATCGCGGAGACTCAAATGGGCGAGTAAAGTTGTTGGTCCTGGTGAGGAACGGATTCCAAGAAAGTTGGTATTCGCTGATCCGACTGGTAGGCGTCCGAAAGGTAGGCCGAAGCGTCGAAGGGAGGATTACGTTAAGGCTGATCTCGGGGGCCTGGGCCTGAGCGGTGAGCATTGGACGAGTCTGTGTAGGCGGAATTTGGTAGTATCGGCATCGAACCTTCGGGTTCGGTAAGCCTATTATTATTATTATGAATATGAAAGAATATGATTTGAAATAATTTATTACATAGTCAAATGTCAGTAAATTCGGAAACTATTCTTTACAATTTAGTAAATGAATTATAAAATTTGTTTTAGTATACAAATAACGATTTTCATCCATGTTATATAAACAGGAATGTCCTACCTTTGAAGATTTAGTTGATATTTAAATAATTAAATATTTATATAAATTTATTTATTATTTATGTAATATTAACACGTTCACGCCGGGGCGAATATCTAAGTTTTTCGCGTGAGGCGGGACTGTGTTAGCTGCTTACGGTTCGGGGAACGGGGCGACATTGTTGCAAGTTCCCACGTGTTTAATGTGAGATCACCACAGTTCCAGGATTTGAACGCGCTAAATGCGAGATTGCAACTGTTTCGACATACACATAGACAGGAGTAATTATGGAAATACTTTTTTAAAAAATTCTTATATTATTAGTTATTATTAAAAATGATTCTTATATAATTATGTTTTATATTCTTATATCATATTATGGGAATAAATACATGAAAAGAAATCACGCACAGCTAAATAAAATTCTTACAGAAGAGTAACCAGGTGAAATAAACCGATAGGAGCCCTTTGAGGGAAGATGTTGAAGGTTATAAAATATTTAATAAATAAAACCTTATGCTTGTTAATTCCTACCACATATAATGTTGAGAAAAAATAAAATAAACTTATTTTCTAAAACAAGTGACTCACTCTTGATGCACGTCGCCCCACGGGATAGTTAAGTGTGACCCACCGCTGGGTCACCCCGCCCCACGGAACACTCACGTGAACGTGTTAAATGAGAAATATTGTAATGTTTATATTTTTTAATGTATAAATATTCTATGTACTATGAATGATTTTTATAATAAATGCTATACTTCATTTTTATTTAATATTTAAATAAATCATCTTAAATTATTGTAATTAAGAAGATAAAACCCAGACATTCGTAATATTTTTTTTTTGGAATTATGTTAAAGAAATTGTTTAAATAGAACGAGTAAAACATGAACCGTAAATAGCTTCTTTAACTTACTGGTCATTCGCGCCTTCAAAAGTTGCTAACGCTATACCGCATTACTGTTCTATGTTGCAAAACTGTTGGTCTTTCATATGTAGGGGCATGATTAAGTCAGCTAATTAATTAACAATAAACTGATGTACAACCAGTGCATTATTAATAATAATAATGAAATTAGAGCCATTGAAAAAACACCAATATAAGCTGAGGAAAGTGGTATTAATTTTATTTTAGTTTTTTAAAAACATATCTATTTAAAACAAGGAAAATTAAAAAGGTTTTCTTTTTTAATGTTTTTTTTTTTTCTACAAACGCAGTTTATCATTATAAAATCACTCTCTTCGACTACATCAACACTTCCTAGACAAAGGTCAAACCTTCCTCTTAACTACAAAGGGCTCATCTACATGGCTATTATATGACCTATCTGGACCTACGAAATTGAAATATAGGGCTCTACCAAACCATCGATTTCTTCCCGTATCCAATCCCAAAATTCTTCGTAAAATCCTCAACGCTCCTTACTTTGTCAATAATAAACTCATATACAAAGACCTTAATGTTCAGTTTGTTGCTGTTTTGGCCCGAATCAGGAATGAATCCTTCTATTAAAAACTTCATTCTCACTCTAACCTTCTAGTTTCTATCCTAGCATCGTTTTCGATTCCTGATAATCCACCGGAGGTACCTGAAAAAAAAGATGGCACATTTACTAGATGTGTAAATAAAAAAAAAATATTATAACTTATTTTTAAACATTTCTTAAGTTATGTTAAATTTTTTGGATAAGATTAAACGAAATAATATTGTTTATTCGTAATTTTTGAAAATTTACCGAGTTAATCAAAATTTTATAAGGAAAATTATCAAAATGTATGTTTATCGTTCGAAAAGATAAAATTCCATAATTCTACAGCTTTCCTTAAATTAATATTTTTTTAGTTCACTTACATAAAAGCTAAAAGACTATAAGAAAATGCCTTTCTGGAATGCAAATCGCATCGCTTTTTAAATACTATTGTTTTTCTAAAATAGTTCTAGGTCTTGAAAAGAGGTAAACGGAGAATAATTGGCCTAGAAGGAATTGAATAACTTTTAATCTTGATTCAACGCGGATCGAACGAATAATAATTAATCGGATATTCGTATGCTTTGACGTTTAGTTTTAAGATTTAATTAATAATTTACAAAATAACTTTTATTAATTAGTTCTCGCTTTTGATCTAGTTTATAAATAAATATTTAAAAAACAAGTTCTTTATGGATCCAACATTAAATAATTATTCTAAAAGCCTGTATTCGAACCCATGATTCGGAGAACATAGTTCATTGCTTTATCTAATAGCCTTTATCAAGCCTCTCCTAATTTATAAAACTTGTAAAAAAAGGTATAAAACACCTTATTTTTAAAATGTTTGTAAAATACATCAAAAAATAATAACTGAGATTTATCATTAATTTGAGTTTTTTTTTTTTTTTTAAATACAATTGATCCTATAAAGGAAATATAATCTGTAGTGTTTTCAAGATAATAATCAGGTAGAAATAAGGATATTATTGATTAAAAAAATATGAATAAGTGATTTTTGGAAAAATAAAGGAGGAGAGACATGGAAGTGTGATTTTCATTGGATTTAAGAAAAATAGACCGATGACAATATTTCTACTGTTAACAATAAGTTTATTTAGGTTCTTCAATACTGTTATTGAGAAATAATTAAATTTAAAATATTCACATGCTCCTGACCGAAGATTTTGCTTTCTCACTACAACACATTTCGATTTATCTTACTCTGCCCTAGACATGCATATACATATGTATTTGTATTTGTACCAAATACATATTTTGGGCAAACTAGAATTAAAGATGAAAAATAAATTACAACTTTAAGGACCTAAAACAGTTGAGTGACCCACCGCTGGGTCACCCCGCCCCACGGAACACTCACGTGAACGCTAAATGAGAAATATATGTAATGCTTATATTTTTTAATGTATAAATATTCTATGTACTATGAATGATTTTTATAATAAATGCTATACTTCATTTTTATTTAATATTTAAGTAAATTATCTTAAATTATTATAATTAAGAAGATAAAACCCATAAATTCGTAATTTTTTTTTTTTTAGAATTACGTAAAAGAAATTGTTTAAATAGGACGACTAAAACACGAACCTTAAATACCTGCTTTAACTTACTTTTCATTCGCGCCTTCAACAGTTGCTAACACCATACCGCATTACTGTTTTATGATGCAAAACTGTTGGTCTTTCATATGTAGGGGCATGATTAAGTTAGCTAATTAATTAACAATAAACTGATGTACAACAAGTGCTTTAATAATAATAATGAAAGTAGAGGCATTGAAAAAACACCAATATAGGCTGAGAAAAGGGGTATTCATTTTTTAGTTTTTTTAAAACATATCTATTTAAAACAAGGAAAATTAAAAAGGTTTTCTTTTTAATGTTTTTTTTTCTACAAACGCAGTTTATCATTATAAAAATCACCCTCTTCGGCTACTTCAACGCTTACTAGACAAACGGTCAAACCTTCCTCTTAGCTACAAAGGGTTCATCTACATGACTATTATATGACCTTATCTCTTATCCAATCCCAAAATTCTTCGTAAAATCCTCAACGCTCCTTACTTTGTCAATAATAAACTCATTCACAAAGACCTTAATGTTCAGTTTGTTTGCTGTTTTGGCCCGAACCAGGAATGAATCCTTCTATTAAAAACTTCATTCTCACTCTAGCCTTCTAGTTTCTATGCTAGCATCGTTTTCGATTCCTGATAATCCTCCGGAGGTGCCTGAATTACAACTTTAACGACCTAAAACAGTTTTATTAATGTCATTGTCTCATTCAAAATGCAAATAATTATCAACCAGTCCAGCTACAAGTAAAACTAGGGTTTATAACGAAATATATTCTGATGTATGGTTAATTTAGTGTTACTTTCAGACATTTCGTTACTTTTAATACCTGAGAACAAAAACCTTTTGTTTTTGTTTTTTAATTAATTAAAATTATTATCGCAAATTATTCACCTCAATAAAAATCATGAAAAATATTGCTGAGTATTAATAATAAAATAAGGAAATTTCGAAAACCAAAAGTATTAGGACGAATTTCAGTATAGTTCCGAGAAGACAGTTTTCCTCAACCTTTGGTTGTTTTGTGAGCATATTTTTTATTTATTTTTTTATTGCGATACAGGTCAACGATGGACCATCTCTAAATCTTTTTCTTTCTGGCCATATTCTTTTTTGTTTTTCTACATCTCTCTCTCTCTCTCTCTCTCTCTCTCTCTCTCTCTCTCTCTCTCTCTCTCTCTCTCTCTCTCCACTCTCTCTCTGTCTCTCTTCTATCTATATATATATATAT
Organism: Piezodorus guildinii; assembly: GCA_023052935.1. Classification (NCBI taxonomy): domain Eukaryota; kingdom Metazoa; phylum Arthropoda; class Insecta; order Hemiptera; family Pentatomidae; genus Piezodorus; species Piezodorus guildinii. The sequence goes on from CM041295.1 coordinate 51,314,493, forward strand.
ATATATATATATATATATATATATATATATAACATTTTCAGGAGAAAGTAAGAGTCAATTTTGAAAAACTTGTCTAACTAGACTTTCTAAGACAACCAAAATCGCATAGAGGAACCACGAACAGAAGCTTAGAAAGTTGTTTGTTAACTCGACTTAATAATTTAGATGCCAGCTTATATTGATACGACAAACCAATCAACGTTCAATAAGCTGACAAACTACAAGCAGTAATGATAAACAGGAAAACTGGTATATAAGATATATTAAATTATTGTGTTCTAAAATACATTCCTTTCCAACGGGATATATTTATGTTATTACTGTTGTTTATGAAAATTTTTTTGAACTAAGAAAAATATTCCTTATTTAGTTAATTTTTTTCTGTTAGAATAACAATAATAACAATGAAACAGTAGTATTTTACTAATTAGAACCATCTCTTATATTCATTATATAATATATATATATAAATAATCACATTAATAACTCATTTTCAGAATAATGCATTAAAACAATAATATATCATTAGAATTAAATTTTCATCAAACTGTAACAATTACAACAATTGTTAAATAATTATATTTCTATCTTAAACTTGATTTGAAAATTATTTGTACTTTTATTTTACTAACATACCTTCCATACATCGATATAAGTCATTTTTATAATTAAAATTCTTAATTCTGGTATTCTTTGAATGTCATTATTATTAAAATGTCACTTATGTTTATTGATATTTCGCTGTTACTTTTTCAACTAAATAAAATATTTCAACAAGTATAAAATAGACCAAAATTGACCTTTAATCCTACCCTATATTTATATATACTTGTTAATATTTCTATATCATAAAAAATCAAATAGGATTAAAGTTAGGAATATATATTTTTTTTTTCACTTTATGTTTAAAATGAAATTGTTTATATATCTGCATAGGAATTATTATTATTTAAAAAAATCTAATTTATAATTTACATTATCTGCATTTTAGATTTAAATTTGGGGAAAAAAAACAATTGAAGAACTGTCAATGGGTAGTATACCTACAAGTGAATCGTGACAGTATATCTTGTATGACATTTACTGAATGTTTTTTATTTACAGTTGTTAATATCAATATATATTTTAAAAAAATAGAAAAAATATGTTACTTAATTTTTACCCTATTTGAATCGATATGATATAGAAATATTGAGTAGGATTTAAGGTCAATTTTGGTCCACTTATATATGATATGACAGTGAAATAACAATAAAAACACGTGACATTTTAGTAATAAGGACATTTGTGGAATACAAGTGAAAACAATTTTAAACTCATGTTTTTGATAGAAATAAAAATTTATAGAATTATGGTTTTAATTGTTATAGTCAGATGAAACTTTGATTCTGTTATATTATTGTTTTTATTTTTAATGAATTATTTTGAAGATAGGACCTTGAGACGTTATGAGCTATTAATGAAACAACTAGTTATTAATGTGATAATTAAATTTATATATATATATATATATATATATATATAAAAGGAGAGATTTTTCCAATTAATAAAATAATATAATTATACTCTTCATGATAGAAATTAGAGACTAAATAAAAATCATCGTTGGAAGATAATTCGGTATATAAACCTAATAAGACTATTTCAATGAGGATGGTATTAGTAGTAGGATTTAAGTATATTTATTTTAATTATACATCGTTATAAGAGTTTGCTTTAGGGAAGATTAAAAAAATGTGAGGTATTAGAAGAGGTTTGAACTTGAACTTTATTGAGGCATTTGACAGGATTTTTTCTATTTAAGTTTACTGCTAACACTAATAATTATATTAATATATACAGTTGTAAAAACAGATCTTTCAGCTTATTTTAACTATTTTAATTTAATCGGTAATATTTTTCACCCCAAATGGAATTAACATGGCAGAATGTTGATTAATATTAAAGTTTTTTTTTTTTTTTTCTTGATGGATATACTCTGAGAGACAACGGACAGAAAAAAACAATGGCACAAAGGAAGCCCAGAGGGATCATGATATTTCCTTGGGGGATACCATCGACGTATTCAATGGAAATGGTATACCATCTTCTAGATCCAAGCCCGTCTTTTCACGAATAGCATTAATGTACTGATGTAATCTCTTGCCACGTGGAACATCTTGTCTTCTAGTCTATGCTGGAAAATTAGTGGTAATTCATGCAAGCTTAATGTGACGACATGGAAAAAAAAATGGTGAAAATTGTAAAAAGGTATTGAATGCATTGTATAAAGTGTCACTTCGCTAAATTGATGAAAACATTGCAGTTACATTCCAGTAATATACCTATATCTACACATATATAATTATATAATATATAATAACACATATTATATATTTAAATTTTACATACCTGTTATTCTTAGGGGACCTAGTCCCAGAATAAAATTATTTTTCTATTCTATTCTATTCTATTCTATTATATATATATATATATATATATATATATATATATATATATATATATATATACATATATTTTTTCCTTACACGGTAATCCCACATAAGGACCTTTTCTTATAACATCATGTCACATACCTTAATGGTATACTACATGAATGATAATATGATTATATTAATTTACAAATGAAAGTAATATTAGATTTGAAAATTAGTACAAAATAATATTTCAAATAAAATAAAACAGTAATAAAACAAAATAAATAAAGTAAATCATATTAATTATAATAAAATAAAAATAAAATTTTATAGGATTACCTTGGTCAGTGATTCAAAGTCAATGTTTTTAATGAATTTAAGAAAGTCTGTCTTGAATTTAGAAAATTCTAATAAAAAAAAAAAAAAATAATAAAAATATATATATACATATATTTTCTAAATTCTAAATAATTATGAATAGAATGATTAGAACTTTCTCTTCTCTTTTTATTTATTTTAACATAAATAAAACTTTAATGACGTTTCGAGGTATACTTTTGCCTTATCTTCAGATTATCCAATAAAAATCTAAAATACAATTCAATATCATATACATATCTACAACAATGCCAAGTAATATTCAAATTTTCAATTCGATTATTAATATCATATTCAAAAATTTGTTTCTAAACTGACTGTATTTAAATCGTACTTACAATTACATGCAAATATATATATATATATATATTATATTTTCATCAACATTTACGAGGATCCCTTCATAGAATATGATAGATATTTAGAGATAATCTTAAACCTTGTCGAAATTACATTATGTATTTTAATCCTACTTTGACCCTTCTGCTTCACATTAATAATTTTTAAATTAGTACAAGCATGCTTCAATTCGACTAAAAAAAAAAAAGATAAGCAAAAGAATAATCGGCTAAGAAAAATAAAAAAACGCACAAATAATTGATATGAAAACCTCATTACTGATTATGAATAAAAACTATGATTATGACAGGTTAGAATTGATTGTATTAGAAAAATATACAGGTGTTCTTTTGATAGTTTATTAATTTTTATTATATTTAATGGATTATTTTATTACTATTTTTCACGTATTATACGATTTCATTAAGGAATTTTCCAAATTCTCAACGATATCTGTTCGCAAAGTAACGGAATGCACTATGTATGCAAATGGAATTTTTAACTTTCAGGAAAAACTTAACGACGTAGAGGAAAGTTTTCATGTATAAAATAAAATATATCAGGCTTGGGAAAGTTTAAGGTGACAGTTGTTTAGAGTGGATCAGGAAGAACTTAGTGCTGTCGGTTTTTAAGTCATCTTAGGAACTTGACATCGTATGTTGCTAACATTTATTAAGATGCACACTTTAATTATTTATACACATCTCGTCCTATCTCCCCCACTATACATACATACCTATACGCATATATACACACACACACACACACACACATATATATAATATATTATATATATATATATATAGTATATATATAATATATTAGGTTGAGATGGAGGAGAGAGGAGAGGTAGAAGGAAAATTATTAAGAAAGGGAACTATTTCTATTACTCAACCAGTGATGTGGATGAGAGAAAAGCACTTGGATCAACTGGGTCTAGCTTTTCTCTCCAAAAGTGGTGGAACTAATTTGGTTCTGATCTCCCTGGCTGATAGTTTTTTGTTTTTTTAAATATTTATATATTATGTTATAATTTTACTTTACTTAAGTGTTGTGTTAATATCAATTAAATGAAATGCTCATTAATTTTATTTCTTTGAAAATGGCCTATAACATCTAAAAAAAAAATATATAATATGAGGTCTTGAGATGTAAATAAGATATTTTGTAATTAGAGTATATATATATATATATATATATATATATATATATATATATATATATATATACAGCATCACAAAAAAAAGGGGCGAACTTTGAAAAATTGACTTTTTTTTATTTCAAAAGATTTTTTTTTTATTACTATTAACAATTGTTAAGGAGAAGTTTATGAAATAGAAACCTCTGTTTACTTAGTGTAAAAAGAAGATGACGTATGGTATGATCAATAATGTTGACAAAAACATGAACTATTGTAATAATCACTTTACAAATAACAGTTCTTATCGCGATTTCGTGAGTTATGAGACCTAACTAATAAATAATATAAAGTAATTATTAATAACTTCCTTTTCCATAATCGAAGGCTGTCATAAACCAGCTACCTAGAAAGGACAGACCAAGTACCGACAAAGAACACATACCTGTACTTAGGACCCAACACCTGGAGGCACTTGCTTTGTACCCATGCCGCATCCTCATCCCCTCTACAAAACCTTGCTATATATACCGTTTGATCCTCAAAACGCATCACTCTAGTTGTAACATTTACTTGTGTCACACTCATAGAAGGAGACCTCGGAATGTACACTTGTAGTCACCCTAACTCCTCAGCACAGTTTATTGTATTCTGAATATCTATTTTGTCCTGATAATAAAAGCAGTATTTTAATATATTCACTGTGTGTGATTCATTAACTGTGGCAACAATATTAAAAAAAGGTTCAAATTTCTTTAAAAACTTGTTAATCAGAGTCGTTATAAGTCCTTAAAATGGTAATAACAGCCGAACAAGAGGCCAGCGCCGTTGCTTTAGTAAAAAATGGTCATATTCAGAGAAACGCTGCTCGGGCATTAGGATTACTTGAAACCAGTGTGCGTAGAGCGAGCGATCCAACGTTTCCATGACACTGGACTCTACACACGCAGGCCAGGTTCGGGTCGCCCATGAACTTCAGCCACAAGATAGTAGATTTATTTTAATACATACTCTCTTTTCTACTGCTTCTGAGACTGCTCAAAGTGGTTCGAGATGCTTCAATTTGTGCCGGAACTGTCAGAAGAAGATTTGTAGAATTAAGCTTACATCCCAGGAGGGTAGCCACAGGTCCACAGCTCACTATAAATCATCGAAGAGCCCGATTAGAGTTTGCTTGATAGCAATGAATGAAAATGAATGGAGGACTGTACTTTTTTCCGATGAGTCACGTTTTTCACTTTACTCTGCAGATAGGTGTGCTTGAGCTTACCGCAGGTCAGGTGACCGTTATTATGAATCTAACATCGCTAGGATAGTGCAATTTGGAGGTGGTTCATTGATGGTGTGGGGAGGAATATCTGTGGAAGCGAAAATTGATCACCATGGCTTCAACAGACCTTCCCTAAGTGCAGATTTGTACATAACAGAGAACCTTAAACAATATTTTATACCTTATACTCCATATATTGGAGAAATTTTCGTTTTATGCATGACAATGCTCGACCACACATTGCAAACTGTGTTCAGCAATATCTTAATGATACACGAATTCAGACTTTAAGATATCCAGCTCGTAGTCCTTACTTAAATCCTATTGAACATCTCTGGGATGAATTTTACAGACGTGTGAGATGAAGAATTAATCCTGAAACTTACAGGAGCTAAGAACTTCTTTAGTGGAAGCATGGAAGGAAACCCCGGAAGATGTAGCAAACCTTATTTCAATTATGCCTACAAGGCTCCAGGAAGTAATTCAAGCAAGAGGAAGCAAAACCCGTTATTGAAAGTTTAATTCAACGGAGAAAAACAATTTTTTTCGTAATTATTAATTTTCCTTGATTTTCTCTTTTTTCAAATAAATCTTAATTTTTTGTTTTTTAATCTTAATTTTACCTCTAAATAATCCCAAAAGAATACTATTTTATAAATATATTGATGTAATGCATAGTTAAACATATTAAAGTTTAACTAAACTAAACACTAACTACAAAAAAAAAAACTTAGTCATGCGTGATTCATTATTCATCGTTAAAATTTTAATATTTATTCATTGAGATATATTACAATTTGTTTTAATATGAACATTAGTAATAGTGATATGAGATCACATTCACACAATACATACAGAATACAATTATAAAGTCAAATTACATAAAATATAATATATATACAAAAAATACCCCCCCCAAAAAAAAAAAAAAAAACAAACAACATAATTGAGATAAATACAAATAAATGAAATAAAGAAGTAATAAATAAATTAACATCATGTACACAATCATAACTTTATACAATTTTTACAATTTGCTAAAGGAACCCTGCCTGCACTTGTAGAAGAAAAGTGGAGTCCAAGAGATCCTAGCGCCTCGCTCTCAGGCGTGTCACTAGTGGGAGCCAGTGGAAGGCGAGCAGATGGGTTAAAATAAAAATAATAAACAAATATATAAAAAAAAAGGAGAAGCCTGGAGGAACCTATATTATAGTTATAATTTAAATTATTCCCGTGAAGCCGTGACGATATCCTAAAAGGAGGAAAAGGCAATTCGATGAAAAGTATTCAAGTGATTATTCTTCGCAATTTATGATTTCGGTATTAAGAAAATTATTTTAAAAATTACTTAAAAGGTTGCCTTTTGATGGATTATGTTTATGTGTATTTAGTAGCGGTATGATATCTTCATTTCGAACCACTGGGTACGAACATGACTAAATACATGTATTGGGAGGTAGAAAATATAACTTGGGGCCTCTCAAATACGATTAAAAGCTGAGCAGTCCTTTCATTTTCCTCTCTAACTGTTGATAATGGGACTATGGGTCGTATGCACTTTGTATTTGCTCCCAAAATATGATCAGGCAATCATGAGACAAATATTGACCACAATTTTTTTTTTTTTTTAATATTTGCCTTCTCGCGTCCTAGGTCGGGCAATGAAGGTAGGTTTGTTTTGTTTTGTTTTTGTAGGTCATGAGTAAGTAATATTCGTTATCAACCCAGCTAAAATCCTAGTTTTAGCTGATCTATTCCTAGATTTAAAAATAATTCAGTTACATTAAGATTGTTGGGCTCAATAATCAATTTATTATTCATTGTATTATAATTAAAATTTTAATATTTTACTATTTGAACTTAAAAATGAAATAACCTCTTCTAATAATTTCAATAAAAACTTTTAAAAAAACATGAATATAAAAGTAATATAACTAAAACATCTAATACATGAAGAAAATATATTTTAAGTAAATAAATAATAATTGTGTATTTAGCAACAACACTATCAATCCAAAGCCTTCATAATTGCAGGAAGAAACAATTTCTTCTTGGTTAATATTATTAGTAATAAAATGTTATAATGACTGTTTCATGTTTTTATTTACTTTAATTATATTTACACCTACACTTTTCTGTTATTAGTTAAAACAATTTTTCTTGTCTAAGTCAAATATAGAGTTAAAGATATTTTTTAATTTAGAAGGCATTGTTCATTTTAACTAAAATAAATCATATTTTGAGCAGAAAGACAATTATTGTTGAAAAATATTTCATGTCAAATACATTTTATTATCTTCTCTTACTTGATTAGATATAAATATTGGTAAGTTTAAAGTTTAAACAAGCATATATACACCAAGTTCCTGCAACTTTCGATCCAACAAGAGAATAAAAATTTGATTTAACAGTAATTTTCCTTTTGCTGCTACTTTTAAAATCATTTCAAAGTTTTATTTATTTTTTATCATGACATGAAAGCAGTTTATCGTGAAATCTTGGGCATTAAAAAAACAAAAACAAAAAAAAAAACGTCCCTTTTATTTCAATTAAAAACAATTTACAGAGTTGATACTTCCTTCTGAATTTATTTTTTTCTCCGCAAATCTGAAATCATGGCAATAAAGATTACATAATACACTAAATCCAAATAAAATTTTAGCTAAATGGTCTATATTTGTTGTAAATCTAGCTTTAAAATTAAGATATTACTTATTCAAGAATAAAATTCAATTATCCCTGTTATTTTGGCAACTTTTACGTCATAATTAATTTACCCGAATCGCAACATCGATTTTAAATATGTTAATTATTTTATGGACAAAGGCTCAAACTCATTATATCATTACATAATTAAATGGTTTTAATATCAGTTCTTTCCTGATTGAAATGGTCGGACCTGGCTAAAATGCCGAATTTTCGAAAATTCTTCCTCTTAAGTATCTTTTTAATTTTGTTTAGAATAATTAATATTCTTTATATTTAGGAGGAATACAAATTTATAAGTATATAATACTAAATAATTTAATTATGAACTTAAGAAGAAAACACACAAACAAGGAAATATATTTTATTTTTAAAATCTAAATTTAAAAGGAATAGTAGGAAGTACAAGCAGCAGTATAGATGTATAATATACCGTTAAAAAATTGATATATTATAAAAAATTAGACAGACATTTATTGTATTAAAAAAAAAAGTAAAAATAAATCAAAAATTTATTTAGCTACGCATGTTTTTTCTTGGCATATGTCCCACTATGGACTATGTTTTGTTAGAATTAACATCATTAGAATTCACAAACAATGTTGGGAAAAACTGGTGAATTCCTCTTATTTTTTCTATTATAGTGTAAACACCGTTGGATTGCCTGTTTCCTGTTCTAATGAACAAGGATTGTTTGCGTTAGGACTTTTTTTTACTACGTGACGTTTGCTAATCAGGTAGTCCTCCGTGTTTTACAACAATTTCCTATTTAATAGTTGCAAAATAAGCGAAATTATTCCTTCGGAAACAGGTAAATCTTGGTCGAATTATAAGGCCCACTTTAAAGATTAGCCACATCAATAATGAATCAAGATTCATAAACATCTCTTGGAAAATGCAAATCCTTTGATCTAATCGTTATCCCGTGCCATCTTAATCTTACCATTCTTTTTTTCATAAATTTACAAGTGACCAAAAGCCTCAGATTTTATACATGTTGTGGTACTGCACCAATTACATGTTACTTTAGTAGTATGTACAAGCGGGGTTAGTGAAATTTATAGCCTAAATTATTATTAAAAATCTGAAAACAAAAATCTACACAATAAAAAACAATTAAAGTAAAAAAAACAAAAAATAAATTAAATTACAAAGAAAAACAAAAAAACAACAACATCCTTTTTTTATTATATGCGAATATCTTAAACGAGATCTATTGTATGTTGAAATAATAATTGGAAAAACAAACTTTTATTTAGAAATATTATACTTTGTCTTAAAGTGTAGAATACTAATATGCTTTTAGACCAAATTCAGACAATATTTATTGAAAAAGTGAACTTCCATAAAATAGAAATAAAATAATATATATTATTCAAGCTACTTCATTTTGGAATTCCTTACCCATGCCCATTCGTACATCCCAATACTTAACTTTCTTCAAGCATAAAATATTTATAGGTCAGATCAGGCACGGATTTTCTTCTCATATTTAGCAAGGTTAGAGTATTCTGATTCCAACAGTTTGATAGTTAAAATGTGAGCTTATGAAAATGTTCATATCAAATTTATGTGGCTACAAGAAGAAATACTATGAAAAAACTTAATTTCTTGAGAAATTCACAAAACGAAGAAAACCATTTTTTAGATTATCCTATAATGAAGAGTATTTTAATATAAATTAATTATGCAATTTAGGGAGTAAGCTTCAAACTCCAGTCTACTCCTAGCCTTGTGTAAAATTTTTAATAGAATATGGATATTTTAAAGAAAATGTTAAAGTTGTAACAACCAATATATATAAAAAAACTGATCATTTTTAAATCAAATAAGGATTTTTAATATAAAAAATGTTGACAATATGAGGAGATGTTTTCATTTTTGACTAAAAAATTCTGAATATGAGGCATTATTAGCACCGAAACGTCAATATATAAAGAATAAATGAATGTTTATCAAAAGAAGAGATCGTTCCAAACTTACCTAATTAATTTAGAGAAGAAAACCATAAATTAATGGTGTTATATTACGGGGTTAGGCGCTTCTACTAATAGGAAATATAACACGTTTAACAACTCAATATATTTATTGATGTGGATATCGAAGAGTCCCACACATTTATGATAATGATTTATGAATCGTGCAAATCTACCCACATCATTATATTTCTGGAACATTTACCGGTCGGCTGAGTGCTAATTTTTTTAGTGAATCGTTCGTTATATTATTAACGATGTGCTTGCTCTGCTGTTCCGCTTTGTATAGCCTCATAAATTCTCCAGTGGGCTCATTCTTTCTAACGGCGAATATTTTAAACAGTACTTTATTTCCGAAGGCATTTAAGGCTTAGTTCTGGCTTCAAAGTAATCAGCCAAGTTTCCCAAGAAATAGGAAAAAGCCTAGCTCAAAAAATAAACGTATTATGTAACTGAAATTTTCTATTTAAGACTAATATATGTCCAGGCTGATACAATTTTTCATCAAAATTAACGAACTGGAAGATCTGCTTTATAGCTTGTGTTTTTTTTTACTATTTTCTGAAAAACCATAATAACCATTTTGAGTAATCTTTATTTTTTTAAACATATTTATTGAGAGAAATGCTTTATTTGATCAAAATTACAATAACAGTGCTGCCCAAATGTATTTTTTATTCTATCATCATTTCAACGTTTCGGGATCTCACTTCCATTATCAAGACTCTACAAGTAAAATCAACAATTCCAAATTACACCAAAAACAACTATAGTGAAGTGAATTATAAAAACATTACAAAAATATATATACAATATTATAAGCTAGGTGTCCCTTTTAAAAGCATTTAAAATTATTGCGGACAAATTTAAAAATTAATAAGAGGTATTTTAAAAAAAAACAACTAAGACTGTTACATAGTTATAAGTTAAGATAATAAATATTTTAAAATTACCTGGTTTCAACTTTCTGAAATTCATCTGTTTATCCAAACTTTGTCACTGATATAAAAAATTCACAAAACAAATCAATAAAAAAAGTAAGTGAAAGCTGTGCAGGGCATTGCTTAGATCTTTGCCCTGATCTGGATGAAGGATTAGACCAATTTAAAATTATGTATGGTTCTGTTGTTATTTAATAGGGTGAATTTCTTAAATATATTTTATCGTTTTTTTGTTGTCACGAAACGGCCTTTAAACCACGCGAATATTATTATTTTATCGTTTGTTTTTAATATTATATATTTTTTATTTTATATTTAATGAATAATAAAATAATGAATTATTTAATTATTATTATTTTTTTAAATCTGGTCCTCGCAACACAAGAATTTCACTTACCTAAAAATCATTTTAAGAATTTTCTTAGAGTTAGAGATGGAAATAAATTGTTAAATAATTAATTACATTGAGTTAGATTAGAATTATATTTAGAGAAATTTGGGTTCCAAGTCTTATAATTTTTCATAATTTGAACAAATATTAAATAATGATATATTTCTTGTCTATACTTACTTTAAAAATTATTTTGAGTCATGAAGCCTTCTTTTTTTTTTCAGGTAACTGGATGGCATGCAGTCTTTATGATATTAAGTTTTTATTAGGTGAGATATACAATTACTAGATTTTGAGAAATGAATTATATTGTTTATTCAAGTAACGTTAAGCTATTTCCGTCTTAGCTGTTTAGCGTCATGCTGTAGTGCTCCCAAACACAGGGCATCCCAAACTAAGCGAGAAACCACGAATATGCATTAAACCCTGTAAAATTTATTAAACCTTATACGAAATGTTAATGAAGACTAAGACCATTGCTCTTAAATGTAAAATTTAATGGAAATTGTAGATAGAAAATTAAAAAAAAAAATCATAGAAGTCTTTACCAGTATTGTGGTATTTCTTTTCAGTTATAAAATACACTATAATCAAAGTTGTTAATAGTTGAAAACAAAATAGTTAACTGTATTGATGATTTGGTAATCTTAAAAAAAAAAGAAACTAAAAGGAACTAAATAAAATACTGTATAAATGTATGAATGTGGTAAAAACTATTTATTTTATTTTTACATTAATAAATTTTCTTTCTCACTTTCTCTGACTCACTCCGGTATCTTGGCTTCCTTCTAGACAAAAGACCACCTAGGAACCCGCATAATAGACTTAAACAACAATAATTTAATCGACGATTTGGCCAATTATGCAGGCTATTGAACAAAAATTCTAAACTATCTTTTGAAAACAAATTTCTAATATAAAATACAGTACTGAAACCTATCTGGACGAAACCTGAAACCTATCGGACTTGAACTGTGGAGTACAGCAAAATTTTCTAGCATTAAATCCTTTTAATCCAAAGTCCTCCGAACAATAGTTATTGCTCCAACCATACCTTACACCACGACCTAAATGTTCCATTTTTTTTATTTGTTTATCCGCCTCTACCCTTGAGGGTCATTGGCGTGATCGAAATAATTATATTCTATGGTAGAATCCTATCATTTTCGTGAATTCTATTAATTTGTTAATACTTTCTTCCTCATCTTTAAGTATTTCTTTCATGACTTTCTTTAGATTCAACCCTTTTCTTGACTGCTCATAAAGCGGGCACTCAATCAGCAAGTGTTCTACAGTTAGAGGAGAATTGTTGCATTTTTCGCAGGTTGGCGCTTCCAGGCGTCTCAAGAGGTAACCATGCGTAAATTGGCAGTGCCCAATTCTTAGTCTGCATACAACAATTTCCTCTCTTGCAAGATCTTGCACTAGTTCTCCATTTCGGACGGTCGGATTTAATTGTTCTCAATTTTGATATCTTTTTTCTCCAACCATCCTCCCACTCTTTCAGAAGAACTTTCTTGTAGCTACTCACCCAATCCTCCATTGTGGTTTCTTTTATTTGAGTAATCTCTTCGGCTTCACCTTTTCTGGCTGAATCAGCTGCTTGATCGGCTCTTTCGTTCCCAATAATTCCACAGAGAGATGGTACCCAAATCATAATGTTCCATTTATTTTTGACATTATTCCATAAAAATTCTCCAAATTCCACCAGAACCTTATCCATCACCTCAATCCTTTACCTCAGTCCCTATCCTTTACCCCAGGCAGTAGCCCCGGGACCTCTTGTAAACATGTATATTGGAGTTCTATAGAGATTCTCCACTCAATGTACTCTACGTTTGAGTATTGTATGACTTCTAGACTTTGTAAATATTTTATCAATTATTCATTTGATATTATTTTATAGTTTTGTAAATATTGCATGAGTAGTATGAATGTTATATTTGATGGCTATTATAAATGCCCTAGTAAGGACAGATTGTAATATCATTCAATAAAAAGAATTAAATCTTATAAATTTTCTTTATTTTTTGTCGTTGACTTATTTCTACATTATATTATTTTTATTCCTATCTAGTCTGTATATATGCTACGAATAGTTTCTTTTAGCTTAATGCAAACTGATTGTGGCATATTGCAATACTTAAATAACAAACAAACATAAATTCATAACATTGGTTCATATAACGGGGTTTACTAAGAAAATCAAATTTTGAGATTTTTACTATTATCCAAATTTTATATCAGGAATAAGATATATACATATATGAGAGCTCTTATATTAAACAAACAATATTTAGTAATCTGAGGTTTCCTACTTAACCATCCTATTTGTATAATGAGTGACAATAAGCTGTTCCCAATAAAACAATTCGTTGAATATTTTTAGAAATATCAATATTTAATTTTCTTCAAACTCATTTAAATCACTATTATCAGACCTATTTGGACACATGGAATCGAGCTTTGGGGGCTCTACTTAGCCATATAATTTCTCATGCATTCAATCCTTACAATCCAAAATCCTTCGTAAAATCCAGAATGTCTCTTATTTCGTCACAAATCAACTCCTCCATAATGACATAAACATCCCATTTCTTGCAGACATAGCCCGTGATAGATATAACTTTTTACATTCTAAACTCCCTGCCTACACAAACCCATTTGTCCGTAATCTATCTTCTTGTGATATTCCTGATAACCCTCCGAGGTGATTGCAAAGAAGGTGTTCTCGGGACCTAATGCCTTAAAATAGTTAGTTAAGAGCTACCATTGCATAATTTTTATTTGGTACCACTTATTTTTCTGGGTGTGTACGTCAAGTAGGTATTTTTAAGTTTTTCTGATTAAATACCACGGGTTACAGCCCAAACCTCAACTTCTTAAAACTCCGCTTTTGTTATTTTAATAAAAGAACGACACTTTAATGATTTCAAATATATAAATTATTTAGTAAAATTATATATTCATTGTGATTATTAAGTAATGTGTCTGATATGTGCATATTAACTAAAAGGTCAGATTCTTTATCGTATGTATCTTGTATTATTATTTTTGTAAATCTATTGTTTGTATATATTGTATGAATGTAGTAGGAATGTTGTATACTTGATTACTATTATAAATGCCCTAGAGAATTTAATGTCATTCAATAAATAAATTGTTACCATCTAAAAAAAAAAAAAATCGGTTCTCTGTAAGAAATATTTAATAAAGTTTGATAGTAACATTCATCCAAAACATTTTAATGTTATCTACATCAAACCTTTAGATTTTCTGAGCCTTAATTATTTTTCTTCCATCATTAATCATTTTGTTTGTGAAAATAATAGCATCTAAACATATAAATAATGGTTGCAGTAAATTTTCTATTTTAAAAATTGTTTTCAAGTTGACCTTTGAAGTTGGGGTGTTGGAACTTTTCCCAAATGGCCTCGTTCGACCTCCAGTTTAGAGAACATTTGCACAAAAGTGCAAAGGAGACTCATAAATAAGGGAGTTAGGAAATGGAAATTTCAAATTAAAAACCTTGAAAATGGTTTTGGCAATGTATCTATGTCAAATATCCATTTATTTTTTATTAATTAATAGCCTGTTCCCATAATGAAACAGATAAATTAAAATTTATGAACATAAAAAAACAAAAACAACTAATTATAGAATTTAAAAAAAATTATTTTATTGAAATTTACAACTGTACACAGTACAATAAGTAAATGAGCTATTTACAGATAATTGGTTTGAAAATGTTTTAAAAAGAATCTACCCAGTGGTGGCACTTCAATCTTTATTTGATCAGCAAGTCTCGAGGCCACCGGCTTTTCAAACGCCTCGGAGGATTATCGGGAATATAAGTCGATGAGAGGATACGGACAAGCGGGTTTTTATGGGCGGGTAATTTGGAATGAAAGGAGGTGTATCTTTTTTGGGAAATTTCTGCAACTAGTGGGATATTCAGGTCTCTATGGAAGAGTTTGGTGGTAACAAAGAAAGGAGCGTTGAGGATTTTGGATTGGGAGGATTGGATGCGGGAGAAATTCGATGGTTTAGTGGACCCCCATAGCTCAATGCCATAAGTCCAAATAGGTCTGATAATGGTTGTGTAAATGAGTTTTTTAAAGTAAAGAGGGAGTTTTGATTGTTTGTGAAGTAAGTGTTTTAATAGTCGATATCTACGAGCTGTTTCTTGTCGTTTAAGTCTAGTATGAGGATTCATTGTAAGACGTTCGTCTAGATGAAGTCTAAGGTATCGTATTTGTTCTACTGTGATGAGTGGGGTATAATTATTGAATAAACCCTTATTTAATAATAATATTAAATTACCATTTAATCTTGAATTTGATTATTACTATATCCTTACAGAGTAATATCACTGAATACATTCGAAACAATACTTTACCTTATTATGTATTTCGGTAAGAGGAAGTGAAAACATTCTCATCGTCCTTTTTTGTCACTTACCTATAAATGAAATATATAGTAAGGGGTAAGTATTTGGATCGTGAAAATTTTCGAATTAAAGTTTTCACCAGAAATAAACTTTCAGGGTATCATAAGTTCAAATAACCTTCACATCGCTCGAAAACGATAAGTCGTTTAAAACTGAAATTTTATATTTATGACAATATATGCTCGAGATGTTGCGCGAGCTTTCAGCTTGAAATCGACGAACCAGATTGCTATTCTATATATTAATTTTTACATTTTTATTTTTTTCTAGAGAACCGATTTTTAGCATTATTATCCAAAACATACCATGTCATCTCAGGTAACGTAAAGTTACGAATAGGGCATAATTTAAGTGATTTGAACAAAAAAAAATTGTTATATAATCATAATTGTTTATAAATTAAAATGTAAGACAAAAATTTTTAAGGAATATTTTTGTTGCATAAAATTGATTACTATTCCGTGCTCTGGAAGGAATAAGGAATCAGCGTTTCTTTTGGATTCTACAAATTTTAGGAGGTTTTAGTTCGTTATCTGGGATCAGTAACATGCAACAGTGATGCTGTCGTGGAGATTAGGAGGAGAATATTAGGTGCTAAGCAGGAGAACAAAAGTTATCATATACAGAACTCTCATCCGTCCTGTATTATGTTATGGCTCGGAGACATAGCTGAAGATCAACCCCTTCTTACATTTAAAGAAAAGTGTGACGTCGAATTTACGGTGCTATATACCAGAATAATGAATGGATGGGGAGAAATGATCGGGAGCTGTACAACATGTACAAAGAGCCGGACATCTCATTTATTATCAAGCTAGGAAGACTCAGGTGGGAAGGGCATCTGGCCAGAATGTATGACGATCTACCTACAAAGAGATACATGACTGAGCCCTTTATTGTCGTCGAAGGGTTGGTAGACCGAAGCTGCGATGGGCAGATTGTTGGGCCACACAAGACGCTAGAAAATATTTGAAGGTTCGAAACTAGATGACAGTACAGAGAAGCATTGCGGTTGTTAGAGGAAGCCAAGAACTTTTATGGGCTGTAGAGTTAATAATAATAAAAAATAAAAAAAAAGTCACTAGGACCTACCGTTTAGAAGCTACTGAGTTGTAAAATAGGTTCTTTGTATTTTTTACTGGCGATTTCAATAAAAACTTCAGATTCTTGTATATATTTTCAATCAATTTCATATCACCCATTTTGATTTATTACATGTAGCCATCTTTTAGATAATTTTTCAAGTCAAAATTTCCGGTTCTGGACCTAGCAAACCACATACGGACGGTGCTTCCTCCTAAGGCATTTCCGCCGTACACACTGAACATTTTGCTAACCGTATATGCAGCGGATTACCTTTTTCAGAAACAAAAATTAAATTTTTCTCTTTCATTTTAAGCAAGCAAAATGCCAATTAAAGATAAGGAATCTCGGGGTTTAAAATGACGCATAAAAGCACCTTAACTTATCCTTTTTAAGATTATGTAAACATTATTGATCAAGTAAACATGATTTTATAAACACAGAGATTAGATCAGATTTTAATTGTCTTAGGGTCTAAGGCCCTTTCATACAGACAAAATAATCATTATTACACTAATAAATGTGCCAAAAACGATTATTAAACAATACATAATAACACTTCTTATGAGAAAACGTAAACAGAAAATATTTGAAACTATAAAAAAAAAAAGATATAATATGTGTAAAAAAAAATGCGTGGTATTTAAGGCCGTTTCGCGTCAAAAAACAAAAAATATAAGAAAAACTAGAGGAAGAGATTAAGGAAAAAATAAATAAATAGAGTAAAAGGAACAAAGGGATATCGGGAAGGGAAAGGAAACATCTTCAAGTTTGCTCACAGCTTCAAGGTTACTCGAGGAGTCTGCATCCAAGAATAGTCGAAGAAAGTCTTACGGAAAGAGGAAGAGAACTTAACTTCGACAGGTAGCTGGTTGAGCTCTCTCGCTGCCGCGGCGTGGAAAGCATTCCTCAAGGCCTCGGTTCTGCAAGCAGGTAGTTGGAATACGCCCTGCAACCTCTCACTCCGTACCTCCACAAATTCACATCTCAGGATTACAAGAACACCGGAACCTAGAACTTTACAGCCTAAGCACGTTAGATTGAGGCGGCGATATTCTTTTGCTCGAAGCCAATCTTATTCCCTTATAAGTGGACTTGTGCTCGTACCTTTTAATACCAAAGATAAACCGAATAGCTGCGTTGAGAGCTATTTGGATTCTGCCGTCCTCAGCTTCCGACATATCTATATATACGGAGTCGCTATAACACATCAGAGGGCATACAAGAGCTGAAACTATCTTCTGCCTGGCCTCGGCTGGCAATAGAAGTTTCCACAGTGAGAGGGAACGCATGACTCCGTAGACTCGGCTCACCACCAGACTAGCAAATCGCGCCATAAAGGTTGTTGATAATCCCACCAAGGAGTTTCATCTTGTCACACCGCGGGACAGCCTGATTATATATCACCAGTGGAGGCAGCAAAACGTCTTTTTCAGCTTTCAAAGCCAGTTTATGGCTGCCAATCAGTATCCAGCGAGATTTCCTGCCATTGAGGCTAAATTTATCAGTGCAGGACGGTTAAATCATCGTTAACCGGCAGTAAAATAAAGACCATATCATCAGGCAACGCTGAGGCCTAAATACATATGTTATCCGCAAACATGTGTACTCTGCAATACATGAGTGTATTAGCTATATCACTGACGTACTAAAGGAATATCAGTGGTCTCAAAATAGAACCCTGTGGTACACCAGCGCTGCATTTAAACCACCCAGATGCGTCGCTTGAAGTCTTGATTTCATAGTCTTGTAGTCGCATATCATGCAGTATGACTTGAGCCGAACTTCTTTATGAGCGTATCATGGTCGACCAAATCGAACACCCTAAGAGAGGATTAAATTGAAATATTGAAAAACGCTTCAAAATTATGTTCCAACCCAATATATAGGTTTGAATGAAAAAAAGTTACTAATGCCGTAATGTAGTAGATTATTTTTTTAGCAGATTATTTATTTATTTCTTATAATTTATGCTTCATAAATTGCCTGTCCGTCCGCAAACTCCATGTATAACTGACTGGGATAGACATATCTACTGACCCAGCCAGGGAGAATTATAATGACAATTTTTTTCTTCAATTATAATTATGTCCTGAATTTTTATATTCACACATTCTAAAATATAGCGCGTTACCTGTTGGAAGGTAGAAAGTAGGGGAACAATATATGGATTAGCTTATCGAAACAATAGGGAGTAGTATATATAGGGGGAGGATTTAGGGGTTGAGCCACCCCCCACAGGTTTGACAGAAACTTTATCAAACTGACAAAAGGCTTATTCAAAGCACAAAAGAATCCTCCGAACTGAAATACCCCGACTTCTTTGGAGGCCATAACTCAGAGATGTAAATGCACATATTGGGACAGCTATATCTGTCAGGGCATTAATACAAATCCTTTTACTGACCCAGAGGAAGGAAGATATTATGTTTGTTGATAACCGTAGCCCCTGTAATATACTACGATGATTTATTGTATTCGTCCGATATGATAATATGTCCTGATTCTCAAAGATATATAGTAGGTATTGTTTACTTATTTGTTTTTGTTTATTTTTATTGTTTTTAGCTTGGAAACTTACAAACCGCAAAATACATGAGCTTAACCAAAGATTTGGCCAATTATACAGACTATTAAATATAAAAAAATTCACTTTCTATAAAGTGCTAATTTACAAGACAGTACCGAAACTTGTCTAGACCTATGAACTTAAACTATGGGGGACATCAAAATTTTCTAACATCGAACGCATCTAATCCTTTCAATCCAAAGTAGCATACCTTACACTACGACCTAAATATTCCATTAATGAGAGGTCTTGGGGCCACTGCCGTTACTATCTTTTAGGGGGATGGTTTTTATCCCCTAGCTCAATCCCTATCCAGCTCTACACCCCTTTCCATAGAACCAACAAAAATATGAGTGCTCCTTTTTAGCTCCGGTCTACTGCCTTATGGAATACTCTCCCGTCAAAAATCCGTCATGCTCCATACCTATCATCGTTTAAATCCCTCCTATTGCAATACTTTCTTCCTCCCATCAGATGTAAGCTTAAATAGTAATTTTTATTATGCTATCTTATGTGAGGTAAATAGTGTATTTACTTTTAATGAGGTGTAAAATTTAAAATTTATGTTTATTCCTATTTATATACTTTAGATTATGTACATAGAGATGTCACTATAACCTGCTTTTTCTTGTTCTTATTTTGTTATTTAAAGGCAGTTGTATATACGTACAATTATCATAATTGTTTTTGGTCAGTTGTAATTTTTATTTTGTTCATGAATGTTATTCCTAAGTGACATTGCCCCAGAATAAATTTACTTGTTCTATTATATTTTATTCTATTCAACAAAATAGGTCTGCGCACCCGGGGCGGACTCACGTTTAGAGTTTGATTCGAAAATTAGAAATTATATAGTTTTTGATTTTGAAGAATTTTTTTTAACTCTAGCACAATGTGAATCATTTATGCCTCGAAAATACCAGAGAGTAAAGATTTTTAACATTTTCACACGAATGACTTGGTCTTTAATATTTAAAAAAAAATAGTGATCAATTAAAAAAAAAGTTAAAGCGCGGAACACACGACTTCACATACCCGGTTGTTAAAATAAATTTAAAAAGTTTTAAATAAAGTTAGAATTAAAAAATGCTTTAGGGTTTACATTTACTTTCGTTGGAAACACAGTTTTAGATTAAATAATATAAAATTATGTCATATATAGTACAAAATTATATACCTAAGTTTATACTTTATTCGTCACTTTACATTAACTTCCAAAACTTTTTATTTAAGTAACATTTCTTCGAAAACCTTTAGCTTTCTAGCTTTAAGTTATGTATTATTGTTACCATTATTGTGTTGGGGTAAAAAAAAATATGCCTAAAACATATTTAGATTCCTTTATCTTTTAGTTGGTTATCAAATTAATTTACCTTGTATATTGAGCTATTTTTATCAATGCTAATAGACGGTATATTTAATTCTTTTGAATCTACAAAATTAAATGTAATTTACAGGAAGAAA
The DNA here is from genome assembly GCA_023052935.1 of Piezodorus guildinii. Taxonomy (NCBI): domain Eukaryota; kingdom Metazoa; phylum Arthropoda; class Insecta; order Hemiptera; family Pentatomidae; genus Piezodorus; species Piezodorus guildinii. The sequence goes on from CM041295.1 coordinate 51,335,615, forward strand.
ATTTAAAAAAATCAGCATGTAAGCCCTATATGAGAATGAGAGATAAGAATTAAACCTGCATGATATTAAAGTCCAATAAATTTTACATCTATTTAGCAAGAGTAATTAAAATCGTTTCAGCTTTTTGCGAGAAAATCGTTAACAGATGCAAAACGGATAATATAAAGTAGCTCTTTCGGTCAGCCAAATACACCTACACAGATATTTTCAAGATTTCGTTATATTGACTCAGGAAACCCTAAAAAACTTGGATTAGAAAATTTTCATGATCGTAATACTTTACCTTACTATATATTTCATATATTGGTAAGTGAAAGTAAAAAATTATAAATAAATACAAAAAACGTGTCAATAATACAGACTATGACTAATCCACTCTAATTAAGCTATTCGCAATGAAAGAAGTTCAAAACTAGAGTAGGGAGGGCTTTCATCAACTGGGGAGGTATTTAGTCCTCTTTTGAGTAGGAGGTAAAAAAGGGCGTTAAGTAGTTTTATCCACGGTTTAAGGGCTTTTTTTACACCTAATGGTTGTTTTATATTTAGTCTTTAGATGTATGTTTTTTTAAAAAAATATTGTTTTATATAGACGCTGATTTAATCTATTTTTAAATTAATTTATTCTGAAATATTACAATTTGTCTCAATGGACAATAACAATAGGGCTGTAAGATCACATTCATACAACATTTACAGTATAAACGATAGAAAAGTCAAATTACATTTAAAAATAAATAATTAAAGATATATTATAACAAAATGTATTCATAAAACAAATACAAAACGCTGATATAAATGATAATGATTTATGCTAATAATAGTTACAAGTGTATATATAGGCGAGAATTCGTTTTTTTTTTCTTTTTCTTTTTTTTTTTTTTATCGCGCTTTACTGTTTCTAAAACTCTATACATACTTTTCTCTATCGTCAAAGAGAATCGAGTTATGAGCGCATTTATGTGTAAAATTTCAACTTTTTTTCTTTTGTTTTTTTCAATTTTATAAAATTATTCGCGGTTTTTTGGTTAAAAAACACTAATATTTTTTTCTATCTTCAAAAAAATAACTGAGTTATTGAATAAAATCGTTTTAATCGGCCGGTATTTTAAAACTAACCAACTGATATCAACGTCTAGGTGTTAGGATCATCGTTGAATGGACTAGTATTTTTGTAATGAATTTCAAAAAAATTGGTCCAGTAGTTTCGGAGAAATGCCGCGGACGGCGGACAAATAGATTTTTTTTATTCGTTGTTGTTGTTTTAATTTTAAGGGAAAAAAAACTGCTGATGGTTATTATCGCCCTGGCATCTTTACAAAAAACAAAAGAAAAAGAAAAACTATTTACCAAAATGATATCAGAAAAAAAAAAAAAAAAAAAAAAGAAATTAAGAAAAGAAAACAACGAACAAAATACTAAAACAATACAGTGGCATTAAAGAATAATAAAAATAAAGGTAAACAAAAATAAAATAAACGAAATTAACAATTATTATAAAAAAACAATAATTTTTTTATTCGTTATTCGGATTCTACGCATCTTGAAACGTAAGCTCTCAAATTTTGAGCAGGGGTAATTTTTTTTTTTTTTTTGTTTGGTCGATTACAAAGGTTGATTATTGAAAACCAAAATAAAATAAATAATAATAAAGGGAAGTTTAATAAATGAGGAAAATTTACAACTAAAATAAACATTTGATTTATAAAAATAATAAAATTCTTCTATTTAAACAAACTGTAAAAACAACAGGATAGTGGGTTTGTTTAGAGTAATCACCTCTAACTAAATGTTACGATGATCACTCCTTTTAGTAAAGCAGTGGACTGTGTTGAAATTTAAACTAAATGAAAGAAGGCTGGACCTAGATAAAAAAAAATACAATATGGGGAAAAAATGAATTATATTACAAAAAAGACTTTTTTGAAGAAGATTAAAACTTTATTACCAAATGTTAGTTGGGTTAGTAAACGGTCCTATTGCAAATTTAAAGCATGTGACCAACTTAAGTAGTGGAATCTGAGATGGTGAAGATGATAAAATCTGAAATGGTGAAACTGTTCTTCTCTCCTCCTCCTCTTGAGCCAGGGGGTCTTCTAAATTCTTCTACTCCATCGTAAAAGGTGGGGCTACAGGAGGAAAAAAACTAGAGCAAACTGTCGGGCACAACCAGCCAGGACCTGCCACTTCAGTTTCTTTTTTCGGCCGCTGGGGGCGCTCTGGTTCTGTAACAGGCCGCTAGATGGCAGTGCAGTTACATTAATTTCTCTTTTCGGGAACCCGAAACAGGGTTTGTAATAAAGGAACTATTAAAAAAAAAGAATAAATATAATGAGGAAAAGAAATGATCAATAATAATTATCCGTCCATGAACTCTGTAATTTTGATGCAGACTATAACGCAGCTTCCATACGACGAGTAGGCGACTCTCTATGGAAGGACGGCGATCTTCGGGAAGGCTACGGAATGATGTCCTCATCGCAGAATTGGTAGAAGGCGTCAGTCGACAAATATGTACTTGCAGCTAGCTGCTTCGAGCGGTACTGGCTAGAGGGCAGTGGGGCACTCTTATCTGGTAAATCCGTACACTATTCAATAGTACTGCATACCTAAACCAACAAAAAAAAATACTTTTCCTCGTTCAACAAAACTATTTTTAATTTTAAATTCTAAACAAAAATGAAACGCAAAAAAAAAGTAATGTTCAGGATTAAACAGTAGGTCTTGGGCAATTTTCTACAGAGCAGATTTAGTAGGATGTTGGATATTAGGATATAGAAATTCAATAAGTAAATCATTTCATATAAATGGGAGATGGAGAAACTTCTTTTAGGGCGTAGTCAATTTAAAAAAAAAATGCGTATTGGTTTTGGTAGGGTGTAAAAAATTGATTTACGGTTTCATTGAATCTTTAAAAATGGGCCCTCGAAAATGTTTGAAAAATATACAAACAATTTCTGAGGCATTAGTCTCAGGGGAAGAGTTATCTGGTCGAATTAACAAGTCCAAAGATGTCGAAAGGAAAAGGAAAGACAAATTGGAAAGAATTTACTGAAAATGGGCGTTCATTAGTTGGTTGGCTTGCCAGGGACACAGCGCCTCTCAAACCCTCAGCCTCTCTCCCCTTTCATCCTTCATTTCACCTTTATTTTCTTTTTTTACGAAAGGATATTCCAACTGAGACGAATTTATAAACAATATTAACATTTTTATACGCTGATTTATATACCAAAAGAAATTTAGATTGAATTTGCGCTATTGAATGTGGATAAACAAAAAAGGAATCAATAAGAACTGGAAAATATCCTAGGAAGTAGATACTTTATCTTATATTTGATCGTGAGAAAACATTGCCATATACATACTGAACTCCGTACTGCCTCGTACCTTAGTACTCACAAAGTATTCTTCAAATTAAAATTCTTTCAAACTTTTTGAATAGCTAAAAATTTAATGGGGCTTCGATGATTAACATTGTTATAATAATCAAATAATCAATTAAATTAATTTTAATACATGTAAAGTTCTTTTGAAGTGAAAACATCTTTTGGCGCGTTGTACGATTTTTGGCAGGGGTAAAAGCTTTGATTTCGGAGCCATAGTAACGTTATTGAAATGCCCTAGACTGGCAAACTTAAATGGTTAAAACTGCCAGCTTCTAGTGTAATCAACTTTCAATACGAATGAAATATCAAAAGATCAGCTGTCTTAAAATAATTTAACAAAAAGTTGCTAGTTCTTGTACTACAGGTGTTTCCTTAATAGGTTTAATACTTCAATTTTTGACGTTCTCTGACAAAGGATTAGATTATCAGTGCAGCTATGATGACAATGTCAACTCTTTTTGAATAAAATCGTTTTTTTTAAATTGATTTGAGATTTTCCTTATTGCTTTTAAAATTACATCATAATGAATATCTTAAAAAATGGCAACATCCTTCAAAAATCTTTAGAACATGTGGGGAATTCCTTTGTAAATTTTTTAGTCTTATTTTCTTAAACGTAAATGTATCAGTATTAAAAAGTTTGTTTTACGTTAGTACATTTATAATATGTAATTAAAGATTTATTCATGAATTTATTGTTAATTATTATTTATTTAACATTGATTTTTGAAGTGAAAACTTATTTATACGTATTATGCGATTTTCTCAATGTCCATGTAAGTTACCGATAACGGTGTAATATCGCCACAAAAATATCGATATTTTAAAAACTTTATTTTAGTTTTTAATTACATATTAAATACCCCAAGAGAATACATAAAATAGTTTTGGGATATTTTATTTTTGTATTTATTAAATATTCTGTAAATTCTGACCCGAAGAAGCCTTTTATTTATTGAGGCTGAAAACGTTATTACGTGAATTGAAATTGTTAGAAAAAAATATAGTAGTAACTAATGCGACAGAATGTAAAATGATATTGATGAATAAATGGAGAATACTCGAAAACGCATTTCGTTCTTCACTTTTTTTTTTTTACAGAATAGATTGAACCTCATGATGAAGGAAATAAGTTGAAACTAAAAGTATTCGAGGTTGTACATTGATAAATATTTAAGTGATGATTTAGTTAGAAGTCAAGTTTTTAGACATAAATTTATTTCTTCCTAAATTTATAAAAAATAATTGTCCATAAATATATATATATATATATATATTTTTTTTTTTGTACCTATGAAAGAGTAATTTATAAACTATTGATGAATATTCCACCCGAAACAGCATATTTGCAGTTTTTTGTGTGATCATTTTTTGTATGATATAAACGTAAAAAAAAAAAAGGAAAACATAATTTAATAAAAAAAAAATACCGTTCTAAATTAGCTTTTAAATGTTTATTTATAGTGTTTAGGTAAATGTCAACATAATAAAAATATGGAATTAAAGGCAGTATGATAAAAAATAATATATAATATAATAAATATATATATATATATATATTTTTTTTTTTTATTCATATATTACGATACTATACATAAATATATTCTAAAAGTATATATATATATATATATATATATATATATATATATATATATATATAATAATTATAAAAAGAACTTTATTCTGGGACCACGTCCCTTGAGAATAACAATGTAGTACAGGAAATATACACTTCAATATATACACGTACATGTCTGGCCGAGAGACCAATAAAATAATTTATATTTACGTGTTCAAAAAATAAAAAATAAATGAAAATAAAAAAACCTATATAAAATATATAATATATAATATATATATATATATATATATATATAATATATATAGAATATAAACAATGAAATATACATCATACATACATACATATATATATATATATATATATATATATATATATATATATATATAAAATATATATTTGATGCGTACATAAATACATTTGTATAATCCATTCAATCAATTAAGTAAGTTTTTTATTGTTTTTAAAAGCATGTTTTCTTTAAATAATACAAATTGCTTAAGCCATGTTTAATTTTGAGCCGAAATAAAGAAAAAAAAATAGCTTTTTTATTCGGCCTGGCTTTGTTCTGATTGGGATTTGTATCCGTTCCTGATTGGCTAAAGTGGGCTTAAAACGAAATTGAACGATGTTAAACGTTTGAAGTTATAAGCCCCACACAATTCGGACTGCCTCAACTCTAACAGTTAAATTGTTCCAAACACCAAATAAATTATGTTACACTTTTAACACGATAATGAGTGTTTCAATGTTTATTTCATTTTTTTTTCCAGTTTATGGATGCGACCTCTGTAATGTTAAATATTTTTTTTTTTAGTACAATTTTTATTAAGATATATTGCAATTTGAACTATATTAATAATGCTATGAGACCATGTTGATACAATATGTAATCTAATGCAAAAAGACGAGTTATCGGTGAATTTTTTGCTCCAAAGATGCTTCAAGTTTTCTTTCTTTCTTTATCTTCCTCTTCGAGCCATTATTGGCGTAGAGGGGCCTCGAACCAGCGCTGCCAGTTATCCCGGTCTCCGCTGAGTCGTTTCATTTCTACAAGGGTCTTGCCCCTGTTACTCCCAATCCTCTGGACCATATCCTGATAGGAAATTCTAGGTCGGCCACGTGGTCTTCTTCCTGTAGGTCTTGCTTCCAGTGTCCTTCTGGGTCCCCTTATTTCGTCCATGCGGCAGACATGACCAAACCATTTTAATTGCCTGTTTTCCATTATCGTCTTCAATGGTGGTACCTCGAGTTGCTCTCTGATTCTATTGTTCCGGACACAATCTCGCCTTGTCTTTCCCGCTGCTCTACGTAAAAATTTCATTTCAGCAGCAGTGATTCGGCTGATATGTTTGTCGAGCATCACCCAACTCTCGCCTCCATATGTAAGCACTGGTAGGTAAATGGCTTTATAGATGTATGCTTCAAGTTTCCGAAAAGTTAACATGAATAAATTACAAACATTAATTTAGTTTTACATGAAAAATTCGTTACAAATTAAGAGATATAACAATATAAATTATCGTGTCCCATAATCAACCAAATTAATGGCGTTTAACTCTCTCTCCTTCAACTTTGATGACATTATATATTACACATTATTGGTTTATTATTTTGAATAATGATAAACTGATGCCAAAATACTAGGGCATACAAGGATGAACCTAACACCTAGACTTTGATATCAGATGGTTATTCTTAAAATGGTGGACGATTAAAAGTGATTTAATTCAATGAATCAGTTATTTGTGAAGATGGTGAACAAATTTATTAGTGTTTTTCAACCCAAAAAACTTAAATAATGATAATAAAGAAAAGAAAAAAAAAATGAAATTTTACACATAAATACGCCTATACAGTTATTTTTGAAGATAGAGAAAAACGTGTATTGAGTTTTAGAATCAGTAAAGCGCTATAAACAGAAGAAATAAAAAACAATAAAAAGGAAAAAGAAAAAAAATTGAAAATTTGCCTTGCAACTATGTTATTTTCGAAGAAAAAAATATTAGTGCTAATAACTAAAAAACCGCGAATAATTTAAAAAAAGAAAAGAAAAAAAATTAAATATTACCTATAAATACGCCCATAACTTACTTAGTTTTGAAGATTGAGAAAAATATGTAAAGAGGTTTAGAATCGGTAATGCGCGATAAACAGGGGAAAAAAGTTTATCTTTATATTCAAGTCACAAATTATAATAGATGTAATTCTACCAAAACTCGGTTATTAGTGAAGATGGAAAAAAATCGAAAACATAGCAGCTCTAAACAGTTATATGAACAGTTATACCCTAATATAGTACTTTGGAAATAATAAACCATTGTGTAATAATTTGTGGCGTATTTTTAATAAATAATGTTATTTCTATTTGATTTTAGTTAAAAAAGAAAGATTTACAACTGTTTCATTTAATAAAAATAGTATCCACTAAAGCAATACGTTTCTGAACAAGATTTTTTTTTTCTTTTGTCCATTAAATTTTTTCTACGTAATAATGGTTCAAGTTTAAAATAAAGATAGTCCGCAGGCGACAGTTCCGGAGAGTAGGGCGGATGAGGCAGACTTTCATATCCAAGGTTGTACATTTTTCGTGGCGTCATACGTGGGATATATGACAAAGCCGGGTACCATCATCCTATAAAATGGACACCTCTAATTGTCCAAAAATGGATTCATTATTGTCTATTGTAATGGATTGCATTAATGTCTTTACAATACGAATCAGTACTGATGGTTTTTCCAGGACTTAAGGACGAAGCTGTAGTGTGTCAGATCAAATGAAGCCAACAAAAGAATTTGATGTTTCTTAATTCATTGTAATAGCCGAGGTATGTGGAAGTCCTGTGTTGCCCGCACAAAATTTTTTAACAACATGTGAATATTCTACAACACATGTATGATATCTAAATGTTTTGGGGTTTTGAAATAAGGATGCTATGATTATCTGAATTGAAAGCATTTGAGAAACCTAAGATAATCAGTGATATTTTGTTGGTCTACTGAGGATTGTAGGTGTTGGGATGAACGACTTTATAACAAAAACAAAAATATGGGATAACGTAAACTCGATCCTGTGTCAAAACGAGCTGGTCTTCGAGAACTTTAAATTGAAAATAAAATAGGTAATATTAAATTAAAAACAAAATTGAAAAGAAAAAAAAATAAATAGAAGTTTAATTTTTAAAACGAGGAAAATTTCCAACTAAAATAAACATTTGATTTATAATAAAAAATTAAAATTCTTCGATTAAAACAAACTGTATCAAATTATGAAAAAATAGGTTAGTGGGTTAGTAATATAAGTCAGTATAACGCAGCTTCCATACGACGGGTAGGCGGCTCTCTATGGAAGGACGGCGATCTTCGGGAAGGCTACAGAATGATGTCCTCATCGAGAAATTGGTTGTAATAGATAAATAAGCACTTGCAGCTAGCTGCTTCGAAAAATACTAGAGGAGACACTCTTTTGTTTATCCCTACACTATTCAATAATACTGCATACGTAAACTTCAATTCAATTCAGAAACATTTCTTTATTGAGTAATATTACAATCAGGACATTTTTAATAGTTATAAAGTACAAAATTCATTCTACATTCACACGATAATATACAAAACAATAAATTTATATAATAATAATACAATATACATATATACAGAACGAAATCAATAAAAATATTATACAAAACAAAATCGATAAAAATATTATACAAAACAAAATCAATAAAAATATATACAAAAATCACTCATACCTATATACAATCCTCAAGCATACAGCACGTGATTATAGAATCTAGCCAATGCTAGAGCTAAAATAAATATACATATTACAAGAGATCTCAAGGCCACTACCGTTTCAACCTTCTAGAGGGATGGTAAGGATGTGTGGAGCTGGATAAGGATTGAGCTAGGGATTAGGGTGATGGATAAGGTTCTGATGGAATTTGGAGAATTTTGATGATATAAGGTCTAAAATAAATGGAATATTTAGATCGCGGTGTAAGGTAAGGTTGGTGACATAATAAAGAGTATTAACTATAGTTCTGAGGACTTTGGATTGGAAGGATTGAATGCGTTTGATGTTAGAAAATTTGGCTGTTATCCCAAAGTTCAAGTCTTTAGGTCCAGATAGGTTTCAGTACTGTCTTGTATATTAGCAGTTTGTTTTCTATGGATAGTTTAGAATTTCTATTCAGTAGTCTGTATAATTGGCAAAATCGTCGATTAAGTTTTTGTCGTTTAAGTCGAGTATGTGGGTTCTAAGTTAATCTCTTGTCTAGAAGGTAGCCAAGTCTATAAAATATTTTCCTAGTTCCAATAAAACTTTTTTCAATTTAATTTAATTTTAAATTCCAAACGAAAATACGAGTATAAAGGGAAACAAATAATAATAATGTTCAGATTCATACAGTAGATCTTGGGCAATTTTCAACAGAGCAGATTTAGTAGAATATAAAAAATCGTCCTTAAGAATTAATATTAAACGATATAATAAAAAATGAAATAAAATGTGGTTATTCTATATCCAATATGTTTTACCTATGGTTAATACTCGCTGCTATATGGGATATTCACAGAGGGTGAACCTTATCAGAAGGGAAGGGTGTAACTTGTAATTTATTTAGTGCTGTAGTTGGCAACATATTACATTTGCTGACCGCCACCTTGGACCGCCCGACTATCTGGAGCCTTCTACTCTCACCCTAAATATCTGACAATCTTCTTCGGGTTTTTACTTTTTGGACCATAGGACAATATGATTAAATTAAAAAATAAAAGAAATGATAGAAGTGGGCCTGAAAGACTTGTAGATATATAAATTAAAAACAGATAAATTGAACCCTATATTTTTAAACTATACTGAGGATGTATAGTCCACTGTTGAAATTATCGTAGGTAATTTTCTTCTTCTAAAGTACCTTTAATTTTATAGATTTAAGAAATTAACCATATCATCTTTTTAGCATTGATAAAAAACTGGTATCTATTTCCAACTAAAGAAGAATTTTCGTGTTTTCGGACATAAGAACAATAATATGGGCGTATAATATACCGTTGGTTAGCTAAAGACTTAAGAAAAAGTATCATATTTTAAACAAAGTTGTAAAATGTAATGGAGAGTGATGAAAAACCATAAAACTAACTGATTATTGTTGATAATAATAAAATAGATTATTCAAGAAAACACATGTTTCTTTTTAAAACCATGTAATCTCTTCATTAACCAATTTTCATCTACAACTGTTCTTTAATTTATTTTAAAAACGGAGGTAAATGAAAGTCGTGTATTGCGTGCACCGGATTTTTCCCGTTCTACTAACATGTAGTGTTCCTCAAGGTTCCTCAATCTCACCTCTTCTCTTCTCTATTTATATCAACGATTTCTATAATTGTTTTAAAAAATAAAAACAAAAGTTATGTACTGACCAATTCCATAACTTACTCTTTATCTGCTAATACCCTTTATACGTCTAAAAGTTTTAAATTTTCAACCTAAACTTTCGACTGGAGGTTTAGAAATATCGTAGGTAGAAATAATCGGGAATCATTTTTTTGAAAATTTTAATTTTGCCGAAGTTTCGGCTCAAACTTGTGAGTCATCATCAGTACTACAAACATCATAACAAAGTAATACATATCAATACGATAATGAAAATTTTTGAATGTAGTGACAATGATAACATTTAAAATAAAACAGAAAATATACCAATATACATAAATATTTTATATGCAAATAATGATTACATGATAAACAATATGGTGATGATAGGTATGAAATCTTAACTTTAGACTTTAGCATAGAAGTAAAAAAAAAAAAATAAAAAAATAAAATAAAAAAAATAAAATAAATAAATAAAAAAAAAAGTATGTATATATATATATATATATATATATATATATATATATATATATATATATATATATATATACACGTACTATTACTGAACCTTATGTATTTATTTTTGTTATGTATTTATTTATTGAAAAAAAAAAAAGTTAAATTAAAATAAAGTTTTTTAAAACGAATCTTGGCATATTCCATCGACATTTATTTTTGTTTTTTAGATGTTTGATTTTAAGTGCTGATTTTAATGAGATAAAATTAAAAAAAATAATAAGCGTATACTTAGTTTTAAAGTAATTATTGATTTTAATGTTTAAGAGGAAAAGGGTGGTTATCGGGATTACTTAATGTGTTTTGGGGGGGATTGTTATTTCCTTATAAGCTGGATTTTACTTCGCTCTTGCGCATTTCAGCTGTGCTTTGCTTTTAATGTTTTCTATTGATATAAGAATTAATTAATGTGTTTTGGGGGGTTTTGATATCGTTTTGTAATCTGGATTTTACTTCGCTCATGCAGGTTTCAACTCGCATTTACTTTTAATGTTTTTATTGTTACAGGAATTAATTATTGTATTTTTGGGGAGTTAAAATCATTTTTTTAACTAGATTTTTTTTAGCTCTTGTTCTATTCAACTTGACATTTCTATTATTTTATAATTTGATGGAGGAATCATGTATACAATATCCGGGAGTTCCGATTACGTTTTTTGAACCTTTTTTATACTTTTTATCGTCCTTACCCATTTTAACACACTGTTACCTTTTTATTAAGATTCGATAGAGGGATCGTATATAGGGTTTTCGGGAATACCGACTACGTTTATGGCATAGATTTTTTTTTTTTTTGCCATTGCTCATTTCAACTCAAATGATAAGAGATGCAGAAGCATTAGTGATCACAACGTAACATCCAGTTCAAAAAGGTGATGAGTTAAAATACGCACGAGATGTAAAAAAAAAAAAAAAAAAAAAAAAAAAAAATTATAGAAAACGTAAATATAACCCCACGGAAAAACACAATATATAATCTCTACATCAATAAAAAACATTAATAGTAAAGGCGAGTTGAAAACTGCACGAGCGATGATAAATCTAGCCTAAAAACGTAATTATAATACCTCCTCCTTGAAAAAAAAAATAAATCCTATGATCGATAAAAAAACATTTAAAGAAATGTGCAGGAGTGATAAAAAATACTTCTCAAAAACGTAATCATAACCCTCTCCTCTAAAAAAAAAAAAAATACAGTCGTCGAACCCTATAACTATAAAAAACATTTAGAGTAAAGCTGATTTGAAACGCGCACGAACGATAAAATATCCAAATTATAAAACGTAATGTTAACATCCGAAAACAGAAGAAATGATACTCCTATAAATTTAAAATTTGCAGAACTATTTAGTACTGGTAAAAAACGGATAAATATATAATTTGAACGAATAAGATATCCAATTGAAAGAGAGAATACCCAAAATATTGTTTTATGCTATTTTAGTGTTTATGAACATAAAAACAGTAATATAGACGAATACTATACCGTTGGAAAGCTAAAGATTTTAGAAAAAATATTATCTTCATTTCTAGCTGTATTCGAAAATACTTAAATGTATTTTATCAACGGAGGTAAGTGAAAGTCGTGTGTTGTCCGCGCCAAATTATTTTGTTTTCAAACAATAACTATTGATAAATCTTGTATATGTATTAAATTCCTGATCAGACTATTTCTGGCGGCTTTAATTTTAAATTTTCTTCCGATGAAGTACCTTTAATTTAGTAGATTTGAATAAATTAACCATATGATCTTGTTTAAATAAGTGAAAACTGGATAAATATGTAAGTTTTTTCATGCAATTTTAGTATTTTTGAACATTAAAAATTAATATAGACGAACAGTATACCGTAGGAAAGCTAAAGATTTTAGCAAAAATATAGTTAGAAATGAAGATATTCTAACTTATATACAGAATAGTAAAATTCAATGAAGAGTGATGAAAAGTCGATAGAACTAACAAATTGTTATAGATGATAATATAAAAGATCATTTAATAAAACACATGTTTCTAATAAAATTCAATGCAATTAATTCATTAACATTTTTTTTTTTATCACTAAGTGTATTTAAAAATTCTTTATTCGATTTTTAACAAAGGAGATAAGTGAAAGTCGTGTGTTGCCCGCACCAGATTTTTTACAATATGAACATAATTGACCAAGTACACATGATCTTATAAACACAGAGAGAATTGAATTGAAATATATAAAAACGCTATGATCTTATTTTACTACCTAATATTTCTTATCTATTAATTATTCATTATTTTTTAGACTTGTATACCGTCAGTTAAATATTTATGTTATGAATAAATTATATCCTTAAACAGATAAAAATTTTCTTTCTAAAATATAATCCTTATTATTTTACCAAAATTAAAAATAACTTACTTTAAGCCTCCCCTATTATAATTGTTTGGTTTGAATAAAGGTTTAGGGATCTGAAGTCTAAAGGACCCTGGTGTGCGGAAATTCCAGTGGGGTTCGTCAGGGAGAGGTTTAATATTGTAGGGTCTAGACCCATTTAGTGTTCGACAGGGTTTCTCAGAGCATTTACTTCTTAGGTGGTATCGCCATTGCCTTTTCGGGTTCGTTAACCCGTGTTTGTTTCACTTGTCCACCAAGCCTGCCCTTTCTCCTGCCAGTATTCAACGAGTACTTTTGAGGGTTTGAAAATTTATCGCTTAAATAATTTATAATTTTCTCGTCATAGTTCTAATTTTTCTTTTGGTTTAATAATTGTATAATACATATTTGGCCAATCCCAAAAGAAATTAATTTTATATCATACTCTACAACGTTTCAGCCTCTAGGGCCGACCTCAAGTGCCTGTAAAAAAATATTTTAGATATATTATTATACATCTTACAGGATTTTTTTTTTTTTTAAATTTCAGATATCTTATTATTTTTTTTAATAAATACTCTCTACAACAGATAATATATATATATATATATATATATATATATATATATATATATATAAAATATCTGGTGCATGCAACACATGACTTTCACTTACATCAGTTGTTAAAATAAATTTGAGAACAAATAAATAGAGTTGTATTTTGTTTCGTTGGAAACATATGTGTTCAGATTAAATAATATAAAATTATTATCTTCAACAATCAGTTAGTTTTACCTGCTTTTCATCACTATCAATTAAATTTTACAACTTTGTGTATAAGCTAATATTTTTCTAAAATATTTAACTGTCCAACGGTATATTATACATCTATGTCACTGTTGTTAAGTTAAATAAAAAAAAAAACATCAAAAAATATGTTTACTCTCTTCTTTTTTAATTAGTTTTAGTTAATATTTAGTCTCTTTTTATAAATGCTAAAAATATGATATAGTCAATTGTTTATTAATCTACAAAATTAAAGGTACGAGAACATTTATAATATCGGCATTTAAGCCCTATCAGACTTTTCAATTAGAAGTAAACCAATATAATATAAAGCCTATTATACATATAAATATCGAGTTTATCCAGTTATATACACTATACATTTTTTTTTTTTTTTAATTTTTTATAGTAATTTACAACTGTGTTAAAGAACACAATAAGTAAATATGTAGAATGTAAATAAAAAGTCATGAAAATGACTTGAGGAAGAACTACCCAGTGATAGCACTTCACCAACTATGTTAAGGCAGTAGGTCCCGAGGCACCCTCTTTTCAGTCGCCTCGGAGGGTTATCTGGGATATCCAAGGAAGATAAATTACGGACAAGTACCAAGTTACTTAGAACAAAACTAAGTACAAGTACAGGCGCGAAGGTTCCGATATTAGGCGGCGTAGTGGTCAACGTGGGTTTTTTCCCGACGTCGTCATCATACGCAAGATTAATGAGCTCCTTCCCTTCATTCATTTCTTCATTAGAGCGCGTCTACTGTGCTCCGGGTCCTGGGTTCGAATCCCGGCTGTGGCGGAATATTATTTATTCTGTCATTTCGGCCGGGAGCGATCCAGGGGAAAGGAGACCCTCCTGGGGCACACCCACCCTTAAACAAGTTGGTAGCAAAAAGGGGAAAAACCTGACGGCTAAGCGTGAAATCGGTCGAATCACCTCATTGCACAGCCGATGGCCTAGAAACAGTACGAATCTCTACATGTACAAAGCCCAAAACTCTTCATGGGTTGTAGTGGTGCAGGTGTGTTTTTTTTCCTTTATTCGTACGAGGAATAACTTTCATGGTGAAATAAGGTGTTATGCCAGTGAAATCCAACTTTACTTTGAATCAGCAGCGCTCACTGTCAATACAGTTGATGGCCACACCCAAAAGAAACAGATAATGCTGCTGATTTTAAAGTCTAGGACACAAACTTCTACCAAACTTTCTTTGGCGGGTGTTAAGAGGACGAAAACCAAACAACGCGAGGTAGATCAAGTGCCTAAAACGTTTATTTTACTGGAATTCGAAATTTGTCAATATTACAATACTTTTTCTTACTATATATAAGGTAAGTGAAGGAAAAAATTACTAGAAAATGTAATATATCTAATAAAAAACTTTGTCTAGGAAGAGAATGTTTCTATATTTATTTATATTGAGATGCCGATGATGCTTGCGTGTTATCAGTTAATAACGATCATACAATCGCTACACAAACTCTCCAATCCCACATCATAGACCTTGAGGAATAGTGTCAAAATTTGGAGAGTTAAAATCAATTCAAATTAATCCCAACAAATTACCTTTACCCTTCGTCGAAAACCTATGACATCCTGCCCTACAGTGTCCTTTAATGATATTCTGCTTGTCTCGGTTGAACAGATCCGCTATTTAGGACTCCTGCTTGACAAACCCCTTACATTGAATCCGCATAAATGACTGAAAAGACAAGAAAGTCCTCGACGTTTTAGGCTACTCCAACACTTACTAGACAGACGATCTAACCTTTCCCTTAACTACAAAAGACTCATTTACATGACAATCATAAGGCCTATCTGGACCTATGGAGTTGAGCTTTGGGGCTATACTAAACCATCCAACTATTCTCGTATCCAATCCTTACAATCCAAAATCCTTCGTAAAATCCTCAACGCTCCTTACTTTGTCACTAATAAAATCATTCATAAAAACCTCCATGTTCCATATGTTGCTGATTTGGCCGGTACCAGGTATCAACCCTTCCATGACAAACTCCATTCCCACTCTAATCCACTAGTTTCAATACTTGTTTACCGTTCAATTCCTAATAATCCTCCGAGGCGTCTAAAGAAAAGATGGCCTCGAGACCTTCTTGTTTAGATTGATTACTAGAGTGCTGCCAACGGGCAGTTTCTCTTCACGTTTTTCATGTACACCATCTTTTATCAGCATATTTACTTGATGTATTATGATATACAGTTATAAATTTTAATAAAATATATATAAATAAATAAAATTTATATTAAGAAAAAAAAAACTTGAAGAAAAGTTATTGGTTTGGTTTCATCAAGAGAACATTCCTTAATCTAAAGAAACAAAACTATAAATGTGTTGCTTTGAACATTAATGAAGTCATTATTCTCACCAGAACCGTTTTTCCCTTCCGAATTTATTTTTAAAATAGGGCGGTACACCCCGAAAGTTGTACACCCATCCCCACAAGTCCTGGACAGAACGGAAATTGAATCATTGAGCCTTAGCCCAAATTGTTTGCGCTCCTCCTTTAACCTTTATTTTACTTTTCCAATATTCCCATCGCCATGAATAAATGCATAACTTATTCCTTTAAGGATTATGGAATTTAAAATAGTTCAACGAGAAACCTCCAACCTTTACTCAACGACCTCTTGGAATGTGTAAGGCACAAAAAAAAAGTTTATTCAATTATATTTTAATCGTTTATTAACACGTTAAGCACCATGCTTAATTTTTAAGTCCCCGTCAGGCCACGCGCGCTACTTAAAATCGCTGCACAGTGGGGAAAAATCAAGACCCAGAGGCCAAAGTTCTATATCTCTTGATCTAATTGACACAAATTTGGAATTATTTTTCAATTTAAAAGGTCTGTGTGTGTTGGAAAAAAAATTACCAGCGTAAATTATATAGTTTCAACGTTATCCGTGGAGTATTTCTTTAAATTTTTGGAAGTTTTCCATTTCTTAGAGATTCTCTGAAGAGTGTTTATTAGACCAATCAGAACCGAGAGTGGTAAGGCTATACGAAATTGGCCAAATCATCCAAAAGTGTTAGTGAACCTTTTCCTCCATGGAAGGTCAGGAACAATAGATGGAGAGGTGGAACGGGCTTTAACTGGGAAAGGTACCAATTTGCTACTGCTTATGGACAATTTAATATTAAATTTCGGGTTTATGAAATTAAAAACTGTAGCTTGATTTTGTGTTTCGGTGCAGAATTTCTGTATCTTTTTTTTTTTTTTTTACATAGATTTTATTTAATCTGAAATGCTAGTTAATCATTTAAATTGTATAAATTACAATAGGTATATTTGATATATTAAATTTAAGGAAAATAAATAACAAAACAAACCTACACAAAAACATTTATGATTGTATCTCGCTTCGGGGCAGTACTTCATTATGCTTTATCATTTGGGAAAAATTAAGTAAGATATTGAAAAAAGTTTGTATGCTAATGTTTTTGTGATCTTTATATTGAAGAATTCTCTATAGCCAACTATGCGTTCTTCTCTACCATATGCATATAAATAACTTTATGGTTTTGCAACTTTGCCCTTAAAAACTGGAAAAAAAAACCACTACAATTTTGAAAACAATTCGCACTTGAACATTTTTCTTATTACATTATTTGAAAATTCAAAAGAAATCAATAAGTCGTTAAATGAAACCCTAAGTCTTCTAAAAGACTGTAAACGAAGTTAAAAGCAGGAAATATATATATATATATATATATATATATATATATATATATATATATATATATATATGAATAATTCGTTACAGGGACATTTTCTTTTAGATTAAGGAAAAAAATCTGAAAACGAAAAACGACTTTCACTTTTTAAGTTTTTGAGAAAATCATTAAAAGGTGCAAAATGCATGGTATAAAGTGGCTCTTCTGGTTAGCTGATTTTGATGAAAAAGTTTCTGTAACATCTCGGGCCTATAGTTGCCTTAAATATGAAATTTCAGTTCTAAACGACTCTTCGTTTTTGCAACTTACCACACACCCTTACTATAAATTTCATTTATATAAGTTAAATGACATTAAATGTGAATTACCTGAGAAACTAATTTACATTAAAATGGCTGATATATCTTGAACAGAACGATCAGTACAGAGTTTTGTCTTGTGCGTTGGGTATAACAGATATTTTTGTGTAAATGTATATTATCAATTGAGACGTTGATTTCCAAAAGGTACTAAAGGACATTTTTTACGAAATTGATTTTTTTACATATTTGTATTCTCATCATTTAGTTTTATATAAATATTCAATTTAATGTTATCTGATAAATCCTCAAGTCCTTAAAAAACACGATTTAGAAATGCGCTCATTTTCTAAAAGTACTAATTACGCATTTATTATCGTTCCAAATCATTCTAAAAAAATTCATTTCATAACTTTAATATGATGTTATTATTATAGTAAAAAAATAATTCTAAATTTTGAGGCAAAAAGACCCAAATTAGCTAGTTTAATAATATAGTAATGAGAGAGTTTTTCGCGCTTCCTGTAAAATTTCCTAGAATGGATATAGTACATTTTGGAAATCAACGTCTCAATTATCCTTAAGTGTTTATATGTACTATAGAGTGTATGGTACTAAGCATGTTTAAGTGTGTATTGATATTACAGAGAGAGTCGGTGTGAAACCACATTGTGATAGTAAATCCAAATATTCTAGGACTTATGATTATCTAACTGATACCTATTGGAGGGCTCTATAATGCCAAGCCCTGCAAGAATAGACTGTAGCTGAAATATGTACTCCACTTCTCATTAATATTGAACTAGGGCCGAAAGCGATCCTAAGACGGCCCTATAGCCGTTCTGTTCCGCTTATTGGGTCGGGGGCTGATTTTCCTTAAGAGAACTTTAATTTTCTTCCAGAATCCAATACCTAGCTCCGTATTATTTATGGAATCATTCATACTAAGAATGTGATTTTCATGTCGAACGTAATTTTGTCCATCGGACGCGTTTTAAAAAATTCACTGCACACAGTAGGAAAAATCACGGTATAGCGGCCAAAATTCTTTAACTTCCAATCTATAAGAAAAATTCTTTATAAGTTTAGAATGCCCTTTAGTATTGAGAGTGGAGAAAATACTCCCACAACCTCTCTAGATATGTCAAATATTTTTGTAATTTAATGATTTTATTTTATTTCTTTAATTAAACCAATTTATTCTAGGTAGGAGCATAAGAGTCGAAAGAAATGACCTTTCATCAGCCTTTGTAGGAGTTTCGGCTTTCGAAATTCCCTTGATTGGGAATTTAATAAATATAAAAGATTTGAATGAGATGAAAATAAGAGAATCATATATATAAATAATAAAATTGAATTTCTATTGAACACGTGTGATCTTAAATATTTTATAATATTAGTTTTCAAAACTATCAGTTAATATATTTATGATAATATTATAAACAATTTATGATATTGTGTATAAGATAATATTTTTCCTGAAATATTTAGCTTTCCAGCGGTATATTACTATTATACGGTTTATTATACACTTATATTATTATGTCCAAAAAAAAAAAAACTTATTCATTCATTATGTCGACCTTATTGGTAAACTCACGAAACATACTTCATAAACTAAACATTTCGGCTACGATTTAATTGAACTATTTATTTTATTATAAATTACTTTGGGGACTGGCGTGGTCCAGTCTCTACTATAAAGCACTGGAATACTGTTCTCCAGGAAACAGGTTTGTACCACGGCTGTGGCAGAATAATTACTCACTCCCAACCTATGTAGGGAGATCCTCCTTGGGCATACCCAGCCTCTGTAAATAGGTACTTAGAGATTAGTAGATGTCAAAGTAAAACTATCGAATCTTAAGGCATGTTTTTTTTTTTTTTTTTTTTTTTTCAATTTCTACACCAAGGTTTTATAATAACAAAATACTACCGTTCTCAAACGCTAAGTTTTAATATTATAGATTGTTTATATCTAAGGTATGGGCCTGTTTTGCATATCTAATTTAAAATGGATCATTTTATAAAAATGATACTTACAAGGAAATTGAAAGAGAAGAACAGTAATAGACAAATTGATAGAAAATCTTTTCTTGAGAGAGTACTTTTCTTATTATTTGCTTAAAAAGGATGTTAAAATAACAAGTGGCATTTGATAGCAAGGGTGAGAAATAGGATAGCTATAAAATGCAAGGATATAAAAGAGAGATTGGCATAAGTGGAGAAGATAGGACTCTTGAAAAGTATTAAAAAGAGAATAGGCATGGCTCAAAGCCTGCAATGGTTGAATCCTTCGATTTAAAGCAGTGCTTCGTTTTTAGTGCGTATAACATAAGCTTTCAGTGCAGGAAAATTAAGAGGTGTTTTAGTATTTTTAGGGTGAGGTTCAAGCCAGAATATAAATGCACCAGCTTTTTCCATTGACACCTTAACAATAAACATGATAAAAATATTATTATCAAATTGTGGATTCCAGGTGAAGGTATTATTAATAATAATAATTCTTTATTTATTCTGGGACAAGTTCCTTCAGAATAATACAGCAGGAAATGAAAAGTGGACTTAACACTTGAGTCTTAGAGTAAAATAACTGAAAACAATAGAATTAAACTAATAACATGAACAAATAAAATAACTCAAAAGATAAGTTGCAATAAAAATGAACAAACATAAAAAAAAATGTATGTTAACATGCGAACAATAAAAATAGTAAGATATAATAAAACAATATAATATGATATAGAAAAGTTTATATATATATATATATATATATATATATATATATATATATATATATATATATATATATATATATATATATATATATATATATATAAGGCTAGAGAAACACGATTAAAACCAATATATTCTTCTCGTTTATGATATTTATGTTCCTTTTTAAAATACCGTCAAATGTTACTTCAAAATTAATCACACACTTTAACACATTTAACACTTTTTTTTTAAATATCTCCAACGTTAAGGCCATTTTCAAGGATCTTTATAACATCAGTTTAATAAATTAAAACACAATCATCAACATTGTTGTAATAACCTATGGCTGAAATGTTGGAAATAGGAATATAAAAAGTTGTTGGGTGAAAATGTGAAAATGAAATGACAATTATTTTAAAAAACCTATAAGTTATAATTTCTGTTAATGAGCTCACGTCAAACAGTCGGCCCGAAGATGTCCTAAAATTTAGGCCGAAACGTTGAAACAATACTTAAATTTTTATCCTCATGACCTACATTACTATTAATAAAGATTGTGGAGTATTAATCCAAACATTTATGTCCCCACTTTTATAACAATTGAATTTTAAAGAAAAAATTGATTTATTCATACTAAACTGAAACATCAACCCCAATTTGATGTATTTTCACCCAAAAACATACTTTTCAATTAAAACTATTTTTTATATTTGTATATTAACAGTAAATTTGTCCAACGTTATAGCTAGAAAAGGTATAGGTAGCCACACATACCTTTAACATAATCTATCCAAATATAATTTATTTTACAAATATTTACCTTTCTAGTTGTTTAAGTCCTTTTAGTTAATGTATTTTTATTTTATATTCCAACTGATTATTTTTTTAATTCTTTTTTTATGAACAAGTATTACCTTTTTTTTTCTTTTAAAAATCCGTAAGCAACATCTTTTTAAATTGTTTTGTTTTGGTTTTTTATAGTTCTGTCATTTAATTGCATATTTAAAATTTTATTAAGTATCTTTTAATTCCTGAAGGTTCTTGATGATGATCAATTTCATATCAATTTAATTCATTTTTTATGTGTTTTGACCTACATTGGCGAAAATATATGCAAAAAAAAAATTTAAAAAAACATAGAGTGCTTAGACGTTTAAGTATCTAACAAAGCATAAATACAATAAGTAAAAAAAAACAAAAAACTTCTCATTCATTCATTCATTTTTAAAAAAACAACATTAAATAAAAAACTCATACATGTGGTATATGCCTTAATACAATTAAAATTTCAGGCAAAATTTGCAATATTAATTAAAATAGCTATAATAAACAATAATAATATTACAGAATAATAGTTAATATCTAGCAAGTAATTTGAGACGACATGGGTCACCAGATGTAATAAGTGAATGGGAATAGATCTACAGACACTAATAGGTAATTATAACAATTAAACCCTGCATATAATTTATATGAGCACTGAGATATATAACAATGGATATAATATAATATAAGGTCGAGATATTTAACAGTATTATATTAAAAGCGATACATAATAATGAGAGAAAAATTTATGCTATATATGGTTCACAATAATAATTTAAGGGTAGCTTAAAATTAACGTAAAAATAATATTGTAGTACAATTATGAAAAACAGTTAGAATAGGGTATTAGTTATGGAATATAATTTTTCATATTATTTCCTCATTATCCAGGCCTACCTCACCCAGCTGAAAAAACCGATAGCTAGGACTCCATCCACCTTGACAAACATTTCACTTAGAATACTCATACAAGACTCAAACGACAAGAATTTGCTCGGCATTTTCGACTACTTCAACACTTACAGGACAAACGCTCAAACCTTCTTCTTGACCGAAAAAGCCTCATTTACATGGCCACCATAAGACCGATATGGACTTACGGAGTAAAGCTATATTGCTCTACTAAACTATCCTAGTCTTTTAATATTCAATCCTTACAATCCAAAATCCTTCGTAAAATCCTCAACGCTCCTTACTTTGTCATGAATAAACATATTCATAAAGACCTTATTGTTCCATATGTTGCTGACTTCGCCCGCATCAGGTACTATTCCTTCCATGACAAATACCATTCCCATTCTAACCCATTAGTTGCAATATTTGATTCCTCCTTGATTCCTAATAACCCTCCAAGGCGTCTCATAAAAATCATTTGATTTTTTTTCCAGTGAAATTAATGTGCATTACATCCAATTTTTTATAAAAAAAAGTATTCTTTTGGGATGATTTAAAATAAAGATTTATTTGAAAAAAAAAGAAAATTAACGACAATTTACTTTAAAAAAAAAATGTTTTTCTCCGTTGAATTCAATATTCAATAACATGAATGGATCCCATACATCCCATCTTTATCTCAAAAAATTGAAAAAGCCTTATCCTCTTGCTTTCCCCATCTCCGCTTAGTTTTAAAACATGGTAACAAATTAAAGAATTTATGTTCAAAACTAAAAGATCCCATCCCTTTCCTACAAAAATCAAATTCACTTTATCGTATTCCCTGGTCTTCCTCAAATTGCAATTCCTGTTACATAGGCGAGACCAAAAACTATCTCAAAAAAAGAATTTATTAGCACCAATACACAATATCTACCCGTAACCCATTTTCGTCAAAATTATCCGAACACGCTCTATCCCTTGACCATCATTTTGATTTTGATAATCCTGAAATCCTAGCCACCGCACCTAATTACAAAAAGCGACTCCTCTCCGAAGCTATACACATCCATATGGAAAAAGATCGTCAATCATAAAACAGACAAAGAAATAATCTCTGCCTTGTATGCTAACATCTTCCGTCTCCTTAAGTTATAACTTTCTTACTTCATTGTATAATTTGCTTGTATAATTTATATTTTATTTACTGTATATTTTTCTTTTCGTTTATAACACTTCTGGTTTTTGTTTTTTATTCTTTTTTATTATATACCTCATGGATGTTTTACATACCTCAGATTCTAGTGTTTATAATTTTCTGTTAAAAATGTTGAGCCTTATTGTAAATATATTGTTTTGTTTTTCCATTGTATAATCTTGTAAAACTTTTTAAAAACAAAGATAAGCTGTAATATTTATATTTAGAGGAGAAAACCTTCAGGGTCCATTATTGTTCATAATTCCATAATTGAGACGTTGATTTCCAAAAAGTACTAAAGGTCATTTTTTAAAAAATTAATTTTTTTACATATTTGTATTCTCATCAATTAGTTATATCTGATTTGATTGTATCTAATGAACACCCAAGCCCTTTATAAACGCAATTTAGAAAATAATTATTTTCAAAAGGAAATAATTACACATTTAATTTCGTTCCAAATTATACCAAAACATCTCATTTCATATCTTTAATATGATGTTATTAATATACTTTAAAAAACAATTCTGGATTTTAATGCGAACAAAATTAAATTAGCTAATTTAATAATATAATAATTAGTGATTTTCGCGCCTCCTGTAAAATTTCCTAGAATGGATATAGTACCTTTTGGAAATCAACGTCTCAATTGTTAGTATTAATAAAAAAGACATCGCTTATTGAGATAAACTAAAAAGATCAATTTTTTAAAGTGAGCCACTTTTTTGTGGAGCAATGTATAAATGCCACATCACTATGAAACTAGCAATGGAATATTTCCTTGTTAGCTATTGCGCTGTCAGATGTCCTGTAGGTTTAGAGTCTGTCTCTTTTTCGATCTTATTTCTGGGAACATTATTTCAGGGCACGTGTTCTAAACTACCTCTCTTAAACAATGGCGCGAGGGGTAGAATAAGGTTGTTGGTGTCGTTGATTCCTTCGCTAACTAGGTATCTTGTTACGGTCGTAAGTATGTTTGACTGTCGCTCACGTGTATGCTCTTTTTAATGACTTCCATAAATCCCTTTCCAGAACCAATTATAACTGTTGTATATGTTGTTTCCATTATTGTTGTATATTGCAGTAGGATTCGAGTTAGCAGTAATTTTCTCGAAAGTCATATACTAACTAAATCTACAATTTACTTTTACTTATCTACGAATAAAACATTGGATCGTAAAATAACTTTGTAGGGTTTTTAAATATTTTAATTTAATCCTCTCTATGTTTATAAAATCATGTTTACCTGGTCAATAATGATTACATGTTCTAAAAAATAATTGATTAAAGTGCTTTTACGCATCAGTTTCAACCGAGATTCTTTATCTTTAAGTGGTATTTTGCTTGCTCGAAATGGAAGAGAAATGACTTAATTTTCAGTTTTTACTACCAAAAGGGAAAATGAACTGCAAATACGGTTAACAAATTAGCAGTGTGTATGGCGATGATACCATAGGAGAAAGCACCGTTCGTAGTGGTTTGCTCGTTTCAGAATCGGAAATTTTGACTTGGAAGACGCAAAGCGCTCGGATCGTCGTTCATTTGTTGATAATGGCCGGATTCAAATATTAGTCACTGACAAACTTTACTCTACGACGGCCAAACGGGGCATATATAATTGTTTAAACCTATTTACAGAAGTCGAAATTTTTTATTGAAATCCCCAGTAAAATACGCTAAGAACGTTTTATTTTAACTTGGATTTTAATATTTTAATGTGGAATATTGCGAGTATTGCGATTTTGGAAATTTTTGAATTCCAGTTTTCAACGGAAATACACATTTTAGGGGCCTCTGAGTCCAAATGACCAAGTCCCGTAAAAAGGACTGTGTGTGTGTGTGCTGGGAAGTCCAGCGCGAGAACGAAAGGATCTATGAAACTGAAATTTCATATTTAAGACAACTATAACCTGAGATGTTACAGAAACTTTTTCATCAAAATCAGTTTACAATAAGAGCTACTTTATATCATGCACTTTGGACCAATTTACGATTATCTCTAAAACAGTTAAAACGATTTCGATAAAACTCGCTATATCGATGTAAATTTGGACGGGCCTTAATATCATGTAGATTTCATTATGATTGGAACTGTCTGACAGGGCTTAAATTCCGACATTTGAAAAAGTCTTCTTCTTAAGTACGTTTAATTTTGTAGTTGTTGTAAAATTGACTATATTATCTGATTGGCATTGCTGAAAAGCAGGTAAACACATAAATTGAACGAATTTGATATCAAACTAAAGGATAATGCTGCAAAAGTATTTTTTTAATGCAAATTATCGTTTTTAAACTTAAGAATAGTAATATACATGTATAATATACCGTTGAAATGGTAAAGATTTTAGAAAAAATATTATCTTTTACATACTATTGTAAAAGCAAAATCTAATATAAAACTTTTATCATTTGTTTTTTACCTCAGAAGTACTGCAATTTCTTCCGGATAATAAGAAAAATAAAATAACATGATATATAAGAAAATAATTCCGCAAAATATTAAAGAGCTGATTTACTTTTCATGAAATTACGCCTAGACTTCATTTCGTAAAATAATACAGGTATATTGTATAATAAAAATAAAGTTATATTTTTCCTTATTAGAAATCTTGATACTGAGAAGGTAAGACTTATGCGCTATGCGGGTACTGTAGTACCTATAGATGAAGGGGCTAGAGGTCTAAGAACAGCATTTTACTGATAAATCAAACCATCCTGGAAAAAAATTACTCATCGAATACTATACATTTATTACACAATTTGTTCATTTTATAGATTATTTTTTTACGGTTTCTCTAACTTTTTTTACTTTCACTTACCTATAAAAAATTACAAGAGTTAATATTTCTTAAAGAAAACGTTATTTTAACAGTTAAGAAAATTTTATATCTCCGGAACCAGCTTAGTCTCAAAGACCAAATTATATCACTTAAAAACATCTTATAGATAGGTAATCTGTATTAGTTTCATAATTTTTCAAAATTTGAGTTATTTCTGGGTAAACATCGTAAAAAATGAATTTTTGCCAATTTTGAAAATTTATATAAAAAAAAACAAAACAATGTTCTCAAGATCGAAATTTTTCCAGAAAGTAGTAATATGACTAAGCTATATTATAAAAAATAATTAAAAGACAATTTCATTTCTTTTATACACTTGTATCTCGTTAAAAATCTTGTTTTTTATTCATTTTATAGAATTTATTAAACAATTTTCTTCACTATTTAGGTAATGAGTTGTAGGGACAAAAGACACAAGGCATATCCTTATCTTATTGTTGATTTTTGTTTTGATTTGATATCTAAAAAATTACAGGTATTAAAGAAAAGATTTTCCTATCACATGTTTTTACCCGCGGAGCTGACTTGAAACTGTTAGCGGTACTAAAAGTATTGGTCCGAAAAATTTGTATTTATGGTTCTATATTTACGAAAGAATAGAAAGTAACTGGTAAAAAAAAAAATAAAAAATGTAGAGCGGCAAGTTTAATGAAAATTGTACGATTTCAAATGGCTTGACCCATATGTAATATAAATATGAAAAAAATTGTATTATCATGTATTCTTTAAAGACGCAATTATTGAAATTCAATAATGAATTATGTTTAAGTTATTATAATAATAAATAATATATTACAATCATATTTCATAAAATATAAATTTCCAATTTTTAAGGAATAAAAAATACTCTACCACTAAAATGTTTCTTTGGATCCTAGTCAAATGTATATAGGAAGCCAACTGACTTATGTCCCCGTTTAATTACATAAACGGATATAATTTTGGGAATTAATAATTTTTTATTTCTTCTTGTTATCCTTATAATTATTTTGTATATATAAAGATGTGTCGTCTAAATCCAGCAAATCAGTTGATATTAAAGCAATCACTATTTGATGCAGTGAAAATTTAATGGTTTCAAAAGAATGTATATTTTTATAGATTCAATTAAAAAGCAACTATTCTTTTTTTCTTTTTTTTTTTTTTTTTGTAGGACAGGTCCCTAAAACAAATTTAAATCCATAATGATAGTTCTCTTGGTTTTAAAATCGTTTTCATTAATGTTTATTTAGTACCTAAAAATGTTGTCGGTATCTCGCTATCGGGTCTAGGAAACACAAATACATTCTGGCAAGGATTACATCTAAAATACCTTGCTGTACAAGAGGCCTCTCAATTGTCATGAACTAAGATTGGACCAAGACTTATTTGCATAAGATGGTAACAAGGAAAACCGAATGCGATTCTAGCTACTTGATGATTTAAGCTGCAAACAGACAGTACGACTGTATCACCAGTTGGTAATGAAATAGACGAAACCCGTCTGATTGGCTCTTCTACTAACACGAATAATACAATATAACTACATAGACAGGGGATAGATAATAGAAGTGTTATTTATCCAGAATTAAGCACATCCTGTCCTATTATAAGTTTTTGTTATGATTTGATATTTGCAAAATAATAACTCTGATTATTACTGATCTGAAAGGTTTTCCCAAAAGATAATTTCAGGCGCAGAGCTCACTTAAAATTGTTCAAAACTGAAAGCATTTGCTAGTAAAATTTTTTATCAAAGATCGTGTATTTAAAAAAAGTATAGAAAATCATGAAAATCAAACTATTGATCTGGTTAGTCTGGACGATTTCTAATTCATAACCACATATATATAGGAAAAATAATTGTGGAAATTGTATTAATTAAAAAAATTGTTATAATTACAACTACATATATATATATGAAAAATAATAACCATAGAGGAAATAGATATGTTTGATTAGAAAAAATAAAGTGACACTTTAATAATGTATTGATGTAAAATGTTATGGGTTTCAATACGATGTAGGTTTCATTATGTTTGAAATTGTATGACAGGGCTCAAAAGCCTAAATTTTAAATTTTCTTCTTCTAATGTACCTTTAATTTTGTACATTCAAAAATATTAACCATATTATCTTAATGACATTAATAAAAGACGGCTAAATATACAAGTTAGACTAATTTGATGACCAACCAAAGGATAAAAGAGCAAAACTATTTTTATATGTAATTCTTGTTTGTTTTTTTATAATAAAAACAGTGATTTGGACGTATAATATACCGTTTGAAAGAGAAAGATCTTAGAAAAAATATTATCTTAAACACAAAGTTGTTGATTGTAATAGAGAGTGCTGAAAAGCGGATAAAAGTAGCTGATTGTTAAATACATAAAAATTTTTACATTATTTAATCTAAAACATGTGTTTCAAATGAAAATGAATTTATTTATTTAAACAATTTTGAACTCTATTTATTAGTTCATCAAATTAATTAACTAACCGAGGTAAGTGAAAGTCGTGTGTTGTACCGTACATATTTTTTTTTTTTTTAATATTTTAATCACATTTGCTTAATGTAAATGCTGCTGTGTATTATTTTAAGATATATTATTATATATGTTATCAGTACAGATTATTTAAGAAACATACGATCCATCCAAAAAAGAAGCCTTGTTTATAGAAAGATATAAGAAAGCCTACAAACGGGACATACTTTTCTCAACCAGACCTAACAGCTAACTAGAACTAACTTTGAAACACATATTTTAACTTATGTCATGTTTCACGGTTAGAAGAAAGGTAATTTTAAAGAAAATAATAATAAAAATCCCTTTCCACTGGTTCCTGAGACTTCTACTAAACTACCATTAGCAAGCCGTATTTATTACCATAATAATTTAACGACACCAAGTCTACTTTTTATTTCTTTTAAAAAAGTAACGGACTTGAGAGCATTGGTGTAAACTTGTTTTCGTGGCATTTAGAGTTTGTTTTAGCAGGGCTGGGGAATGTATTATGGCTAAAATGGGTTTAGCTCGGCTACGGGGAGATGCTTTTAAAGTGGCGAATTTTTTTACTCAGTCTAGCTTTCCTTCATATGACAGCTTTGGAATTTAAAAAATCTTTTTTAAAAAAAAAATATTTTTTTTTTGTTACAAACATTTATCATTCTATTTGAAATAACGTTTTGTTAAACTTAGAGTTAGCGGAATAGAGAACTCTTGAACGTCGTTTCGCCACGTTGTACATCATAAGTATTATTTACCTTCACTTGTAGAACCCGCCCTAGCTTTGCATGGATGCAATTTGAATGAAGTGAAGTCATTTATGTTAAAAAAAGCTCTGTATGACCAATTTAGAGTTTATCTATCTGGTAGTTTTAGTTTATCGTATCGAAAAGTGCAATTAGCAAGAAAATATCTTTTTTATAACCTAGATTAATTATTATATTTAATTATCGATAGAAATGAAAAACATAAATCAAACTTCGTTCAGTTAATTTGTTTGTTATTTTAATGTGAAAGCATAGGTTAAAAAAAAAAAAATTTCCAATAAAAAAAAAACTTGATTGCAATTTATGTTTTCAAAATCAATAGAAAAAAGCTTCTATTTTGTTCGGATTTCTACTATTTCATATTTCAAATAATTTATTTAAATTATTTTTTAAAAGTTAAATTAAGTTTACATAGGAATCTCATTTTGTTTACTATGAAACATCCGTTTTCATGAAATAGGCCTTACAACAACTTTATATTAACTCGTGCGATTCCTTTCATTGCATATTAAATTTTCTAAAATATAGTGCTTTCCAACGTTTAAAGAAAAGCTAAGTCGCATTGCATTTTACTTATAAGCCTTTAGAAAAGAATATCCAAAATGATGGTGAAAACCGTATCAAAATCCGTATATAGAGATAGATAGATAGATAGATAGAGAGAGAGAGAGAGAGAGAGAGAGAGAGAGAGAGAGAGAGAGAGAGAGAGAGAGAGAGAGAGAAAGTGTGTAATGTATTGAGGATACTGAGAGAAGTTCATAATTAAATAATTTTAATATTAAACAATTAAAGATAACGAACCTTTGTCGGCAAAACATCGAAAGGCTTTTACCTCCATGGGACCCCCCCCCCCAGCAATATGTACCTCGGGAAACGGTCCTAGACACTAAGACTAAGGACCCCCGACATGTGGCACTTCCCAGATCAGTCCCGCCCGAGGTGACGACGATGAGGAGAAGATTCGAAAAGGGCAGTCAAGTACTATCCTCAAGATGAGGAGAGTCTTATTCCATCCTCAAGAAGATGTGAGTCGGTTTCCATCTAGAAGAGGAGATGTCCGTCTGAGGGTCAGAGAGAACAGCTGGAGATCTGAGAGCCTAGAACGAACGCCTGAGACAATTTCCACCTCCGCCAGCCGACAAAGTGTCAGAAGGTAATCTTTTATTGTAATATTGTTTGGATGCCCTAGCTCAGCCTAGCTTACACCAGTGAAACGCTGAGTGAGAGGCGCTGGGATCTCTTGGATTCGGCTTCCCCCCCTTGTGGAGGGAGCAGCCGAGTCTAGGGTCCCTTTAGCAGATTGTATATAGTTAAGTTTGCTTGTATGATTTTTATTTTTTTCCCAACTTGTATTTATCTCTACTACAGGTTTTTGTTTGTATGAATGTGTATTACATTACTATTACTACTGTTCAATATGTAAAAAATTGTCATATTTTTCAATAAATAAAAAAAATATTGTTTGGCAAGATCAACTATAAGAAATCCCTCAGTATTCTCAACCATTGTGTAAACATATTGTATATGTTTAAGTTAATGTAAATAATAATGTCATTTATTAAAACACGTATAATTTAATCTTACTCTGTATGCCACCTACTGGGATTGGTAAACACAAAACCTTTGGAAAGGAAATCCAATGATTTCATTAAATATTAGTCTATATCTACATTAAATATATCAAATAAGCTAGTTTTTGAAGCTACCGCTGCCTTAGAAAAGCAGCCGGTCAGAAACATAGCAAGAGATATAAGGGAAATAATTGTGAAAATTTTAGAATTCCAGTTTTCAACGGAAATACAAGTTTTAGGGCCCCTTAAGACTAAATAACTAAGTTCCACAAAAATATATGTGTGTGTGGGGAGGAGGGAGGATGTGTGCATGTGTACCGAATCTAGCTTGAAAGCGGTGAGTTGTATCAAATCTAAATTTCATATTTTACAAGCTTATGTGCCTGCGATGTTACAGCAAATCTTTCATCATAAAAGGCGAACTAGAAAAGCTAGTTTATACCATGAAGTTTGCACATTTTTACGATTTTCTTAAAAAAAGTCTGTAACCATTTTTATTAAACTCGCTATATTGATGTAAACCTTAATGGACTTTTAATATCATGCACTCTACATTTGAAATAATCTAACAGGACTTAAATGCCGATTTTCTGAATTTTCTTCCTCTAAAGGATCTTTAATTTTGTAGATTTGAAAAAAATAACAATATAATTTTATTTCCATTAACAAAAAATTATTAAAATATGTTAATTGAACGAATTTGATAAAGAAAAAAAGAGCAAACATATATTTTCAGTTTATTTATTTTTTTCGAACACAAAAATAGTAATATAATATACCGTTGGAAAACTAAAAATTTGAGAAAATGTGTTTTTTTATATAGAAATTTATCACCCTGGCCTACATAACATACCTCTATTTATTATTCACTAGCATTTGAATCAATCACTGTTTTCAGTAAGTTCTTCTAGACTGAGTTATTACATGTTTTGTGAATTCACTCATTATATATTTTAAAAATGTAATTAACTATTGAAGGGAAGAATCTGATTAAATATATATCATTGATGATCAGTAATTTGATTGAACTAGTCAATGATTAAGATAATTTGGTCCAGGTTTTTTTTTTTTTTTTTTTTTTTTTTTTTTTTTTTTTTTTTATTATTCTTTTATATTACAATTTGTCATAATAGACAATAATAATAGTGCTACAGGATCTCATTCATACAATATTTACAATATAAACAAAATGAAAGTCAAATTACATAAAATAAAATCAAAATAAATAAACGTATGCAATAACAAAATTTGTAGACAAAATAAATACAAATGAATAAAGTTAACAAATAAATAAACAAAATATGTCACATTCATACCTATGTACAATATTTACAATCAGCTCGGAAACCCCGGACGGGGCTTGTCCCCCCACTTGTGGAAGGACAAGCAGAGCCCAAAGGATCCCAGCGCCTCCCTCTCAGCCGCATCACTGGTGAGAGCCAGCGGAAGCTAAGTGAGGGCGCCACAGCCACAATCACACCGCACATGAGAGGAGAATCTGACCAGTGTCAGAACTCCAGAATAGATGTTTTACAATATGTCTCGGGGCCACTGCCGTTTCAACCTTCTAGGTGGGTTGTATGGATGAGTGGAGCTGGATAGGGATCGTGCTAGAGGATTAGGATGCTGAATGAGGTTCAATTTTGTCCAGTTAAAAACAAAAGTTGTATATAAATGTTTTACTTATAAGGTTCGTATTTTTTTTTCAACTATAGGGAAGTAATTCTGTATAAAACAAATTTTAAAGGCAAATTTTTGATATCATGTAGACTTAGATTTATTTAGTTTTTGATCGTTTAAGGTATATACACCCTACGTTTTATATTTTGGAGTTTTGAGTCACTATTTTGCACATTTAGAGATTTTCACTGTACGATTTTGTACGTTTCGAGGTTTTCATACAAAATCATAGTTTTCACTTTCTTTAATATTATAAATATATATGTCTAATCAGTCCTAATAATAAATGAATACAATCAATTAAGAAATGATTAATAATTAAGACTTAAAAAAATAAAAATTACTAGAAGAAAAATGGATTTAAGAAATAAATAATAAATGGTGGTATGAGCCATTCCAGGCTTTTTTAAAGCGAATAAAACATACATGAAATTAAAGCCAATTTCATATTGCTTCAATTTGGGCAGTATAATCAAAATCGTTTGAGCTGTTTTTAGCGAAAAATGGTGCAAAATTCAAGGCATTCAATGGCTCTTATGGTTGGTCTAAGTTGATATAAATAATTTTTGAGGAGAATATTTGGACTCAAGAAGTTAAAGTACAGTTGTAAATTACAATAAATAAATAAAAAAAATAAATAAAAAAACATAAGCTAAAGGTGAACCACACCTAAGACTCTTGTTTCCGTTGAAAACTCTAATTCGAAAATTTTAAAGATCGCAATACTTTTTCCTATTATGTATTTCATATACGGGTATGTAGAGGAACGAATAATTTAAAATCGACTAATATTGAATTCTTGTTCTGAATAATATATTTATATCCATAGAGTTACCAGGTTTCTGTACACCGAGCATTCTATTACGAAGTACCATAGGGTACCTGTAGAATAAACCATCCTTTTGCCATAATTAGAATAGGTAAGTAAATTAAAACAAAAAAACAAATGAATATTTAACCATGATTGATTCGAGACTGTTAACTCTCTGAAATCGGCCACAAGAATAAAAAAAAAAAAAAAAATGATAATCTGTACCGGAAAATAATGAACCTTTAATTTAAATTTATTTATGAATACTAATAAATATTCAATATAATAATTGAATATTAATATGAATAAACCGTCTGTATTAGCAATACTTTTTCTTTCAAAACGATTAATCACGGATTCTTCTTTTTTTTTTTTAGTTTGAGTAAAATTTATTCATAGTCAGTGTTATGTTTAATTTTAATATATTTCTGTAAAACAAAATGTATATTTTTACACTAGTTTAAGACTAAATATTAAACGAAATATTCCACTCCTGAAACGAGCGAATCATTTACGGACGGTTCTTTCCCCTAAGGTATCATCGCCACACACACTGCAAAATGCAAGTTAAATGAAGCAAAATGAAGTTAACCGTCTGTCAGCAGATTTTTCATTTTGGAATTTAAAAAAATATTAAATTAAGAAAATGTATTTTTTCTCTTCCATTTTAAGCAAGCAAGGTACCACTTTAAGATAAAGAATCTCGGTTGAAACTGGTGCATAAAAGCACTTTAGCTAATGTTTTGTAAGAATAATTAAACCAAATAAACATGATTTTTTCAACATAAAGAGAATTAAATTGTTTGTTTATTTATTTAACGTCACTTTATGCTACTATGGCTAATCGGACGATGCTACAGTAGGAGTCCTAAATTTTTCCTATCCATTTTTTTGCCTTTTTACTAGGATAGGGATCTTTAACGAGTACCTGACATCGCACAGGCTCGGGGCCACCATTTATCGGCTTAACTAAGGATTTTTTACTCCCGTTAAAAAATCCTAGGACCACCTGCGGGATTGAACCCGTGACCTTTGGCATAGGAGGCTGTTATGCTGATCACCCAGCGACAAGTGATCCCCAAGTTAAATTGAAATATTGAAAAACGCTATGAACTTATTTTACAACCTAATTTATACCTAATTTTACGCCCGAAAAGGACTAATTTACTATTTCAAAGGATATGCCCGATTTTCATATTTTAAGGACTGTTTAAATTTTTGTTTTTTTCATTCTTAGTTAAAGTGGTTATTCTCGTTGAAAGGATTCTTAACAATTTTGACTTTTGTCGTAACCAGGATACGGTTCAAAATGGAAAAGATCCTCCATTTTTGACTCGATTCTCCTTTTAAAAGGATACATAGGAGGATTATACATAAAAGGATAAATATCCTAAAATAGTGAACTTGCACTTGCTAAATAAAATCATTATTATACATAAAAGGATTAACACATGACATCACCAATACATTAATTACTTTCAATTTGTCCTAACACTTTATCACGCAATCAGAAAATTACTCTCAAAACCGAGGATGTTACACCGATTCTTAATCTGCGTAATTTAATACCCAGGATCCATGGGAAATATCATCCTAGATAAATCTAACTCAGACCTTAACATAAAGATCTTGGGATAAATAAATTTATATTGTAGGAAATGTAACCAGACCAAAAACCATAAATTAGGAATAGCTACGATATCAAGGCAATACTCACCCTCTTCACCTGATACTCACCAACCTAACTGATACAAACTAAAGTGTTTCGGAAACCTTATATAAGTCATATGTATGAACAATTGAATAATAGACAATATGAGGCGTTAAGTAGTTGCTGAAACAAGGGCGATCTTCTGCCACTTAATGCCTTCACCAACACACAAGAGAGATTATGCACACTCAAGCATTGTCAAAACAAGGACTCCATTGTTTGCTTTCGAGTGTTGAGAATATATGATCGACGTCTTGAACATCGCACTAAGCGGTAGGATGAGAGGAAACCTAACTCAAGTATGATAATTTATTGTGATTCAAGATTTCGTCATGTGGTTGAGTGGAAGGTTAGACTAAACCCTTACCGAGCCGATCTTTTGCTATCAGTCGGGACTTTAAAATAATGGTAAGGTAAAGAAAATATAAAGAATAGAGAAATAATACTAAACTTTTTTTTCCTTTGTTTTTTAATTTTTCTGGAAGTTTTTCTTAATATTAACAGTTAAATGAGTACTTTATTTCATAAGCACTCACATCTATCAACGTTTCGGGGCTGTTTCCCCATTTTCAAGACTTTTTTTTTTAAAATCACTTTTTCACATATAACCCATCATTTCACTTCATAGCTTACTGCTATCCGTCCTCATGGGTGTTCAAATAGAAACAGTAAGCCAATGAACACCCATGAGGACGGATAGCAGTAAGCTATGAAGTGAAGTGATGGGTTATATGTGAAAAAGTGATTTTAAAAAAATAAGTCTTGAAAATGGGGAAACAGCTCCGAAACGTTGATAGATGTGAATGCTTATGAAATAAACTAATTGATTGACAAAAGGAAGTTAATGTGTGCTCATTTAACTGTTAATAAACTTTTTCGGGGCAGGTAACTCATTTGAAGTTGAAAACTGTTATTAGTTCTTAAATATAAAACATAGTCTAGGAGCTAAGCATGGTTGACTACTTCATCGAACATACATCTAGAAATATTTTTTAAAAATTTCGTTATATCATACATATTACGAAAATGCATTACTTGCGGTCATATAACTCTTACTAAGTAGCTGGTTAATTTGATGAGGTGACCAATTACATCCGATTTCCTAGCCCATTAAACATACGATTACTTTTTCATTTGACATGCCTGTTATGTCTTAAAAATGACGAAAATACATTTCTTGCGGTTTAGAAAAAGTCTTACTAATGACTGCCAGAAGATCGAATGTCCAGCGAAACCACGTGGAGGCAGGAGGCCTATACGTTAGAATGCCCTTGGTGTGATTATTTCAGTGAAAATTATAAAATTTCAAAATTAAAATATTTAAGGTAATATGAAAAAAATAATTTGTCAAAAGAAAGCCATACAAACGAAAAAAAAAATGTGATCAAAACCGTCCGATAAGGCTGGTAGAGGACTCAAAAGTCGTGAAATTTAGAAAAAGTCATAATATTAATGTTTCAGTTTTAATTTTTAAAATAAAATAAATTTAATATATGTCTATATCATGATTTATTAGCTCGTTAGAGAAAATAAACAAAACTCTTTGTAATTCTAGCATTGGTAGTAGAAAACTGTAGGTTTTAATTTTTCATCAATCTATGACTGTATGTTTTTATTTTATAACGTATATAAAGAAAAAAAATAACTTACTATGATCCCTAAAAATTACATAAATGCTGATATTTTATTTAATATATGAATATATTTGATGTTAAACTATTTGTTTTAAGAATGCTACGTTTTGTTTTAGGACAGTTTTCATTCATTATATATATATATATAATATATATATATAATATACATTAGTTTATTTACTAATATTTTACATTAAACTTTAATGAATTTTATTTTTCACAACATTTATTGGAAAAAGTTTTCATCGGTTGTTATTCAGTTTCTATCGAGTAATCAAATGTTTATTGGGAAATCTGATGGTCACTTTATAAAATTAATTTGTTGCTTACTAAGAGTTTCTGGGCCGCAAGATATGAATTTTATTAATAAGTATGATAGAAAGAAATTTTTAAAAATATATCTAGATGAATATTCGATGACGTATTCAACCACGCATCTGGCTCCTGGACTAACAATATTGCTTTAAAGTGGTACACGATTCGGCTCAAATAAATTTAGCTCCCATCCTTTGTTCAAAATCCGTACAGTACCTAAGCTTAACTTTAGACAAATCTCTAACATTAACAGAACATACCAAAAGGAAATTTTGTAGATCGAAAAAAAAAAAAATCTTTTAAATGTTCCCATAGTTCAAAGAAACTCAATGAAGAAAGAGTCCTTATAACAAATTAATAATTTATAAATCAGTTTCTAACCTTCAAGATAGATAGATAGATAGATAATGAATTTATTTCTCAAAGAAATATTCTTGTACAAATACACAACTAATGATAAATAAACTTCATACAATTCTTTAAGAGCCATGTGCCATGAGCCTAATGAAATATTAATTATATAATCAAAGAAATAACAAATAAATAAAAAATTGTAATAAATGATATTAATAGAAACAATAACTGTGACAATTACAAAACATGAACAAAATAATATGATAAAAAAATAAAATAAAAATGAATTACTTCTTTTCTAATTTACAAAAAGTTATATATACATGGAGAGATATAGTAATATATTTTGTTTAATTTATCAACATTTTCAATATTGAGAATGGTCTCTTTGTTTCAATTATCACTAGCACTTGTTATATATTGTCCCAGATATTTCTCTCTATATTTATTAAATTTTGTACAGTGGAGAAGTATATGATTCTTCCTTCTAGATTTTTTCAAAAACTAGAAAGAAATAAGTATCGGGGCGGTACTGAACACTTGCGCGAGAACTAATATGGTATCTTGGGACGCCAGACAGGGACTGTATAAGTCACTAATGCTAAGCTGTGTTCTCTATGCGGCACCAGTCTGGGCTATCAGGCACATCAAGCAAGGAGTTGGAAGATATACAGGCCAGGTACTACAAGCGGCTGCTGTGCCTCAGTCGGAATACACCACACTATATGGTAAGATTGGAGGTCGCATCCTTGCCTGTGGGGTACTATGTACTGAAAACGACGCTTAAATAGTTAAGAAAGATCTTGAACATGGATAATACCCGATATGTGAAGCAATGTTTCCTAAAGTTGATGCTCCTGGATAGAGATGATAGGTGGAGTAAGCAGTATAACTGGGTCACGCAGTTAAGGAAATTCTTCGAGAGTTTCGGGATGTTTGACCCGTTATTATTTAACGACTCTATTACTGTTAGAACCAGGGAGAGGGATATTTTGGAGGGCTACTGCAAATATATGAAAATGAAGGATATAGCCATGCTCCAAGAGTCGACCTATAGCCCGTGGTATAGAAAGGTCTTTGCTGTCACCGCCTTTCCGCAAAGTTATCTAATGTTAGGATGCAATATCGCGTATGTTAGAACTTTAGCCCAGATCAGACTGTCGGGAAAATACGCCATCTCCTTTAGTGTCGGCCCGCAGAAGTATAGTCTGGACCCACAGAAGCCGTGCCCAATTTGTGATGGAGACGCATTGGAAGATTGTTTCCATTTTCTTGCTCGATGTCCCGCATACCATGACAATAGAACCCGTTATATGCCCGAATTAAATAAAGTGAGTATTGATGGCTTTTACGAAATTTTTGCGGAACCACACGTAATGGACCTGAAATCAGTATTTATTTTTGTCAAAGAGAATCTTAAAATAAGATTTCAACATCTTTCTCAGAATTTTAATCATTCTTAAGGGTCTCGGGACTTGTTAGTAATTTGTGGGGAATTAGTATTCGCTTTAATACTAATATTTTTGCATTATTTATTGATATGCTTATATTTAATTTATGATATTTATGTATATGCTGGATGAAATTAATCATAAAGATAGCAGTACCTTTATGCTTACTGCTGTATATGTGTTTTGTTGTTTTTGTTTTAAATATTTATTCGAATTGTAATTATATTATTGTATATTTGCTGGTGATAAATTTATTAATTGTGCTGTGCCAGCCAGCTCTATTTGTATAGGGATTGCCCTAAAGACAAATAAATAAAAATTATTATTATTATTATTATAATATTGAATTGTATTTTAGATGATTTTTAATAATCTGAAGATGAGGCATAGAATTACCTCGAAACGTTGTTATAATCAAGTTTTATAATTGTATAATAAATAAATATATAGAGAAAGAGAAGAGATTGTTCCAACTACTACATTCATAATACAAAAAAAATCAACGCCAATAATAAGTAATCATCACCGCTAAACTACAATCAAATATCCTCAATGCTAAAAGGTTCCTATAATTCAACAATTTGTCAATACTCAAACAGATTCTTACCTGAGTAAAACCGCAACCTCTGTAAAGCCATTAATAAAAGAGATCAGTTACAACAAATGAAACGTTATTTCAAAAAGGAGCTAAAGGACGTTTTTTTTACAAAATTCATATTTTGAAAAATTTGTATTTCCATCCTTTAGTTTTAGCTAAATCTCTTATTAGACTTTATCTAAATGAACTTTCAAGCCCTTTAAAAATGCGATTTAGAAATGCAGTTATTTCGATTTAAATTATACTAAAACATTTCATTCCATAAATTTAATATAGTGTTATAATAAACAAATAATTTTAGATTTTAATGCGATAAAAGTGAAATAACTTGGTTTAATAGTACAGTAATGAGTGAGTTTGGGGCCTCCTGTAAAATTTGTAGAATGGATATAGT
Source organism: Piezodorus guildinii (assembly GCA_023052935.1). Lineage (NCBI taxonomy): Eukaryota > Metazoa > Arthropoda > Insecta > Hemiptera > Pentatomidae > Piezodorus > Piezodorus guildinii. The sequence goes on from CM041295.1 coordinate 51,375,831, forward strand.
ACTTTTTGGAAATCAACCTCTCACATATTCATTCAAACGCTACATTTGGGAGAAAGAAGGTTTTTTAAATATTAATATTACAACATTTTTCAATTATGGGACAAATTTATTCATAGATATCATATTTAATGGCAGTATAAAAAGAATAAATCATAGTAAAATAAAAAAAAAGAAGAAAATTAAACTCAAATTGGAAGCTTAATAGTCTTGTAAATACTTACTTGCTGGCTTCTAGACGAAGTAATTTTGCGATGGAAAAATAACAAGCCGTCTTTAACTTTGCTTTTACCCCGCCTGGAATTTAATTTCTTTAGAGCAAGATACTCGAACTTTTTTAACTATGAAACCATTTTCTTCAGAATATTTATTTCCTCTAAATTATTGCTCGTTTAGATATTGAAAAAAAATATTTAGCTGGAGACCTTTATCCAAACACTGGTATATAGCTGTCTACAACGAAATTTCTTAAGGTTACAATTTTTACTTTCACTAACCTGTATATGAAATATATATTAAGGGAACGTATTGGGATCGTGAAAATTTTTGAATTCCAGTTTTCGACGGAAATATACGTGTTAAGGTCTCTTGAGTCCAAATGACCGAGTCCCTCAAAAAGGTCTGTCTGTGTGTGTGTGTGGTATCCCCCACGAGTAAACGTAAGGTCCTGTTAAACTAAAATTCATATTTCATATTTAAGACAGCTATACGCCCGCGATGTCACAAAAACGTTTTCATCAAAATCAGCTAACAAGAAGAGCCACTTTATACCATGCATTTTGCACTTTTTTACGAGTTTCTCAAAAACGGCTCAAACGATTTTTATTTAACTCGCAATTTCCTTAAACCTAACTCAGCCTTCACTGGCTCATATCAGTGATGCGGCTGAGAGAGAAACGCTGGGATCTCTTGGATTTCGCTTTTCGCGGGAAAAACCCAGTCTGTTGTCACTTTAGCAGATTGTATATATTGTATATAGTTACGTTGTTTGTATGATATTTATTTATTTCCCAACTTTGTATTTATCTCAACTACAGGTTATTTTATTTTATTCTATTTTTTGTCTTTTTTTATTAATTAATATTTGAATTTATTTATTTTCTATTTTATGTAATTTGACTTTATCATTTTGTGTATATATTGTATGTATGTGTTCTCATATCACTATTAATACTGTTCATTATAAAACAAATTGTAATATATCTCAATAAATATTTAAAAAAAACAAAAAAAAACTAAGAATACAAATAATAATTCGCGGATCGGGCAGCGAAAGAAGCGCTAACGCTCCCAGGTCGAGGTATCGCCGTTCTCACTCCATCGGAATTAAGTCGACCCCTAAAATTGGAAGTATAGGATAATTGGCAGGTTATGTGGGTCGAAAGTGCTCATAGCAAACTTAAACAGATCCAGAGAACAGTAAAGCAGGCTGTGGTCGACATCCTGCTGTAGTAACCTTTGGGAAGAGGTAGCATTGGCTCGTTTAAGAATTGGCCACACTGTGCTAACACATTCATACCTTATAACAAAACATCCAGCGCCAAAATGCACCTACTCCAGCTCCATCCTTTCCATAAAGCACATCTTTGAGGAGTGCATTCATTATATAGAAAATATTGACAGAATAGGTCTGACTCCAAACTTAAGCAGTATTTTATAACACGACGAGGCGTCAATAGCAATGGTTATAAATTTTTTGAAAGTACACCAGCACCTATCTCAACTATAGATTTTATATATGAATTTTTTTATTTACTTATTTATTTATTTATTTTTTATTGTCTATGCCATTTATATATGGAATTTTTCTATCAAGTTATTCGATTTTTACTTCACTTAGTTGATATTATTATTAGTACTTTTCTTATGATTATTTTCATTAAGTCAAAATTAAAAATTTCTTTAATTTAAGTTAATTTATAGGCGTTGATGACCTCGGAGTTTTACGCCTTCAAACATAAACAAACAAAGAAAATAATTATTAAAACAGTCGTTAAAATATGAAAATCGGACTTATCCTTCGAAATAGTAAAGTTTGTTCCTTTTCGTGTTTGATCTTTTATTACTAAAAGGACTTGTCTCAGAATAATAAAGAATTTATTTATGTACGATACATAAAAGGCTTGGGTTCAGTACACCATAAATTCCCAACGGTCAACAGTAACTCTATTACTAATTACTTATATCTTTTCTAATTATTTTTTAATAGTGTAGATTTAATATTTCAAAAGACCTTTGTCATGGAACTGCAATAGCCTTGAGAATGAGTTGGTTCGTCGACCCAAGAGGGACCTCGCACAGATGTCCCGCCTCTTAGAAAGGAATCTACATCGTCTCCTCCTTCGATCGCCCTGGAAATGAAAGCCTCCCTCTTATTGAAACGTCCGGACGGACATGGGGGAAGGTGAGATGGCAGAATATTGAGAAGGGGACGCCCGAGATGTAAATCATTGTTTTCCCGCTTCCTCCTCTTCTTTCTGCTCATCCCCTGTCACCTGGTCCGCATCTCACCGTTTCATCGTCCCCTTTACGATGTCACCTTTCATTTCCGATCACGTTTTATTCGAGATTCCTTTATTGTTTTTTCCCTTTCAAATATACGCAGACAGAGAAACTGAAAAAAAAAACAAAAAAAAAACGATGTACGAATCTTAGATATTTACCTCAATTACGGTCTAATTTTACTATTTTGAAGGATATGCCCGATTTCCATATTTTAAGAACTTTTTTCATTATTTTGTTTTGATTCTAAGTTAAACTCAACATTATCGTTGAAAGGATTCTTAACAATTGACATATATTGTAGCTAGGATAAGATTCAAAATGGTAAAGAACTACCATTTTTGACTTGATTCTCCTTTTGAAAATATACAAATCGAGATAAGTTACTGGTAACTAGGATTACCACACTAAAAAGGACACTTTTTGAATTTAAAAACTCTCTTCCCGATGCAGGAATCAGTCCGAAATAGCATAAGGCTAACCATCCATATAAGGGAGGAAAGTGGGTTACGCACGAAAAGAACTAATTTTACTATGCCGAAGGATATGCCCGATTTTCATATTTTAAGGACTGTTTTAATTTTTTTTTTTGTTCTAAGCTTAACTCCCCATTCTCGATGTAAGTATTCTTAACAATTGACATTTATTGTAATAAGGATACGATTCAAAATGGGAGAGAATCTCCACTTTGTACTCGATTCTCCTTTTAAAAGGTACGAATTGAAATAATTCACTGTTAACAAGGATTACCACAATAAAAAGGGCACTTTGTTTAAGTGAAAGAAAAGTCTTTTAAGATGAATAATTACAAATCTTTTCATTTATTTTATAAGATTTCTGGTAACAATTCACAATAAAAATTGATCTTATAATTTTATAGATAAATTAGTACGATTATTATATAGGGATTTTCCTTCTGTGATAAAAAAAGTTGCAAACTACAGGCTTCTGCAACACATAATAAAAATTGTCAATGTGAGAAATTTATAGTTGTATTAAGATATAATAATTAAAGGAAATAATACAGCAGTATGAAAGTATTATAATTAAAGATTAACCATTTAAGTAAGTACCTAACTAGATGGAAAATTTATTTTTTTATAACATGAATGTAGAAATTTTCTTAATAAACAATTTTTTTTACATCAGCTATTATTTTAACATAAATTATATTCTGTCCTCTCACCCCAGCTTGGTAGTTGTTAATATTGCGTCCCAATCACTTTCTCACAATCTTTTCTGGTGTCAGAAAAGATAAGCTGTCTCATCTGTTTCTTTGGAATTCTCTTTTCTGCTATATATTTAATCTTATATTTTTATTTATTATTATACGCCTTCTTGAAAGGATTATTATAAACTGAGTTTATCTCTAATCAAAAAATTATGACCACAGATATTCATTTATTTAGCTAAATTTAATATTCATACATATCAAAGAATGATAAAAAAAATCTGGTGCGGGCAACACACAACTTTTATCGGCTTTCAGCACTCTTTATCAACATTTAATGTATGAGATAATATTTTTTCTAAAATTTTTAGCTTTCCAATGGTATATAATACATATATAGTACTGTTCTTATGTTCAAAAACAAAAAAATTGCATAAAAAATATATTTGTTTCTGTTTTCTCCTATAGTTGGGTATCGAATTCATTAAATTTATATATTTACCTGTTTTTCATCACTGGTAACAAGATAATATAGTTATTTTTATAGAATCGACAAAATTAAAGGTACTTTAGATAAACAAAATTTAAAATATCGGCATTTAAGCCCTGTCAGACTGTTTTAATTAGAATGAAACCTACATGATATTAAATCCTATTTAAATATTCCATCAATGTAGCGAGTTTAATAAAAATTGTCGGTACCGTTTTTGAGAAAATCATAAAAAGGTGCAATATGCATGGTATAAAGTGGCACTTATGGTAAGCCATTTTTGATGAAAACGTTTTGTAACATCTCGGGCGTATAGATGTTTTAAATATGAAATTTAAGTTTCGTACGACTTTTAGCTTTTGCGCTAGATTTACAATACTCGGACACACACATCGAACTTTTTTCGGGACTTTTTCATTTGGACTCAGGAAACCCTAAAAAGTATATTCCGTCGAAAACTGAAGTTGCAAAATTATAACGATCGCAATACTTTCCCCTTACTATATATAGTAGGTGAAAGTAAAAAAAAACACATCATATATGAATAATATAAAAAAAAATAAATAAACAATGGGATTAATAGAGATTGAAGTAAAAAAATCATGCTAACAGCATTTCATTTTGCATGGCTATATATGAAAGACTCCGAAAAAAAAATTGGCTAATTAAAACTCATCAAACCTGAAATGTTTTTAGGCAAGAGAAACGTAAAATAGCTTCAAAATGCACTAAAAGCATAACGTGTGTTGATAAAAAATTTCATCTAGTTTATTTCTTTCGATGGACATATGAGTGCATAAAAAGTCCATGGCTTAATTAATTACTTCTATGGTTTAAAAAAAAAGTGTTTTAAAAATACTGAACCAAAAATTACGCTTATTAAATATTATAGGAGGAATAATCAGGGACTTGATATTTTATTTTTTTCTTTGAATGTTTTGGTCCGAAAATATGAAGTTTCATTGGGGCTATAACCTATTAGACATATTAAAGGGATCAGACATATCTGTTATATGCATGCCTTTTTGATATTTTCACTTGATGTATTAATTTAAAAAATTAAAAATTTTTATAAATATATTTTTTAAAACTTAGAATATTTAGTAAACTTAGAGATGATAATGCACAATATTTTACTTTCACTTACTTTAGGGTCCCCTACTTCACTACTTTAGGGTCAGATAAAGAACTTAACCGCTCGATGAACTTAAAAAAAACTTTATTGGTAAAAACAAACTGTTACAAGCACTACACTACTATTTACAAAGAACTAAACTACTATCTAGATCTACTTGAATGGCTAGAGTGGCTAGACTGAATGGTTACATCTCTAGAAGGGATATTTATACAATACTAGAAGGAGGGGGAAAGTGCTGATTCAGGGATGTAGGGTTTTGTACCTTAACTCCTCCCTTCTCAAGATGCGAAACTCCGGAGAGCATTAATTTTTAGGCAAAGTCCAAGGATTAAATATTTGAGGTAGCTGGACATGTTCTATGTTGTTGTCCAATGGTTGAGCCCTTGAGGTACATTTACAATGAGTAAGGATAAGAATATAGATATTATACATGAAGAGATATAAAATAATAAAGCTAAGAACATATAAGTAATAATCAGTTTCTATAAAGGAGATATAATCTAAGTCTTCTAGGGTAACAGATTGATTAGGTGGTAGTTCAAGTACATCAAATGACATGTTTAAGAGTACAGGGTTACTAATAGTATTTTCTAACTTAATAATCTTTGAATCTATAACTACAGTATTAGGTCTAGGGCATTGTAACAAAGTTTCATTTTGTTTTAGTTTAATTAAGGCTGTTAAAGGTAAAAAAATGGGATGGGAAGCCTTATCTTCTAAAGTTACATAGCTTATATTAAAACTAAGGTAATAATCTATATCATCAATATATCTAATAAAAGAATTGACCTTAATACTAGATGTAATACAATTTTTAAAACTATTTGTTAGTAGATTTTTTGTACAATTATTGTTGGTTTCTTTAACATTTATACAATAATAATAAGAGTTAATATATGTACAGTTACCTGTAAAGGTTTTATTCTTATTTAATAATACAAGTTTATTAGGTGTTAAAGTTGTTACAAATCTGCTGTTGTGTAATACAGGAATTGGAAGAAGATACATAGTACTATACGTTTTAGTTTTTAAAGGAATTGATATAAAGTAGTGAATTATATTATTTTTAATTGAACATCTAGTTTTGTTGATTTGCCACAGTGTTTCCAAATCAGTTGAAATTAAAGATAAGTTACGTTTTAGTAAATATGATATATCAGGTTGGGTTAACATGCTGGAGTGTAATATTCCTAATTCACAAAATTCCAGAGAGTTTTCAATATCTAGTGTTCTCAAAGTGATATAGTTAATAATAGAATACAATTCGTTCAAGTGAGCAGTTATTGTTGCCATGTCCAAAGAATTGATTAATTTTGCGGCACGCTCATTATTTTTATTTAATATTAATATATCGTTTCTAAAGGTTTCAATTAATTTTTTGTTGTATAAAATACGCTGTCTTTGAATATTGTCAGAATGAACTAATATTTCTTTATTTTTGTCTTTCATTTTATATACTGGTTTAAAGGGGTTATCGTTTTTATTTTTAGTTCGCGCTCTAGCATAGGTATTATCAGGAATGTTTGGATCTTCCCTGTTTTGATTAAGTGCTTCTGTTCGGGTTTGTTTTTCTTTATTTATGTTTGTTTTGATTTGTTCATGAAGTAGTTTAAGATTATTATGGTATTGTTCCACAAGTTTTTCTGTTATAGGAGCTGTATTGATTTTTTCTTTGATAGTTCCAAAAGTGATTTCATTAGGGGTTAATTTTATTCGTTGATTTAGACTATTATTAAATGCAATTACTGCAAGGCTTAGTCTCTTTTTTAATTTTATATTGGATTGTGATTCATGTAAATTCTGCAATATTTCAATTAATGTTGAATGTGTTCCATTAAGGAGTCCTAGGGAGTTGGGATGGTTAGGGTTTGAATTAAAATTAGAGTTTGAATAAAAATTAGAATTAAAATTAGGGTTTGAATTAAAATTAAAATTAGGATTATGATTTGGATTAAAGTTATAATTAGGATTAAGATTAGAATTAAAATAAGGAGTTTGGTTATAATTATTATGAGGATTTTGATTATGATAATTGTGATAAGGATTTCGGCTATAATTATGATTATAATTGTGATTATAGTTAAAATTATTGTTTGGTTTAAAATGTTTATTATTTTTGTATCTAAAGTTATTTTTTGGTGTGAAATTATTTTGATGTCCGTATAGTCTTTCTAAAATAAAAGAACAGTCATTTTGAATAGCATTTCTAATATCGTCTATATCTGAAAGTCTCAAATGATTTAGAAAATCACAAAGTTATGGGTGTAAATTTGCTTTAATATGATAATTGATTTCCCGATCTTGTAATTTCATAACTGTGTCCTTATTTATAATTTCATCGTCTAGGGAGATTCTAGAGAATATTAAGGCTCTAATGTGTGCTATCCTATCGATAAATGAAATAGGGTGTTCTTTTGGTCCTGCTTTAATATTTAATAATTCTAATTTCAGTTGTTCAACTGTTCAAAGAGTCTTTAAAATTCTTTTGTAAATGGTCTAAAAGTTCTGAAACATTTATGAATGTATTTGTTAATAAACAATGCCTAGCATTACCTACTAACCTTGATGTTACTTTACTTAGAAGCCGGGCATGATTTTGTAACCTTAAAGAGTTATTTTCACTACAGACTGTATCGTATACTGCTTTAACAGATTTTACAAAAAAGATTAAATCTTCAGGATTGCCATCATAAGTTGGGATATGATCGTAATCCTCTTTTGTCATAGAATATGAAATGGTAGCCATATTGTCTGTTAAATTATTATTTTTATTCTTAATTAATAAGTTACTTAACTGGTCTGTAATTTCGCTTATATCTAACCTAACTATATTTTTCTTATCCTTAGGCATACATACAAAAAATAAATCTTAAACTAATATGTACCTCAAGTTTTTTCTCAGTTCTGCGGAGTTCTATCAAATTTTTCTTGACCCTATTGAAGTGTAAAAACACAAACTTCAGGTGGTTTACTCCAAGACCTGTTATCAATAGACTATTTCGTTGGTCTTTCTTGAGTTTCCGTTCAAGGCTGTCTTCACTGAATAGATCCAAAATCTGTTGGGATATTTCGTCGATTTTTCTTGATCCTCAGGAAAATTTCGTCACCTTTACTGACCTGAGGCTGATAGGGTACCTGTTCGGGCGCCAGATAAAGAACTTAACCGCTCGATGAACTTAAAAAAAACTTTATTGGTAAAAACAAACTGTTACAAGCACTACACTACTATTTACAAAGAACTAAACTACTATCTAGATCTACTTGAATGGCTAGAGTGGCTAGACTGAATGGTTACATCTCTAGAAGGGATATTTATACAATACTAGAAGGAGGGGGAAAGTGCTGATTCAGGGATGTAGGGTTTTGTACCTTAACTGTCCCTTGAGTCCAAAATACCATGTCCTGAAAAAACGTTTGTGTAGTAGGTCCAGCTCCAAAACGATAACTTGTATAAAACTAAAACTTAATATTTTAGAAGCGTATATGCCTGAGATGTTACAGCAACTTTTTATTTTATTTTGGTTAATGAAGAATTGAACTGTTTCTTTAATTTTAATTATCCTTTTGTTTAACTGTTGTGGGAGGATAGCATTCTTGATTCTTTATATAGCCAAAGTTAAAGGAAAATACTTTTTTTTTTTAAAGATTTTGGAGGATATTATTTTCCGAACACTTCAAATCCTGATGAAATATAGTATGGGAATTCCCATTATCATTCAAATATAGTAGGGTTGAATAGAGTTGTCCCAATTGGGAATCCGAAATGTAGTTAAAAGTTATTAGAGGACTGAGTAGGGATGTAACGACCGCCGCAAGCTGCTCTAATTAATTCTGCGGTGAGCGTCAGTTTATCCTGCCCTCAGGTTAGGGCGCCATTTCTAGCTTCTTAAATCAGTGAGTCGCTCCCACAAGTGATTTACTGATCATTTCTTCATTTTATATCGCATTAATACCAGTTTCTAGTTATGAATGCTAAATGCCGGGCCAAACGAGCCCTCGCCTACCTCCTCCCTTTGTTAATTTTACCCTGAATGAGCACTATGTCACAAGGATGGCCTAAATCTTCGAGAAATGGTTGCGGAAAGGAGAGGATACAATTTGCATTAATAAACGTTCAGGAATAATTGGAAAATTTCTTTCCTGATTTTAGTACTTATGTTAATCTATATTTATAAATTAAATTGTACTCTCACTCACTTTTCTGGTCATTGCAGTATCTCAAAAATTACTATGGTTGTAAAGCAGAATTTTTTTCGAAGGTACGCTAAGGCTTATAAATATCAACCAGGATAGTGGCTTCCCTAGAATAGACTGTGATTCAACAGGATTACAGTTTGTTAGTTTAAAATTAGGATTTAACTCTAACTTTATCTACAATTCCTAAAATTTATTTCAACAACGGAGGTAAGCGAAAGTTGTGTGTAGTGCGCACCAGATTTTTCAATATAAGTAGGAGCTAATCATATTATTTTAATAAGTTTAGTGATAGTATTAATTTTATTTGTATTAGGTAATCATCCGAATAATGTGGTGAACATGAATTTTTTATCTATCTTATCTATAATGAAAATGTCTACGTATCAGAATATAGATATAAGCAGTTTTTCTCGAGTGAGAATATGTAGCAGAAGTTTGAAAGTTATGCCGCAGAAGCCTTCAAAATGTAGTCGAGAAGTGGAACTTGTCCTTGGAGCGTATTCAAAGAAACTTTCTATCAGCGATGTGAAGCTCGTTATACTACGATCTTCCAAAACTTTCCTTTTTTTACTTCTAAATTAAAAATATGTTTAGCCCTATCAGGATAGAACTTTTTAAACTAAATATTTTCATCACATAAACCGCATAAAGTTTCAGTTGATTTAAATTTTCGTCAATTTTCTTGGCTAATTAGGTAATATAAGGACCAAAAATGTATACGATACTCTTATATATATATATATATATATATATATATATATATATATATATATATATATACTCTTATATATAGATATCACTACTCTAGTTTTTTGTTTTGAAACATGCAAAATTACAAGAGTTAATAATTTTCAAAGAAAACGTTTTTTTAGCAGCGAAGAAAATGTTTTAACTAGAGAACCAGCTCAGTCTCAGTCACTAAATTTATGTCACTTATGAAAATCGTAAGATGTGTAGCCAGTGTTAGTTTCATGTTTTTTCATTTAGTCCCTTTTGTGATATTTTCGTGTAAGCTTCACAAAAACTGAGTTTTTGCTATTTTTGACAATTCATTAAAAAAAAAAATACATTATTAAAATCCAAATTTTTACAGCTAGAAGGGTTGTATATTTGCTACCCTTATTTACCTGTATATATTAGCCTTATTATCAATAGCAATGGGCGATTCTCGAAAATGTCTCATTTTTTAATAATTTTTGAGAATTTTTTCAACAAATTTTTTCACTTTTAAATTAATGATTTTTAAGGACAAGAGTTATAAAGCACATCCTTATCTTTTCGTTAGTTTTTGTTTCGACTGGATATTTGTAAAATTACTAGAATAAGAGAGATTTTCCCAACACATATTTTCAGTCGTGAAGCTGACTTGCGCTAAACAACGGCTGCAAAAATGAATGTATTTGCCAGAAAAAAAAAATTATCCACGGTTTGTTTTCATGAAAGGATTGAGAATAACTGGTAAAAAAAATCATTAAAATAAAAAATATTGAGCAGGACGATTTCGAATGATTTGACCCATATACATTTGCAATGATTTTTTTATATTATTTTTAAAAAAATTGTTATATAGCTTTAATATAAAACGAATGACCAACTATACTGTTTAGAGGGTTTCTCAAAAGAAAAATCAAGAAATAAATGTAAAATATATGTTTAATCCTTGAACAGGTGTATAATAAATTTTGATGAGCGCGAGTTTCACAATGTTCACTTACCTCAGTTGTTAAAATCAATTTAAGATCTTTTAAATTAATTAAGAACTAAAAAAAAAGAATTAAGAATTGCATTAAGTTTTAATGAAAAACTTTATTTTAAATTAATTAAACTAAAATATAAATTATTATCTATAATAACATAAATTTCATCCGCTTTTCTCACTCTCTAAAACCTTATACCACTTTATTTATTTTTTTTTTTATAATATATTTTATTGTTTTTTACAACTGTATATACAAATACAATAAGTAAAATGGCTGAATTACAATAACAGGCATGAATAGACATGTAAAGAATCTACCCAATGGTAGTACTTCAAAGTTTATTTTATGAGCAGGTCTCAGGCCATCGTCTTTTCAGGCGCCTCGGAGGATTACCGGGAATAGATGTAGATGAGAGGTTACGGACAAGCGGGTTTGAGTGGACAGGTAGTTTGGAATTAAATGAGGTGTATCTATCGCGGGCCAAGTCAGCAACCAGTGGGATATTTAGGTCTCTATGGATGAGTTTATTAGTTACAAAGTAAGGAGCATTGAGGATTTTTCGTAGGATTTTGGATGCGGGAGGAGTTTGATAGTTTAGTGGGCCCTACCACTTTATTAAATCATAATTTTTCTAAAATCTTTAGCTTTCTAATGACATATAATACAATACATCTACATCACTAATTTTATTTGCGGAAAAATATTTAGCCTGGAAAAATACTTTTTTCCAATTTCCTCCGTCATTTGGTTATCGTTTATTTTTTTATAATATATATTAACCCATGTTTAATCAAGATTAAAATCAATGGGTGATTATTGCAAATCAACTAAATAAAATAAAATTTGATGTATGAACATTTAAGAGCAACGAGACTATTTTACTCAGAATGAAACATGATATTAATTCTCTTTATATTGTACAGGAACTTAATCGAGTTTAATTAAAACATTTTTTTAACGTAAAAAGGTGCAAAATGCATGATATAAAGTGGCTTCTCTGGTTCGCTTACTTTGTTGAAAAGTTGCTGTAACATCTCAGGCATATACACTCCTAAAATATGAAATTTCAGTTTTATAAAACTTAACCTTTTCGAGTTAGAATTTCTACATACACACACAAACACATAGTAATTATTCTCATTAAAACAATTTATTTGATTCTAGAATCGATTTTTGCTATACTAATAAATTTATTTTTACTTTATTAAAATAAAAGTTTTAGTATGATATGAAATGAAACTATGTGTGTAGTAACTTAGTACTAGAGATAGGCAAATACTCACATTAAATTAACGAGTACTTTACTGTAATACTCAACCAGTTGAAGAACAGAGTATATTTTCATTAATTTACCTATGTGCGTTTTTAGTTCTATTAATGATTTATTTATATCATGTTTATATCGTAATATATTTTTAAATCAATTATTTTCTCACCGTACTTCTAAACTTACTAAACAAACGGTCAAACCTTCTTCTTAAATACAAAAGGCTCATCTACAGGACGATTAAAAGACCATTCTGGACTTACGGAGTAGAGCTATGGGGCTATACTAAACCATCAAATTCTTCCCGCATCCAATCCTTACAATCCAAAATCCTTCGTAAAATCCTCAACGCCCCTTAGTCTGTCACGAATAAACTCATCCATAAAGACCTCAATGTGTCCTATGTTACGGATTTGGCAAGGACTAGGTATCAATCCTTTCATAAAAAACTCCATTCTCACTCTAACAATCTACTAGTTTCTCTATTTTCTTCCTCTTCAATTCCTGATAACCCTTTGAGGCGCTAGAAAAGAGATGGCCTCAGGACCTCCAAGTTTAGACAATTTTTAGAATACTTCCAATGGGAAGCTTCCCTACAAGTATTTCATGTCATTGTATTATATACCTATCACATTTACTTGATTTTTTTTTTGTAGTTGTAAATATCAATACGAATGTTTAAAAAAATCAATTATTATAAACTATTGAGTACAGTGCTCGTACGTACTTTTCTGTGAGTATTTGCCTATATATGATGAGTACCTTATAGAATAAAGGGACGTTTTTAAATGGTTAGTAGGTAAGTCTATTTCAGATGAAATAGAATGATGGATGTCGATAAAACTAAACTATTCAAATACAAATATGTCATACTCATCGATTTCTTAAATAATATATCATATTAATCTTTTGGGTATCAGCGTCTTAATTATTAATAAACACACGCACATAGATATATAATATAGGCAAGTAAATCTTTTTGAGGTTCCGTATGAGGAAAAAAGTAAAGAAATTTGTTATATAAAGCTTTAATTTTTTACATAAACATTCTTGATATGAAAAAACAATTTTTTTTCTACTTTAATTTAGGAAAAAAGTAAAGAAATTTTGTTATATAAAGCTTTAAATTTTTTACATAAACATTCTTGATATGAAAAAACAATTTTTTTCTCTACTTTAATTTAGGAAAAAAGTAAAGAAATTTTGTTATATAAAGCTTTAATTTTTTACATAAACATTCTTGATATGAAAAAACAATTTTTTTTCTACTTTAATTTAGGAAAAAAGTAAAAGAAAATGGCCAACCATGACCAACCTCAACCCCTCCTGTCCACGTGATCAGCCTTAAATATCTCAATTAATCCTTAATACTAATTAACTTTTGTAGGGACATATTCATTGGTAAATACGAGGTGGGGTAGGGGGAGCTTTATCAGCCAATCAGATGCAAGGATTGTCGTTATTTATTGACGCTTCTCATCAAGCGATTTTTATTTCATTTTGTTTAATCAAGAAGTTCATTTCGTTTTTTTTCCTACTCAACCATGGAGGTAAATATTGTTTCAATCTGTTTAATTAAGCGGTTATTTATTTTCCTTTTATTTTCTTTGTTACGAAATGAATTTATTTTTTTCATTTTGTTTAATAAAGACTTTTTTCGATTATAGTTATTAGCTTTGTTTCTACTGTCTTTTCGACCTTCGATTTATATTCCAATGCAATGCTCATAATTTCTGTTTTTTCATTAACTAGGAGTATTTTACTGTAAATTATTTTTACTTTAGACTGTGGCGATTATTTTTGTTACTTTATATATATTTTTTTCAACCCATATTACTATAGTTTGGTTTTATTCAATAAAATTTAATATCTTTTCTATTTAATTTAACCAGGGTGGTTGTTCCATAATCGTTTATTTAAACAAGGGTGTTAATTTTGTTGCTTTCAATCATTAGCATGATTTTAAAAAATTGAAAAATTTAATGTAACACAATCGTAATTATTACATTTGAAAATTTTAGGTAAAAATATAATTTGAGTATTAATTTAATTACTAGAACTTCACATCTTCGTTTATTAACTTATTAATTAATTATAGTTATATTATCTCATCTTTATTACAACATTTCCAGGCTTTTCCTAATTGGGTGCAAAACACAATATCTGATGCGCCCAATACAAGGCTTTCACTAACCTTCGTTGTAATAATCAATATTATAACTTAAGAATTTTTAAATACATTTAAAGATAAAAATAAATTGCATAAACTTAATTACATTGAGTTTCAATAGAAACAAGTATTTTATTAAATAATCTATTATATTATTATTTTCGATAAACAGTTGGTTTTTTCTCACTCTCCGTTAACTTTTCCAATTTTGTGAATGACATAATATTTTTTTCTAAATTCTTTAGCTTTCCAACAGTATATTATACATCTAGATTACTGTTAATATGTTCAAAAACACAAACATTGCATAAAACAACATTTTTGGTCTTTTATCCTTTAATTAAGTATTGAATTCAACTGGAATATTTATTCGTATTTTATCAATAATAAAAGTATGATAACGTTATTTTTATATAATCAACAAAATTAAAGGTTCTTTAGAGCAAGAGAATTTTAAATTTAATAAACCCTATCAAACTATTTCAATCAGAATGAACACTACATGATATTAGAGCACATACAATTTCACATCGATATAGGGAGTTAAATCAAAATCGTTATAGCCGTTTTTGAGAAAAAAGTTAAATGTTCAAAATGCATAGTATAAAGTGGCTTTTCTCGGAAGCTGATTCAGATGAAAAAGTTTCTGTAACATCTCGGGCGTATAGTTGTCCTAAATATGAAAAATCTGTCATACACGGCTTGAGATAGACTTACCACACACACACACAAACCCACACACACTCAGACCTTTTTGCAGAACATTTGGACACAGGGGACCAAAAAATGTATTTAAGGTTAAAACTGGAGTTTTCACGATCGCAATACTTTCCCCTTCCTTCCTATACAGAAATTCTTCTAGAAATGTTAACAGATTTTCGAACCATTTTGGTTTATAAAGCGTATAATAGTTTTTTTTTGTCTAAATTATCTAATATATGATTAAGATTAAATAAATAATACAACACTGACCATATAGGATTTGGATTCAAGTCTTGACGGTCATTTGGAAAAAAAAAAAAAAAACAATATGAAATTGTCATGTAATAAGTTTGAGACATATAATAATATTATAAAACAAATCTTTAGCTTTTAAATCGTATTTTATATTATAGTATTGAAACATTAGTGTTCTTATGTCAGAAAAATGAAAAATTACATCGAATAAAACATTTTTTTGTGGTCTTTTCTTTTTTAAGAGGTTATCAAATTCGTTCAACTTTTTACATTTAGTCATTTTATACCAACCCTGATAAGATAATATGGTTAATTCTTTTGAATGTACAAAATGAAAGGCACTTTAGAGGAACAAAATTTTAAATATCGGCATATAAGCCCTGTCAGACTCCTTCAATCAGAATGAAACCTACACAATATTAAAGCTCATTGAATTTTACATGGGTATATTAAGTGTAATCAAAACCGTTAGAGCGTCTTTGTATATTATCGACAACTGTTATAATTATTTTTCATCATCTTATAATATAATAATCTTATATTTATTTCATCTTATAATATATTTCATAATTTTTCTACCATGTTTATATAAATAGCTTATAGTACTCTATGCTCAAAATATTTTCTATTTATCTGATGTTTTTTTTGTTGTTATTGTTCACCGTTACTTTAAATATTTATTTATTGAGAAATATTACAATCTGTTTCAGAATGAACAATAGTAATAGAGATATAGGACCATATTCATACAATATATACAGGAAATAATGATAAAGTCAAATTACATAAAATAGAAAAAAAAAATCATTTATATGTACAATAAAATAAAAAAAACAAACAAACAACCACCTATAATTGAGACAAATACAAAGTTGTATAAATATATATAAAATAAATAAATATCATACAAACAATCATAACTATATACAATATATATAATTATGATTGTTTGTATACTGCTGAGGGGACCCCAGACTGGGCTTTTCCCTACACTTGTGGAGGAAAAAAGCGGAATCCAAGAGATCCCAGCGCCTCTCTCTCAGCCGCATCACTGGTCTTAGCCAGTAGAGGCGGAGTTAGGGCGCAATAGCCACAAACATACAGTACATGAGTGGAGGATCGACCAGTGTCAGAATCCAGTATAAATGTTTACAGAACGTCGCGGGGCCACTGCCGTTTCAATCTTCGTGGAGGATTGTAGGGGTGGGTGGTGCTGGAGAGGGATTGAGCTAAAGGATTAGGATGATGAAGAAGGTTCGGATGGAATTTAGAAAATTTGGATGGTACCAGATCTAAAATAAATGGAATATTAAGGTCGTGGTGTAAGGTACAGTTGGAAACATAATAGGGTTTCACCGTAACTAAAATATATTTAAAATGTGTAGTTTGGTCAGACCATTGTGATCGTTACGAAGTTCGAATATGTATTATGCTGTTTCGCATAATATATGTAGGCCTTTCAGAGGAAATACTTTTGTAGAAGGCTACTATCCAAACAAAAGAAAACAAAAACAGATCAGAGGGCTACTCCTTATTTTAGGAAGCAATTCAATTTTCTCGCAGGGTCACCCCTTTGCACTAGGCACCATTTTATAACTTTAAGCAGAATAATAAATTAAAACCAGATTCCATGTATTTTTCTTGTTTATACTTCACATAGTTATTGTTAATTCTTTATATTTGGCTTTTTTGCAATTACCTGATAGCACACAAAAAAATTTCTCTTTCACTTACCTGTATACGAAACATATAATAAGGGAATTTATAGTGGTCGTGAACATTTTCGAATTCTTATGAGACGATTATATCATATAAAAAAAAAAAAAAAAAAAAAAAAAAAAAAAAAAAAAAAAAAAAAAAAAAAAACAGACTTGTTTCATTCTGATTAAATTATTCTGACAGGGCTTGAATGCAAAATTTTCAAAATTTCTTGCTCTAAAGTATCTTTTATTTTGTTTTAATAATTGACCTTTTTATAAAGTTAGAATTCGTAACAAAATTAGTAAATCTTCAATATAAAATATTTCATAATTAGCTATCGGAAAAAGAATTTTTTTTAAATTTGGTTAATATTCATTTTGCGCGCAATGATTGTTGTAGATAATAATTTACATTATTTATTAAATTAAAAAAATGGTGCGCACGATACACTATTTTCATATACATCCGTTGTTAAAATCAATTTAAGAACTTTTATATAAAGTAAGAGTTAAAATGAGGTTAAAGAATAACGTTGAGTTTCAAAAGAATCATGTGTTTTGATGAATAATGTACGATATTATTTTCTACAACAATGAGTTTAATCCGCTTTTCATCACTCTCCATTACCTAACACAACTTTGTGTATAAAATAATATTTTTTCTTCAATCTGTAGGTGTCTAATGGTATATTAAAAATAAATAAACTATTATTTTTGTACTTTTAGTTAGTTATCAAATTCGTTCAATATTTACCCGTTTTCTTCAATAAAAACAAGATAAAATGGTTAATTTATTCAAATCTACAAAATTAAAATTACTTTAGAGGCAGAATTTTTAAAATATCGGCATTTAAACCCTGTCATATTATTTTAATCAGAATGTAACCTACTTGAAATCAAAGCCTATTTAATTTTATATCGATATAGTTCTATCAAAATCTTTAGAGCCGTTTTCGAGAAAATCCTAATAAGGTGAAAAATGTATAACATCAAGTGGCTCTTCTGGTTCGCCAATTTTGTTGAACATCTACGAATAAAATTTAGTTTGAAAAAAAACACACACAAACCTTTTTGCGGGACTTGGTCATTTGGACTCAGGGGACCCTGAAACCTATATTTCCGGTGAAAATGTCAATAATTTTTTTTTATTTTATTAAAATACTTTCCTTTACTATATATTGCAAATATTGGTAAGTGTAAGTAATTAATGTTTTTATCGAAACAACATAATACTTTTTACTTCTCCATACCTATATATGAAATATACAGTACGATTTAAGGATTAAGATCTTGAAAAGATTCGAATTCTAGTTTTCATCGGAAATACACATCTTAGGGCTTTGAGTCCAAATGACCAAAAAGCCGTACGAAACTAAAATTTTATTTTTAAGACAACTATATGCCCGAGATCTAAGAGAAACTTTTTTTTTATTAAAATCGACCAACCTTAAGAGCCACTACTTTATACTACGCATTTGCACCTATGGTATACACATGGATGCACCTACGGCTCTACCGATTTTGATTAAACTCGTTAAATTTATTGGTCTTTAATATCATGTAGGTTTTATTCTGACTGAAATATTGTTTTACAGGGCTTAAATGCCGAATAATTGAATTCTCTTTCTCTAAAGTACCTTTTATTTTATGTATTCCAAAAAATTAACTATACATTTCATAGCCACTGATAAAAAAATGATAAATATATATTTTGAACAAATTTGATAATAAACTAGAGGGGAAAAGAGGAAAAATATTTTTGTTGGTATTTTTTTTTTTTCGAATATAAGAATAGTAATATAGATCTATAATACAGAAAAAACTGTTATATTGTATACAAAGTTGTGGAAGGTAATGTAAAGTGACGAATAAGGCATAGAATTCTGTGATTATTGTAAATAACAATTTTATATTGTTATATTATTTAATCTAACACATATGTTTAAAACGAAACTGAATATAATTTTTGAGCTTTTTTACTTTCTTTAACCTATATTGCAACTATATTTAATAGTTCTTAAATCGATTTGAAAAACCGAGGTGAGTTGAAATCAGATTTGTTTTTAACTTTAAGTTCTAAAATTTATTTTAACTAGTAAGATTGTGTGTTGCGAGCACCAGATCATTTATGAAGTATAGTCTACCAACTAAATAATTAAGTTAGACTTTTTCAATTTTATTATTACACAAGATCATTGGAGTTACAGACTAAACTAGCGGAATATAGAAATATACTAAGATGTTTCTTAGATAACTTTCTGTTAATCCATAAAGGAGGCCACGACATCATTTACGTTCTCCTCGAAGGAGAAGGCTGAAAGACTGAAGAGCTGGAGTTGTATTGTCGCCAGCGGATCAAGTTCTGTGGCGCCCAAACTTGAAGTGGAAACGGCGCTAGCGTTAATAGCAGGATAAGGGAACTATTTCCGTCAATCCCGGGGGTGGACCATTTTACAAAGAGCTTTTCCAAATTGTTTTCCACATGTGAGATTGTGTTCGTTTAGCGAACCTAACTGAGATACACTCCCAAAGAAAATTTATTTTTTACTTATTTATCTCTATAAATATTAAAATAAGTTCATATTAAAAAAAAAAAGCTGGTAAATATGTATATGTAATATATATATATATATATATATATATATATATATATATATATATAATAAAATTAACAATAGGATTATAATGAAAAAGAAATATACAATATACAAATATACATGAGGCTGTAAATTTGTTTCTTACTAAATACACCTAACAATGTTCCAAGACTAGCGGTGTACCATATACAGAGTGTATCAGGGTTAAGTAGCCACAGACATGTGTCCCGGAAATGCGCGGTTAATGTGCTAGAGCAGTGATTCCCAACTGGTGGTCCGTGGACCCCTGGGCGTCCCTAGACGATGTCCAGGAGGTCCGCGAGATGTCATTCGAAAATTAACGTAATGAAAAATATTTGCGAAGGCTTGGCATGTAAAAAGATTCACTAACTAATTTCACGGACGAATTAAATTGCGGGTAGGAACTAATAGTAAATATACACTTATACCATATTCATACATTTCAGATATTCACAGAAAACAGTGTACAATATTCATATTTTAATAAAAATATCTTAGATTATCTTAAACATTTTTTTTTATTCGCAGTGCATTATTTCGATGAAAAAAAATTACTGTTAGTTAGATGCACGTTAAAATTAAGATGATTTGCAATACGTACTATTGTGTAACCATTTTAGGAAATATCAAGGAATATATTTTTAGCTAGATTACTTTTGTATTTTTTTTCATATTTATTAAGCGTAAATTATGGTAAGTGATGTTTTATTATGCTATTTAATAAAATTAAATACGAACCAAGTACCTTTTGGAAATAATAGCTATTTTCAAATGCATTTGTGTATACATATATAATACCGGATTGTTTTTAATATACGGGGTCCTTGGCATTGTACTGATAGTATGAAGGGGTCCGCGAACAATTTTTGTTGGGAGCCATTGTGCTAGAGAACCCAATGGTTGAGTTGAAAATGTTTTCCTGGCATTATCAGCTTCTAAAATCTCAAGAATTTATTTTACGGCAAAATCTCTGGAATAAAAGTTTTATTTCGTTAAATTCTACAAGAAATGGTTCCAAGCAATTGAACCTAGCGTCCTTAGATCCGGATACAACTAAGTTGAGGTCCTTAATATCAGGTTTTTGTATCTAAATGAAGTACAAATAAAACGATATTCTTTAACATCAATAATGCTTATATACTTCTCGAATACTGAAGCATTTATTTTTATATATTTCTATTACAATTAAGATTAGTTTGAATGAATAATTGTATTATTAGGTTCCTTTAATTAAAATGATCCTTTTCATTCAACTTATTTTATTTTCTTATTTTTTGTCCCTACGTTTCGGCTCTTTGTCATTCTCAAGGGATCTCTTTATACTCCTTTATACACTCTATACAATATATAGATATATATTTTGTCATAATTGAGTAAAATAAAAATTAAAACTATTATAGGCTGACCAGCCCTGTCCTGGTTGTTATCATCTACTCATCTATATATCTATATATTGTATAGAGTGTATAAAGGAGTATAAAGAGATCCCTTGAGAATGGCAAAGAGCCGAAACGTAGGGACAAAAAATAAGAAAATAAAATAAGTTGAATGAAAAGGATCATTTTAATTAAAGGAACCTAATAATTTATATATTTCAATATTATACATCATTTAAAAACAAATTAATTCTTTAAATGTGATGGATCACAAATCCGAATATTATCTGACAAATAATACATAAATCTTCCCACTCGATAACTTAACTCGATACAGATATAGGGAATTCCGCTAATAGTTTTTCCAGTGCTAAAATAGGAGCCTTAATGCTTTTCAACCTGAGAAAACTGGCTCGTAAGACCATTTGGAGTGGAGCCAATGTTGTAATTCCACGCAGGAGTAGATTTCACTTCCGAGAAATATTTTATTTTTCTTTCTGATAATTAAAAGCTTACCCTTGGCCTTATATCTTTCTTGAAGTTGCGTTTATATATATATATATATATATATATATATATATATATATATATATCAATAAATTGACTATATTTCAAATTATAATTAGACGATAGCCTCCAGACCTGCTAACAAAGTTTAACGTGTTGAATATTATTTAGCAGTTATTCTGTTAATGAAGTTTTCATGATATCTTCGAACAGTAGCATTGCCGTTTCTATGTACCTCTTCATTAGTTAAAGGCATGTCTGTTTGCTCTGCAATAGTGAATAAAATTATGGTGTCTCCTCTGATAATCATAAATTCGACTGTGTCACAGCATCCCCTCACCCAGAACTAGACAAATGATGATAAATACAGCAATGATACACTAAAACACACAGAACTGGACAACCTGGTGAGCAACTACCGACATTGCTTATCATTTATTTGTTTATCAGGTGATTAAAACTTATCATTTAGCATTAAACACGTTAAACTTTGTACATGAAAATTCCTAAACAGAAAAATTTGCAATTAATTCATGCTAAACTTAATATACTAAACTGTTTAACAAAATATCATATCTGAAAGTATTAAGAATAGATGTAGTTAATCAAATATAAAAATGAGTATAAATGTCTTGATCCTGTCAATAAACCGCTGAAGCTGTTATGTTACTCATCATCATGGCTAATGTGCGAAAAATTACTGAATACTACAGACTAATACGATGATTCATCACTATTGACACACTACACAAACATTAATTAGCATCTAGACAGGAGGCTGGAACTGGCGATCCTCTCAATGCATGGGGCTCAACACAGCACTGCAACAGACCAAGGAAACACAAATACAACGACTTCAGGAATTAAATTAAGATATTATTATATAAAGATCGTTAGTCATGATATTGACTTAAAAAAAAT
The DNA here is from genome assembly GCA_023052935.1 of Piezodorus guildinii. Classification (NCBI taxonomy): domain Eukaryota; kingdom Metazoa; phylum Arthropoda; class Insecta; order Hemiptera; family Pentatomidae; genus Piezodorus; species Piezodorus guildinii. Next base: position 51,398,542 of record CM041295.1, read on the forward strand.
AAATAAAAAAAAACCCACTGTTCACACTGAATTTCGGATTGGAACATAGTTTTTAAACAATTTTCTTTTCCGTACCAAATTTTAATGAAATTGTAAAATAAACGGAAAGTTGTTATAAATTTATAAATTAACATTATTTATGATTATTTAAACTTCATAATTATTTTATGAAAAATAAATGCTATTCTCATGAAAACTAAATTAAACCTTTACAATTTATTTAAAATATAAATTAGTAATAAACCTAATAGTATAAGATCATTTGTTATTTCTATAATGTTTGAAAACATACAAGGCAATCAAGTTTTCTTTATATGGGAAAATTTTTTTTTGTTATTTATGCTTCACTTTAAAATAACAAACAAATAAATTGAACAAATTATGATTTATATTTTTAATTTCTGCCGAAGATTAAATATAATAATGAATAGTCGTTATAAAATAAAAATATTACAGAAAATAATCTTTATTCTGGAACATAGTCCCTTAAGAACAACAAATATGTACAATTAAGGTATACACTGTATCTGGCCAAAAGACCAAATGACCATGATTAATCCTTATTTACAATGGTGTAAGAAGTGCTAAATAATTACTATTATTATTATTAGAAGCTTCCTTTTAATTTATCACTATTGTTCACTTTTTATTTTATTTTTTATTTCTATTATTTTTTGTTTGTTTCATGTTTGAAACTCTAAGACACTAAAGTTATTTTTTTTAAAATCATTTAAAAGGGACTTGTTCCCGAATAAATAAAGAATTTATTATATATATATATATATATAATATATATATATATATATATATATATATATATATAAATTTATATAATATATATATATTTTTTTTTTCTTTTTCAAAAACTACTATTCATAAACACACACCTAGTAAATCTGTAATAGATGGGGTGTATACCTAAGATTTGATATACTGTTCAATTGATTGAGATATAGAATATAAAAAAAATTGTCATATTGCTCAAGATACGATAGTGTTCCTATCCACCCTATTTTACGGCACTGCGCCCAAGACTCTTCATGAGATGTGAGGTACAGGTAAAAAAAAAAAAAAGAATGAATTTAGCGTTTTCTGTAAAATTTTCTATGGTGGATATAGTACCATTTGGAAATCAACGTCTCAATTATTAATACCCAGCCTGGCCCGTATCCCCACGTACAAGGTGTTTATTCCTTCCAGTGAAGATAGAGAATCGATATATAAAATTTTTATAACCTCAGCTGTCGGCGGTGCAAGGATTATAGAAATAGATGGTGGGACAACTTTCGCTGTTAGTGGTGGGGGCGGACCCTTGGGGAATTTTGATCCGGCCTCGCCGACTCTCTCCCACCTCACCCCCTTTGAAAAATCCCCGGTATCTAATGTTTCCCCTGGCAGAGGCCCCCGAAGCGAGTTTAGAGTAAGTTGCCGGCCAAGTTGGAACCCTATCGGCCCCTTTACGGTTAACTAAATGATAATCTGATCCCTTCTATTACTTTATGGAAGGCTCTGCTGCTTGATTGAAATCGAGGCCTATTAAATTTAACCAAGTCCCAACTCCGTGACTCGGCTAATTTCATTTTCGATCCCTTTACACTTGACGAGATTAGAGAGTGTAAACCAACTTTCCCAGTTTGACCACCGATGGAATGGCGGTTCAAAATCCCTGCTGAATAATGGGCGTCGACACTTAACCTTCACGGTTTTAACAATGAAAATAATCCCCGACAATAGTTATCTGATTCGTTAAGCTGTTAATAAGACAATAGAATTTCACAATAAAGATTCAGAGATGATGGAGTTTATTTGACGTTGAGAATATTAGAAAAAAAAAACCCACACACACATTAACAAGTAATACTTATTGTAATTGTGTACCGACGTTTCGGCCAATATTGTGGGCCTTCTTCAGCGCTAAGAGAAACAAGATGACAAACAGTGTAATTAGAAAATTAATAATAAGTTAAGTAAAATAATATGACAGTAATACGATATAGAAACAAACAAAATTGTTTAATTAACGTCAATTTAATATACTGTGGCTAATGGGGCGATGCTACAATGGGAGTCCTAAATTTTGCCTATCCAGGTTTGATTAGGAAAGGGATCTTTAACGAGTACCTAACATCGCAAGGGCTAAGGACCACCTTTTCACGTCCCCTCCGAAGGACGGCATCACTAAGGATTTTTTACTCCCATTAAAAAATCCTAGGATCACCTGCGGGTCTGAACCCGTGACCTTCGGCATAGAAGACTATTTTACTAGCCACCCTGCTACAGGTGATCGCTAAAAAACATAAAATCAACAGGCAAGGTTGATGTCTCACCGCTCTTGGGGGCGTAGAACATAACCCTAAGGTTTCTGTGATCACCTGTAGCATATTGGCAAGCATAACAGCGTTCTATGCCGAAGGTCACGGGTTCAAACCATACATTAGCCGCAGTAGCATAAAGTGACGTTTAATAAATAAGTTGCATTTAATTTAATAAATAAGTTGCATACCCCTGATTTTTTTAGGTTACTAAAATTTATAAATTAATTATTTTTATGTGGAGGGAAGTAAATTTTAGGTTTTAACTCATATTTTATGTACCCGTATTCTATCCAAAACGCTAAGTTTTCACCCAACCCAACCCAATGAAAAGGCAGTAAGAGAAACGTGGTATGCATCAGATCTTCCGATCCCGGTTCCCATCCGAAATGGATATTATATGCTTTCAGCCTTCAGCCAGGCTCGAGTATAGATGTTATTATTCCAGTACTTTAGCCACACACCCACGAACATACATAAAACGATATTTACACTCACTGGTACACCCTAAATTCCACCCTCCATCCAATCCACCTCTTTCTTATTCCACACACGGGTGTTGCAGATTTCGTGAGCCAAGAGAAATTTAGTGAGAATACGATAGGAAGAGGAAAGAGTGGGAATGCTGGTCACTGCGAGGCCTCTCATTGTGATATTTAAAAAGCTTTTTTTGGGACTACTACTGTTTTAATATACGAAGAGGATTACAGGGCTAGGCTAAACAGGATTTTTTTTTTTATTTTAGTCGTATTTTGTTCCCGGCCTACTGATGAAAGAAACGAACAAAGAGTTCTATGCAATTTGAGAACATAGATTAGAGGGAGCTGCTCACACAAAAGAAACGCAAAAGCTGAAAAAGAATTGAAAGGAAAATAAACTCTCTGAATTTAACTGTCAGATATGGATGTTCCTAATCTTTGGATCGGGATATGGGAGTTATTTTCTGGCAATGATTTCGACACCTCAATTTTATATAATATAATGTATAAACATTACTATAAACTATAATAAGGTTAAGAAGTATTATTCTTAAGGAACTATCGTCCCAGAATAAAAATATTTTACATTCATTCATTTATGATAGCCCGGAGCCTACTAACTTAAATTAATATTGAAGTTAATCGCTAGGTATTTTCTTACACAAATTGTTCATACCCATACTTGTCATTTTGCGTATATACTTATTTTATTTATATTAGATAAAGTAATAAACATAAAAAAATATAGTAAACAAAACAATAAAAAATAGAACAGAACAAGAAACTTTATTCTAGGATAATGTCCCTTAAGAATAACATTAATGAAGGAAATAAAAAAATATATCAAGTCGAAAACAATATATAACTACACTCATTGACAAAATGTTAGACACACCCATTGAAATTAAAAAAAAACTTTTCATGTTTTAATTATTTTTGATTGAAATTTTTTTGGAAGTACCTACAGTTTAAAGTATGAAGTATTGAAATAGGGACATTCTCAGACCTTGGGAATTATTTAAATCCAATATCAGACGCAGTATCCAATACATTTTATATGCGTCAAAATGATATACACACTTGCTTTTATTTACTATATTTTTTAATCCTCTACAGTTGAAATCGTTAAGATACCATTTCCACTTCAGTGAAGTGTCGAATTAGTTTGCAAATAGACCCAAAAAAAAAAAACGCGTCATGGGAAAAAATATGTTTTTCTCCGAAAAAGAGCGCCGTTTGATTTCTTCACTCCACATGAACGGTATGAGTTGAAGGGAAGTAGCCCGCCGAATCAAGCGGAGTATTTCATCGGTCACGAAGTTTATTCGGCACGGGGAGACATATGCAACCCACCGTTCTTCTGTGAGGCCCCTTGTTTTGACATTAAGGGAGAAACGTAATATTCTACGAATCGCATCTAACTCTCGCAAAACAGGAAGAGCAATTGCTGCGGAAGCTGGAGTTGACATAGATGACCAAAAACTTAAAAACCAAAAAATTACGAGTTCGCGAGAAGCCCCCGTATAGCCTTCAAAGGAATAAAAAAAAAACAAAAAAAAAACGAAAAATGGCCCGTGTGTGTTTATAGCAGCACAAACAAGATAAGTTGTACTGAATTACCTATATACCTGGGATGTCAGATCAACTTTTTCATGAAAGACAACGAACAAGAAGTGCCACTTTGTAATCAGCTGATGAAGGAAAAAAGCACAAATATGTTCTCAGGTTAATTTTTTTTTCCACAAAGAAAAATAGTCACATATATGTATGATATCTCGTTGAAAAGCTAAAGATTATCAAAAAAAGTTAGCAAACATAAAAAGATGTAGAAGGTGATGCAGGATGACGAAATTTATTTATTTTTTTTTTTTTTTTTTTTTTTTTTTTTTTTTTTTTTTTTTTTTATTGAGATATATTACAATTTGTTACAAAATGAACAATAATAATATTGATAAGAGACCACATTCATACTATATATACAGAAAATAATAATAATGGTCAAATTACATAAAATAGAACATAAATAAATTCATATATATACAATAAATTAATAATAATAAATAAAAAACAAAACAAATCGAAACAAAAACCTATTATTGAGATAAATAAAAAGTTGGCAAATAAATAAACATCTTACCCACAATCATAACTATATACAATATATACAATTGCTAAGGGACCCCAGCAAGCGCTTTTCCCTCCACTTGTGGGGGGAAAGCGGAATCCAAGAGATCCCAGCGCCTCTATCTCAGCCGCATCACTGGTCTGAGCCAGTGGAGGCTGAGTCAGGGCGCTGTAGCCACAAACATACCGTACATGAGTGGAGGATCTGACCATTGTCAGAACTCCAATTTAAATGTTTACAATAGGTCTCGTGGCCACTGCCGTTTCAATCTTCGAGGAGGATTGTAGGGATGGGTGGTGCTGGATAGGGATTGCGCTAGAGGGTTAGGATGATGAGTAAGGTTCTGATGAAATTTGGAAAATTTGGATGGTACCAGGTCTAAAACAAACGGAATATTAAGGTCATGGTGTAGGGTACAGTTGGTAACGTAATAAGGAGCATTAACTATTGTTCGGAGGACTTTGGATTGGAAGGATTGGATGCGTTTGATGTTAGAAAGTTTAGCTGTCCCCCACAGTTCAAGTCCGTAGGTCCATATAGGTTTCAGTACTGTCTTGTATATTAGTAATTTGTTGTCAACAGTAAGATGAGATTTTCTGTTTAGTAGTCTGTATAACTGGCCGAATCTGCGGTTGAGTTCTTTTCTTTTGAGTCTTGTATGTGGGTTCCACGTCAGTCTTTTGTCTAGTAAAAAGCCGAGATACCGGACTGTGTCTGAGGAAGGAAGCGGTATGGAATTGAAATTAACCGTTGGACAGGATTTGCGTCGAAGGGTGAATGTGACGTGAGTGCATTTGCTTTCGTTCACCTTAATGCGCCAAGCATTGCACCAGTCTTCGACAAGGGAAAGATGCTTTTGGAGATTTAGCGATGCTACTTCAGGATCGGAATTGGATGACAAAATGGCGGTATCATCAGCAAATGTTGCCAGAAAGGTATCGGGATCGGTAGGAATATCGGCGGTGTAGAGGATGTAGAGGACGGGTCCTAAGACGCTGCCTTGAGGAACACCGGCCTCAACAGTATAATGTTTGGAAAATTCGGAACCACTGCGAACTCGGAAGGAGCGGTTTGATAAATAGGATCGGAGGATTAGGTATAAGGATTGAGGTAAATGGGTTTTGAGCTTAAAGAGCAGTCCCGGGTGCCACACCCGGTCAAAAGCTTGAGCTATGTCCAGAAAGGCACCCGAACAATACTCCTTGCACTCAAGGGCGGAGGAAATGTGGTCTACAACTCGGAGTCCTTGGTGAACCGTGGAATGTTGAGGACGAAATCCAAACTGATGTGAAGGAAAATTGTGATATTTGGCTAGGATTCGTTTTAATAGGAGTTTTTCGAAGATTTTGGAGAGGATCGGGAGCAGGCTAATTGGTCTGTAAGATGAAGTGCTGTGGGAAGGTTTGCCTGGTTTTAGGAAAAGGATGATAGTTGAATGTTTCCATATGAGAGGGAAATAGGTAGTGCGTAGGATACAGTTATAGAGATATGCAAGAAATGTAATGGCTTTGGGAGGAAGTTGTCTTAAGATCTGAGGAGTAAGGAGGTCGTATCCTGGGGATTTACGGAGAGGAAGCTTTTTAAGAAGATATTTAACCTCAGATGGATTAACTGCTTTAGGTGGTAAGGATAGTGGTATTGGTGACATAAGGAACTCTTCAACTGTTGCAGTATGGGTTGGATTGAGCTCAGGATGAGGAGTGAAAACTTTGGAAAGGTGCTGCGCGAATTCCTCGGCTTTATCCTTGTCGGAAGCAGCCCAGGAACTATCACAGCGCCGAAGAGGGTGGGAAATGGTGTGGGATTTTAGAATTCTCTTCGTGACATTCCATAGGGAATTGTCACGAGTCGAGAGAGAGGAGAGGTAGGAATTGTAGGATTGGGAACGGAATATCGCCAACTCCCGCTTTAATTTTCTACAAAGAAAGTTGTAAGAGCGGCGATCTTCTGGGTGGCGGGTGCGTTGCCATAATGATCTGGCTCGGCGTTTGGTGTTGATGAGGTCCTTCAGGTGTTGTGGTAAATGGCTTTTGTTAGGAATTCTGTGGGATTGTTTGGGAGAGGAGGCAGTCCAGGCAGCTTGTTGAATTGTGGTTGTAAAGGAAAATACGGCATCATCTAGGTCAGTTTGGGTTTTGAGAGGTACTCTGAGGTCAATATCATTGGTAAGGATTTCGCGGAAGAGGTTCCAGTTGACAGGGCCTCTAATGAATGACGGTGGGAAAGGTTTCGGAATAGGAGTTATGGATACATTTAGGATTAATGGACTATGATCAGAGGATAGTTCATCAAGGCGAGTTACGGAATAGTTCAGGGAGCCTAATCCGCAGTGGATGAAGAAGTCGAGGATGTCAGGATTACGGTTAGGATCTGTCGGCCAGTAGGTAGGAGAATCGGGAGGTAGGAGATGAAAGCGTCGGGAGTTGAGTGCAGACTGAAATTCTTTTATCCAGTTTAGATTTATCTAAATTTTAGTTTCAAGAAGAAAGGAAAGAGAATGTTATGTGTTGCACCAGATTTTTTCTATTCTCTTTACTCTTAACAAGTCTTATTATAGTTTCTACGCATATATTTTTCACTACTACTAACATTCAGAAATGAGGAATTGTATAAAGGTAATTCAGAAGATGTTGATACTCCAGCCGTGTTGCAATATATTAATAAGGTTGAAATCTATCTGATATTAAATAATGTTTAATAATACATTTACATAACCAGTTTAGTCAAAATCGTTTGACCCTATAGAAAAGTGGTTACATTAAAAATAATTGGCAGAACATTGTTAATAATAATTACTACAATATTAAAAGGTTAGTATGTTTTAGTTTTGTTACATCCGCAAAACGAACCAGTTATGTGTGTATTAGTAAAGTACGGCCTCTCGCTGTAAAGTCGGCCTTACACGGACAATATTATTGAGACAATATCGAATTTAGTCAATATATTTACCAACTGAGGGTAATTCAAACAATAATATTGACACGTGTGATATGTCTACCAAGTTCAATAATATTTATTCGATAATATTGACTGTGTTTGTTGGGTTTTACAGGCAAGAGAAGACATGAAAACACCAGACTCAGACCAGAGTGGTTTCAAACGCACTTTTCCGGGGTGGAAAATCCGCTCTAGCCATTCTACATTATTAAAGCAGCTATTTAAAAAATATTTTCCCAAATTAAATTATCTTTCAATATTGGGTTTATTAGTTTAACTAATTTCGTAGGATTTTATTCGGTGAAAATAAATAGTTTTTATTTATTTCATAAATAGAAAGAAAGAAAAGCTTTCTTTACCTAATTACAATATAAAATCATTTGTAAATCGTATTTTAAAATTATTTTGTTACCCTTAAAATCAACAATTTAGGATTTTTGTTCTGAACACTAATTGGACATGTAACTGAATTTATCAATAATAGTAGAAAGACAAAAAAAAAAAAAAAAATATAAAAAAAATGAGATGGAATAATAGCAATAATAATAATTAAGTAACATTAACATTAACAACACACACACACATATATATATATATATATATATATATATATATAGATATATATATATATATATATATATATATATATATATATATATATAAGTTAAGATCGCTAGTATGACCGTATTAGGCCTAATACCCTTGTTGGTTGTAAACAAGACCCTTAATGTATATATTATGACGGAATAAAGTCAGTTCTGTTTTCAGTCTATACGAGTGTGGTTCTTTATCCCCGTTCCTTCTATACTTAATAGCGGCGTACGTTAACTGGTGCCGAAACCCGTGTTCACGTGATCAAGATCTTAGTTCGTTTTTCTTTTGTTTATTTATTTGTTATTGTTATTGTTATCGTTTTTCTTCTTTAATAATTTTTTTTTAACTTTAAAAACTATTTTTTTATTTAAAAAAAAAAAAAAAAAAAAAAAAAAAAAAAGACTTAATTTTTTTTTTTTTCTTCTTCACGTAATTTCGAGATGGCCGAAGCAGTAATAAGACCAGCCGTTCTGAACTTGCCGACGGAACCGGAAATAATACCTCCATTGCCGAGAGATACGCTCGCAGAGGCCCACGCTAACACCTTGGCTTGGATGAGGGTACGGGCGGCCACTGCCCAGGACTTACGGAAGGCTGTCTCCGAGCTGGAGAGATTCGATGGAGAGGTCGGTGAACTAAATCACTTTTTGAAAGGTGGTGACCGACTGATGGCACGGATAGAGGTGAAGATTGCTGAGCGCTTGGTCGACCCGGGTGACGCTCAATCGATTAAAGCTGACCTCGTGTGCCGAGTAAAAAAGGAGTGTGCTCAATCTTATCCAGGCTGACGAAGAAACCCCGTGGTTAGTGATAAAGGAGCGGTTGAAGAAGGCTTATGGTGGTGGGAGATGGACGACCGAAGAAGATATTTTTCTCATGTTTCGAGAGGTAAAGCGGCCTCGTCAGAGTAACGGGGAATATGCGGGGGAGCTCCTAGCCCGCTATAATAAAATTACAGAGAAAATGAGGGAGGTGATTGACGTACCTGGGGTGGAGGCAAGGATGGGGTTTTTGTCTACCATCTTAATGGTACAACTAGCCCGGGAAACGGGAAGAAAGGAAGGGCATCCGACAGACCGAACGTTTGTCGAGTGGGCCCAGGAAATGATTGATGCTAGTGCCCGGGAAGAAGAAGCGCGGATGGAGGTAGACGATCACGGCTGGAGCAGAGTAGCCTATCGCAAACCCAGAGTCGTACAACCGGCTTGGAAAAGAAGAGATGCGGGGAACTATGGAAGAGAGAGATTAGCGCCTGAGGGGAGGAGGCTAGGCTCTCGAAAACCGAGACCTAGCGGAAGAAGAGAGGAGCGGAGGTGCCACGGGTGTGGGAAATCTGGACACCTTGTTGCCCAATGTCCTCGAACCAAATGTTTCGAATGTGGTGGAGAGGGGCATATTGCGCGGCAGTGCCCGTACATGTTTAGGCGCCAGGAATCATCAAGGGTAGAACCCATGGAAGTTAACGCTCAGAACTTATGGCCAAGAAGTAGAGCGCTTTCTGAGTCGACTGGAACATCGGGATCGTCTGAGACTGAGTGTGAGGAGGAGGCGAGATCAGGGACCAGCGGAGGCGAAGGAAGAACGAACACCCGTCGGAGCGGACAACGGCGAGCGGCGGCAGGAAGGAGAGAACGCGTTGCGGCCTGAGGTGAGTGGCAGGAGTGGGGCGACCGCGCGTTAGTCAACAACAGCGTGAGGAGCGGGTGCGGCGGTCTGCCCATCATCCGAGTTGCTGGAGTGAGGTGCCTCGTGGACACAGGGAGCTCCAGTACTATTCTGAGTCGAGAGGCGGCGGAGCATCTGTGCGGCGGCAGGGCGACACTTCAGATACAGGTATGTGCTTGTAAACTAATCACTCTGGGTGGTCCTTGCGAAGTAGTAGGGGAAACGGTAATGGCGTTAGATAGGTGGGTCATGGAAGGAGGCCGTTTACCGATACACATCGTGAAGGGGATGCCGCGCGAGTATGAAGGTATTATAGGTTGCGACCTTCTAGGGAAATTAGGATCAAAAATCAGAACCGTAAGGGGGCGGTGGAAAATAAGGATAGGAAAGAGGAGGTATAATTGCCAAGAGTCCGTGGAGAGCGGTAAAAGGGTAGGGGCGGTCGATCGCACTGTGGATTGGAGGAAGGGATTAAGGGATGAATATGATGACATATTCTTTAGGGAAGGCGATATATTGGGAGTTACCGGAGTGACTGTCCATGAAATCCCTTTGAAACAAGAAATCGTGACATATGTGAAAGAGAGGAGGTACCCACAAGCGTTACGAGAGCACATCAGGGAGGAGATAGAGACTTTAAAGAAACAGGGTATTATCGTCAATAGTACCTCTCCATATAATAGTCCTCTGTGGGCGGTAAAAAAGAAGAGTGTGCCTGGTGAAGAAAAGTACAGGGTGGTCATTGACTACAGAAAGCTTAATGAAAATACTGTTGACGAGCGGTATCCCATTCCTAGGTTTGAAGACATCTTGGATAGGCTGAGTGGGGCAACAGTGTTCAGCACACTTGATCTTAAAGCTGGATATCACCAGATTAGGATGCATCCTAGGGACCAGCACAAGACAGCTTTCACTTACGAGAGGGGTCATTACGAATTCACTAGGATGCCGTTCGGGTTGAAGAATGCACCCATCACGTTCCAGCGGCTTATGGATGAGTTTCTGCGGGGCATCAACGAATCGTTTTGCCAAGTGTATATGGACGACCTTCTTGTCTTCAGCAAGTCGGAAGAGTCGCACCAAGAACATTTGCGAAGAGTATTTGAACGGGTTCGTGAATTCGGGTTGAAATTGTCAAGAGAAAAGTCAAAACTAGGTATGGAGGAAATTAACTTTTTGGGGCACACCATCTCCAAGGAGGGAGTGAAACCCGACAAAAGTAAGGTGGAGGCGCTACAAAGAATGGCTATTCCCAGAGATGTAAGAGGAGTCCGACGATTGCTGGGATCATTAAATTACTATCGGCGATTCGTTCCGGAGATGGCAGAATACCTTGTTCCCCTTAATAATATGCTCAAGAAAGGAAGAAAAGTGATCTTGACGCCTGAAATGGAAACTAACATTCAGCGATGCATGGCACGTCTGCAGGAGGAACCAGTTTTGGCGTTTCCTGATTTCTCGCGGCAATTTACCATTACTACTGACGCAAGCGAGTACGCGTTGGGGGCCGTATTATCGCAGGATGGGCTTGGTGGTGATAGACCTATCGCGTATGCTAGTAGGCGCCTTACTGACGCAGAATCACGATACAGCGCCTTAGAGAGGGAGCTTCTCGGGATCGTGTGGGCCGTAGACCATTTCAGACCATACGTCTACGGGAGACGATTTCGGATTCTTACCGACCATCGGCCGCTCCAATGGGTAGGAAAATTAAAAGAAACTTCTTCACGGATTACCAGATGGAAGGAGTTATTAAGCCAATATAATATTGACATCATCTACAAACCGGGGAAGGAGAATGTTGTGGCTGATTGGCTCTCCAGGGCGATAATGGTAAACGCGGTTGAGGAAGAGAAACAGGGAACATCCGCAGGCGTTGGAGAACTTCTACAAGAAGAGACGCCAGAAAGAGAAGTGGATCAAGCGACACCAATCGAGGTGGAGACACAAGAAGAGGACAGTTCCACGGACGATCGCCCTGTAGAGATAGAGGAACAGGAGTCAATCATCAACGATAAGCGGCGCCAAATTATATGGATAACCAGGACCTCTGGGCCAACAAAGGTTGAGTACGAGCGATACGGAAAATGCTGCATCACAAGGATCTGGTCAACTCCGGGGCTTAGGGAAGACCTGATTTGTCGTTCGCTCAAAGACGCGTCGAAACCAGGAATGCTTCACCACCTCTATGTGGGAAATGCGGTTGTTTGGGAGAAGATCAAGCGCCTTTGGAGGGATGAGCGAATCGGTATGGACCGGACTTTTATCCGTTGTACACTACGGGTAGAGACCCTGAAAGATGAGGAGAGCCAGCGAGAGGTAACGTTAGCTTACCATCAGGGTAAGACCAACCACCGGGGAATACAGGAAACACTACAGGCACTGAAAAGGAAGTATTTTTGGTGGGGTATGCGACAGACCATCACTGACGTCATCGGGAATTGTGGCATCTGTTTAAAGACCAAATATGACAGGCATCCTCCGAAAGCGTTACAAGAAGAAACACCCACGGCAGCATCTCCGCTTACAGATCTTCAGATAGACACCTTTACTTGGCGAGGTTACAAATGGATCACTGTATTGGACCTTTTTAGTAAGGCGGCTATGGCGTACCTGGTTCAAGAGCGTTCGTCTGGGGCTGTATTGGGAGCGTTACGGACATGGTTCCAATTTTATGGTGTACCGGATCGCATATCTTCTGATGCTGGCAGAGAGTTTGATAACTCTGCAATCCGTTCGGAAATGCAAGACATCGGGGTAACTTGGCACTTGAACACTCCTGGGCATCCGAAGAGCAGAGGTGGGATAGAACGTCTCCACAGCACGCTCAGCGACCACCTACGGGTTTACCAAGTTGAACGGAGCTTGGAGCCAGACGCGGCGATGGTGAAAGCGGTTGCGGCATACAACCATTCTATTCACACAGTGACAGGGTTCTCTCCGTTTGAAGTACTTTTTGGACTTTGGGATCGGCGTAGAGACAGCGTGAGTACCGCAGTAGATGAGGATCTATCGAAGCGCGTAGTGAACAATCGCTTGGCGCTGGTTAAACGATGGAAAAAGGTTCGGGAAAAGATCGAAAGGGAAAAGTCCAGAAGGATGGCCAAGGAGAACCGGAATGTCAAGGACCTTATGGGAGCCGTTAAGATCGGGATGACGGTGTACAAGCGGAAAGGGTCCAATCGAGGTAAGGAGCTAGAGAGGTATGAAGGGCCATACAGAGTGATTGGCATTCGCGAGCACAATGTTGTTTCCTTAGAGAGCCTTAGCGAGCCCAAGAAGCGGCGGACTGTTCACCTTGAACAATTGAAGCTCCCAGTCAGAATGGTGGACCAGCCATAGCGGACTGTAGGCTGCTATAGAACAATTTTATAGTTTTTTTTTCACTTTTTCTGTTCAAGAACCAGTGCCGTGCAAAAAGCATTTTATGTTTAAGTGAGATTTGTTTGTGTTTTGTTTTATTATGTTTGTGCAGTTTAATTTTTATGGAGTATTTTTCTTTTCTTTGTTTCATATTACAATTAGATATTTCTTTTTTGTTCTATCTTCAGTTATAAGTTCTATTTCTTTACAAGGGCCTACCTGAGAGTTTACGAAAAGATGTTCGTAAACTGGCAAGGGGGAGTTAAGATCGCTAGTATGACCGTATTAGGCCTAATACCCTTGTTGGTTGTAAACAAGACCCTTAATGTATATATTATGACGGAATAAAGTCAGTTCTGTTTTCAGTCTATACGAGTGTGGTTCTTTATCCCCGTTCCTTCTATACTTAATAGCGGCGTACGTTAACTTATATATATATATATATATATATATATATATATATATATATATATATATATATATATATATATATATAGTAACATAATAATACTAATAGTAGATACAAATGAGTAAAATTACATATATACTTGAAATAATTTTAAAATAGCATGCATTGAAAATATTTTGAAGATGGTTTAATACACATTTTTAAGGTGGTCCCGAGCCTGTGCGATGTCAGGTACCCGTTAAAGATCCCTATCCCAATAAAACCTGGATAGGCAAAATTTAGGACTCCCACTGTAGCATCGTCCGATTAGCCATGGTAGCATAAAGTGACCTTAAATAAATAAACAAACAAACATACCAAGAAATAATTACGGTATTAGTCGAAATCTGCATTTTTTTTTATTTTTTTTTTAACAGATATTTTATGAAAATATATGGTTTCATATTCCATTTATTGATTATTTGCCACTTTTCGAAACACTATATGTTCTAAGAATAATTACTTACGAATTAGCCATAAATTTTAGGTTTAATGCTAGAAATTATTATAAAATTATATATCAAAGCTTTTGAAATATTTTTTCAATAGAAGGACCAAAAAGCATTTTCACATATTAAAATTGTCTAACTGACAAATTACAAGTAATCATTAATTTGTAAATAATTAAAAAAAAGTACATCTACGAAAGATACATCAACAAAGTTCCTTGCCTGTGATATGAGTAAATTTTAAACTTTTTAATTTTTGTTGCTTGTTATTAATAATTATAATAATTTTGTATTGCTTTTAAGATTTACATCTTTTAGCAAGAGGTTTGGCTTCTATTTCATTTAGCCAAAATCATTTTTTATATTTAGTAAGGAAATATTATAAACACTGAACTAAGAGTTGATCTAACTACTTTAGAAACGACATTATAAGAAAAAATAAATAACAATTAACAAAATAACCAAGAATACAAATCTTAATTAAATAATAAACAGAGAAAATTTAAAAAAATAATAATAAACTCAAGAAAACCGAACCAAAACAGTTTTAAATAATGCATATCTTGATAGCAAATTTATATAAACAAAAAGTAATGACATAACAAATGCCTATACATTTTGTACTAGTCGTTCGTAACAAAGCTTCTATTGAAAACAAAAATAAATCGTTCAACTTCTTATAGTTGGTAATTGCGAATAAGTCTTCTAAACTAAAATTTTTCATAACATACTTAAATAAATAGAATCTTCTGACTGGATTTAAAACTGGACACGATATTAGAAAATGCTGAATATTATCATAACCATCGGTATTACATATAGGGCAAGTCATGCTGGGTTCAAATTTATAATATAATCCATTCACGATCCTCTGTGATTTCTCGCCTGCCAGTCTTAGTTGAGCGATTAACCTTATTTTGTTTATATTGCATCTAAGATTTAAATATTCTTCTCCGAGTTGGAAGTTGGTTATATGGCGATATATTTTACTGTAAGAGGAATTTTTAATAGCTTCATTATATCCCTGGAATATAAATGATTAGCCATTTTCAAAAACAGTTTGCTCTTTGAATTTTTTAAAAAACTGGATCATTGAGAGACCATACTTCCTCTGAACCTACAAGAATCACTGACCTACGAATTTCTGCAGTCCAGTTAAAAGGCATGTTGCTTGTTATTACGTAATTCAATCAATTGAATGAATGTTATGAAATTGAAAAATTGATTTCGAAATTCGACCCTAAAATCTTCCTTTGAAAGGCGCGTTGTATTGGTGGAACGACTTTTCATAAAATCTTTTTTTAATCACAAAAAAAAAAAAAAAAAATCGGTGTATTAGTTATAGCGACTCGGTAAACCTTATAACTTCCGGGAATACCCATGATCTAAATATTTTTTTTTCATTTTGAGTTGTTTATTGCTACAAGTTTTACTATGTGGAACCCTTTAGTCGACTGGAGTCTACCCACTAGAATAGGTGTAAGGAGTAATGATCTTACCCTTTAAGGTATCATGAGTCTACATCGCGCGAACAAGGGCCTTAATGGTCTGCCGCGCCTATGGAAAAAAATATATATCTCTTTATATAAAATGATACAGCGATCCTTGGTTACCTCAAACTCCTTAGAAACCACAAGACGGGTTTTGATACGGTTTTCATGATCATTAAAGGCATTATTTCCTGAGGGTTTACAGGTAAAATACGTTGCAATTATGTTTCCTTTAGAAAGGAAAATTTAATTTTCTGTAATTAAGTCACCAAAAAATTATTCGTGAAATATGAGCAACAATTTAAAAGTGTAATATACTATTTTAAGCAAGATTTTAGTAGAGTTAATATGTAATAAAATATATCGTATAAGCCAATAGAAAGTTGTTATAAGCCCATAAACCTATGAAAATATGTTATTTGTAACGTTGTAATGAGGGATGTTATGACAGATTCAATGTTTTCACTATACAAGTTATATTTTTTCATACAGTAAGTTTAAAAAATCGTAAGTTTTGATGATTAGAAAATAATAACATTAGACAAAAATATTACGAACCAAATCTTACGTAAGTTGCTAAAATAAATGAAAAATTGTTATAAATCCAAACACTAACATTGGTATTAACAGAGTTTTTGGGTTTCTTGGAATTCCAGGCATATTGTCATCTATGTTTTACTCTTAGATACAAAACAAGAAAACTGGACCAATTTTCATTCATAAACCAATTCATTTTTCCCATATTTGTCGATGATTGAACGTAATAATGAATAAAAGTAATAAAAAAGTATATTAATTTCTCGTTAAGCGCCCTTTTCGTAACGATAAAGTTCAAATGCCAAAGCGATAAATCCTAAATCGGTCGAAAAACCTATTTTAGACATAGATGAAGTGAATGCTTCGCACATTTGTAATTTAATTATGGTATCATCTATTCTTTACTTTTTCGGAAGACAACTCAGTGTAGCATTCCTCCAGTTTTCTGATAATATAAATATTAGGAAGTAATAGACCATTACGTGGTAATAGCTAGTTTTTTTGTTTTTTTTTTTAACTCACCCTGACATTTCAAATGCATGGTTGGAAGCCATCCATGGACGGTCATCCAAAATGAGTTTTGATGCCGCCAACTCCTAATTATTCCGACGTCAAGTTCTGCCGTCCCCTCGATGTTGACATGATCCACCAGACTGTTTTGCATACCGCCCCGCTTATCCCCCAGGCGTCCTTCCTGTTGGATGATGCACCGAAGAGGAAAAGGGAAAATTTTCTGATAGGAAGTAAGATAATATTTTCCCTGCACCCTATTGCCTGTTACAATAGCCATAGAATGGCATTTTTACTATATTATAAAATGGTACTCCGATGTAAAAAAAACAGATAAAAGGTTTATCCAGAAAAGTTTGAAAACGGAGCCTTGTATTTATATCTTATTACTTATAAATCCCCAAAATATTAATTTACATTGCTAGGTGTATGATACCATAAAATTCCAAACTTAATAACTCCTACTCCTGCATCCAATCCTTGCAATCCAAAATCCTTCGAAAAATCTTGAACGCCCTTTATTTTGTCATAAATCAACTCCATGATGACCTAAACATCCCATTTGTTGCAGACATAGCCCGTGATAGATACACCTCTTTTCATTCTAAACTCCCTGCCCACACAAACCCACTTGTCCGTAATTTTTCTTCCTTAGATATCCCTGATAACCCTCCAAAGCGATTGAAAAGAAGGTGGCTTCGGGACCTACTGCCTTAAAATAGTGAAGAGCTACCACTGGGCTTTTCTTTCTCAAGACATTTTCATGACTTTTCTTCATACTGCATATTTACTTAATGTGTTTTTAATACAGTTGTAAATTACATTAAATAAAACAAAAAAATAAATAAAATAACTCCTCCAGATGAGGTTATAACTACTTTGTTGCCTGTAGTGATTTCTTAATAAAGACTCTATGAAAACAGCCTGAAAAGAAACCAAACATATGCAAACAGTGGCATGGTTTAGCATATTTTCTCATTCTGTCAATAAAAAATATAATAATACTCGTATAAATTTTTTATATCTTATAAGTTTTATAAATCTATATTAATTAACATATACATTTTATAAGTCTGTTATAGCTTTAATATCACAATAGAATAGAATAGACAATCCCTTGATTCTGGAACTAAAACTTATAGAATAACAGATATGTATAATTCCCATATAAAATATGTCTGGCAAACAGAAAAAAAAACCACATAATTAATAAATTATTTACAATGGTTAGAGAAAAAAATAATATAAAACATTAAGTTTAGATTATTTTAGGTGAAGGTAAAATTTTAAATATAAAGTTGGAGGTTGGTAATTAACTTTACCACTGCAGACATGAGGCTTCTGGGTGTGAGTACCAACTCGCCTTAAGATAAAAATTGTTCTTTGCACCAGAAGATGGCATTATAGCCGAAACGTAATGCATTATAATTAATATAAACAGTAGTGATGTTAATTATAAGCCTCAAACTTTATATATATATATATATATATATATATATATATATATATATATATATATACAACAACAAAAAATCTTCAGAGAATAATCTGTTAAAGAAAAATTAATTGATGAAGTTTAAATTTCAATAAATAATTATTTTCCTTCATTCAATGTTTGATATCTAGAATGAAATATCAAAATTTCTGAGCGTCTCGCTCTGAAGCTGGTCTAGGATGGCAGAAAGTATTGGCAAAGTTTAGATTTTAATGAAGATAGAGAAGCAGCATAGCAGATATGGGTCGATAGAGCATTCCAGACGGCAATAGAAGATTAAGTGAAAACATATATCTGAAAATTTAGATTATATTTTTATTATGGACTATTTCGATAGATCTGCCCAAAATCAAAAGTTATTTGTGAAAGGATAATTATTTTTTCTATTTTATGATACATTTTTTGTTGAGTGGTCTCTGGGTCGAGAGAACCACCTGGGGCCCAATCAAGTTCTTTAAGTAGGTACCCTTGAAGAATAAAAACGGTTGAGTATATAGTCAATCAAATTACCATCTTGCACAGTCGTTGGCCTAGAAACTGTACGGTTCTCAGTATGCACTAAGCCCTAATGAGCGTTGTGAGACGTAGCCAACCTGGTTTGTCGGTTGTCTGCTACAGGTTAATATGCATTGAGTGGACGCCAAAAATGAATCTTATCCTTTAATACTTTTTAGAGTAGATTGGTAACGTGTAGAATGACCCGTTCTTTTTAGTTAAATATTTAAAAGAATTTAAAAAAAAAATTACCCAATAAAAACTAAACCTTATATCCTACATGACTTGTTATGGTAAAACAGATACGGCCCATGTATAGTTTAACATTTTTATATACATAGGATGTCTCGAATACTTCGAGTCATACTGTGGGAGCAAATAGTAGAAAGCTGAAAAAGAAGTTGATGGGACCTAAGTCCAATTCTCAACGGTTAGGAAGGAAAATCTTTTTTTTTTTTGCAATTATCCATTATTTTCATAAGAAAATATGAATACAGCTCTTATATCATACAAACAATACTTAAAAATCTTAGGTTTTCTTTTCATTCGGTTGGCGCGACAGGCCTTAGAGGCCCTTGGCCGCGCGGTATGGTTTATATTCCACACCGCGATACTCCATGGCATTTTATAGGGTAAGGTCATCACTCCCTACTCCTATTTTTGTGGGTGGCTATCAATTAGCTGGCGGGTCCCACATACCCGGGGGAGATAGTGAGCGAATCCTCATTTATTTGTATGCTTGAAAAAAGTCCTCCTGGGACTGGGATTCGAACTCACAACTTCAGCGTGGTAGGCTAGCGCGCTAACCACTCAGCCACGGGCTCCCCCTAGGTTTTTAAGGTTTTCTACTTACCTTTAATATTTATTTGGAATGAATGATAAAAAGTTGTTCTTGATAAAACTATTTGCCAAATATTTTAAAGAAAATTAAACTTTAATTTTCTGCATAACGTTGTACGACGCTTACTTTCCTATCTGGAGGATTCGACAACTTAATCTTCTGGGAAATGCTCTCATCTTTCAATTGATACCATTAATTTTCTGCACATCAAGTAGATATATTTAATTATTTTTTATAATAACTGTAGATAAAAGAAAAGCCTAAAATTTGATTTAGTGGATATAATTAGTTGGCCGTTGAGAATTCCTGGAAGGGATTGAATTACTCCGAGTGACGGTCAGTGAATAAAACAATTAAGTAGTTCCAACCATTCATTTTCAGCTAACGTTTCGACCCCCATTGGGGTCATTATCAGGACTAAAATTGTCTTAATATATTTATCATTATTAATGATGGAGTTTTGTTGACCGTTGAGAAATTAGATGAGGAAGATGGTTGGGGGTGCGGTCATAAATTAAAAACACACATTTAAAATAAGTGTTATTTTAATTATGTGCCAACGTTTCGGCCTACAATGTGGGCCTTCATCAGGGCTAAAAGAAACAAGATAACAACCAATGTAATTATAGTATTAATAATGCGTTAGGTATATAATAATAATATGACAGTAATAAATTATGGGAACATAAATAATATTAAATGTAAAATGATAATAAGATGACAATTATAAAGTATGGAAATAAGGTGACAGTTTTAAAGTATGGAAATAAACAAAATTAAGATGATAGTTATAAAGTATGGAAGTAAACATAATTGAGATGATAATATTGTAATGAGAATATATAAAGAGAGACTAAGTAAATGAAAAAAATGACAAAGGAAAAATATGTGAACAATTAAAATTTTAAATACTAACAATTTTGAGTTGATATATGACGGTAATATATTAAAAACATAGTTAAGAGTATAGGTAATATATATAAAAAAAAAGAATATAGTCATTACAAAAGAGAAACAGTATGAATAAAAAATAATTTAAATTTTAAAATAATGTAATATTAAACTAATAATTATATGTCAGGATATGTAACGGAGAAAAATATGAGTATGGAAAGGGGGAGAAAGAAATGGGCGATGAAAAAAGATCCTTATCAATAAAAAAAAAAATACATACTTGACTCGACGTGAAGGCGTTGCCTAAAGGAGTGATGTTTCCCAGTTTAAAAAACGCTCATTGCGTGGAACGGAAAATATGAGAACTAGAATGTCCGTTAGGAAAATTCCAAGAAGCTAAGTTATGTTTACTGATTCGATTGTTAAAAAATAGCCAAAAGTTATTACTTGAGAGTACTTGAGTTATTACTTATGAGTATTTGATAAAATTGTAAGAAATAGTGACGAGGTAAAGATTAAAAGATTTTAAGTAATAACGGATGACGATGATAAATGATGATTAGGTAATAACGAATGACGATAATCTTATTATCATTTTACATTTAATATTATTTATGTTCCCATAATTTATTACTGTCATATTATTATTATATACCTAACGCATTATAAAGTCTATAATTACATTGGTTGTTATCTTGTTTCTTTTAGCCCTGATGAAGGCCCACATTGTAGGCCGAAACGTCGGCACATAATTAAAATAACACTTATTTTAAATGTGTGTTTTTAATTTATGACCGCACCCCCAACCATCTTCCTCATTTATCATTATTAGGGAGAAGTTGGTTTTGAGGTACAGTCAATTTTACTCCATATACGTTTCCTACTATTATATAGGTTTATACTTTACGAATTTTGTTTAAACTCTTTTTATTATCATTATTATATTATTACTATTATAGAATAGAAATTAATCTTTATTCTGGGACATAGTCCCTTAAGAACAACCAACATGTACAATTAAGTTATACAATGTATCTGACAAAAAGATCAAATGATCATGATTAATTCTTATTTACAATGGTGTAAGAAGTAAGAAAAAATATATATAAATCTATACAAAAGAATAAAATAAATAGCTCAATTAATTATTTTTATTTTAATATTAAAATTTTACTCATTGTCGTCAGATCCCGTTTAAATAGGTACGTATTTTTCATTCTACCTACATTCCGTTCTACCTACATTCCATTCTACCAATTGTACTTAGTCTAGATTCGCACACAATACGATCCATCGGCCTAATTTTTTCGTTCTTTTATGTAGATATTGATACCTTTATAGATTGTCCTTAGTCATAATAAGTTTTGTATAGCACTTTCATTATTATACGATAGTCATTGTAATTTAATTAATCGATTCTTTACACATCTATTTTTACTTTCACTTACCTATATATGAAATATGTAGTAAGGAAAATTATTGCGATCGTGAAAATTTTCGAATTCTAGTTTTCAACAGAAATGCACGTTTTAGGGGCCCCTGAGTCCAAATAACCAAGTTCAGAAAAAAAGGTATGTGCGCGTGTGGTAACTCCAGCGCGTAAACGAAAAGTCCTACGAAACTGAAATTTCATATTTAAGACAACTATACGCCCGAAATGATACAAAACCTTTTTCATCAAAATCAGCTTACCAGAAGAGCCACTTTTTTTAAATGTTTTAAATATTGCCTTCCTTTAGCTCAACTGTTTATAAAACAGTGTATATAGTCTTATTGAAATTGTATTCCTTTTATATATTTTCAGCCCTAAAGATGACCCACAATGGGGGTCGAAACGTTGACAGAAAATAAATAGTTAAATAAAACTATATAATTGTTTCATTCACTGACCGCCTCCCTTACTAATTCCTCCCAGAAAATTTGATGAGAATCAGACTAACCGTTGAGAATCAGACTTTGGGTCATATGAACTGTTTTTATTCCTCTTAAGGTCTATTATTTGCTCCTAAAATATGACTAGACATTTATATGACCCACTATATATATGAATTGGTTATAGTAGAGAGGCATTTATGTAGGACAAATCAGTACAGCATTCCTCCAGTATTCTGATCATATAATTATTTGGAAGTAATCGACCATTGTGGGATAGTAGCTATTGTTTTAATAATGTCATAGACAAGGTCATTTCATTATAATTTCATGGCACAAAGGAGGCAGCAAAAGATATATATTACTGGGAAACAGATCTAAATCCGAATTTTTAAAAATAAATTTTCCTTATTAGCAATCAATTACTTATCGAATAATAGAAGAACTTTTTGTTTTCTATCTATAATTTCATTCCCTCTAATTTATATCTTATTAGAGATTATAAATTATTTATATAAGGCTGAAAATAAACTTATACGTGATGTTACATTACATCACATCGTCAGGTGTGTAAATAAAAGGAGATGAGGTTTGGGTCAAAGCCGTCCCTTATGTGTTGACATTTCGTATTTGACCCAAGTTTGTCCTGGAACCTTTCCAAGTTCGCCAAACTTCGAGAAAAGTTAGTTTATTATTGTCTGCTTAACTGCTCGCTAAAGCGATGTATTACAGGTAATAAAAAAAGAAAAGAAAAAAAAAATCTGAAGATTTATTATTACTCAACGGATGTGAATAATCAAACATTTTAATGCTTTGTTTTCATTCATACTTTTCTTTAAAATTACTTAAATACATTATTTTAGTTTAAATCATATAATATTAATAATATCTTAATTATATTTGTATTAATTTGTAAAATATCCTGACGGGGCTTAAAGCTGATTTTTAAAATGTTTTTCCTGTTAGTACTTTCTTCACATCACTTTTAATTTGGTTTATTCATAATAACTATTTCTTGTTGTAAGCAATTATGAAATGACGGGTAAATATGAGTGAATTTTATATCCAACTGAAGGTGTAAACAGCAGAAATATTTTTGATTTACGAAAATAAGAATAGTAATAACGATGTATCATACCTTAAAGTTTAGGTAACAATGTTATCTGCATTACACATATGTAAACAGTAATGAATAGTGAAGAAATGCTCAAATTTCACCGGAAATAAGCGTTTTAGGGTTCCCTGAGTCGAAGTGACTTAGTCCCGCCAGAATATTTGTGTCGGTAAATCTATCTCGAAAACGATAAAGTATGGTATAATCCTGAATTTTATATTTAAGAAACTTGTATGTCCGAGATGTTACAGTAACATCTGAAGTTATTTATTTATGTTACTCTTTTGTGTTATTTGTTCATCGTTAAAGGCACAAAATATCTAGGTCACCAGCTCACGTTTTCGATAATAATTATACAGTGATCATTATATACATTACAAAATAAAATAAATGAGTAAAAAAAAATAATAATAATTGATACAGATATAAAAGTTTACTGGGATGAACAGATTATCACCAAAGAGTTCTGCATGATCGTCCGGATATTTTGGTGTTAGACAAATCCAACAGAATGGCCAGAATCATCGATATAGCTGTCCCAAGTAACTCGATTCTGTTAACCACTAGAGCTGAAAAAATCCGAAAATACCAAGAACTCTCTCTAGAACTAAAATCGCTTTACCGCCTTGAAAAAGTAACAACTCCGATAGTTCTGTCTTCAAATGGTCTAATCCTAAAAATGCACTAAAGAGAGCAGAGAAGAGCTTGGCCTAGACCGAAAGCATCTAAAATTAGCGCAGAAAGAATACCTGCAGAATTGTCATAAAATTTTTAAATAAGTAATAACTTCTACTTCATTATACTTTTATCCTTTACTTCTACTCCCTTTACGGAAAGTAGATGAAGTTCCAGTTATCTGAGAGGTAGGGAAAAAATGATAATACAGTGTAAAAAAAATAGTAATAAAATAAATTAAAAAAATACATGAAGAGAATATACCCATTGGCAGAACTCCACTGGGTAATCTAAACTAGAAGGTCCCGAGGCCGTCTTATTTTTAGATGATTGTCAGGAATGGAAGAGGAAGCAAGGATTGAAACTTGTGGGCTATAGAAGGAGTGGAGTTTGTCATGAAAGGATTGATACCGGGTTAGGGCCAAATCAGCAATATATGAGATATTAAAATCTGTATAGATAAGAATAATGAATATAAGTTATAAAGTAAATACAATAATTTCTTGCTGTTCAAGCCCATCTTTTGACATTTTATATTTTTAGTTTATTTTTATATAAGAGACTTGTTATGTACAATGTCGTGTTGCTGTATACAGCTATAATACTATAAGTGTAAATAAGCGGTAGAATTAGCGTTCCCTCCACGTTCACCTCAGCCGCTTATCTCTCTTCTCGCCCAGTCTTTGTCCCAGCAAGACCTCATTATAGTGCACTGTGCATTTTTTGTTACTGCAACCATTGACATTGAAGCCAACCCAGCAGGGCCCGGCCTCCAATATATCGGAATGCCGATCTTTTCTCACGTAGCAGCGAGGGAGCCACCAGGTGTACACATTGTATTGTATTGACATTTTTTTGTATTCTAATAAAAATACTAATATATTAATGTTTTAGTGTTTTATTTTTTTCTATAATTTTATTAGAGCCAATTTTTAAAAGATTTATTTTTTATTTTTGTTAATAATTAGGAGTTTCAATTGATGTTATCTTTATTATATTAAAAGTGTATAACAATAATTTTCGCCTTTTTTTCCTTTAATCACTTTAGTTATAAATAAAAATTAGTAAACTTATAACCAATTTTTGAACCAGCATCTATTATAGGGAAGAAGGATAGTGGTAAATATTTCAACACCGCCCCTTCCCCTACACTTGCTAAGTTCTCTTTTCTTTCTATGAACTCTAAATCGGTCAAACAGTGCTTTCTTTAACACAAATTACATTTAAACCGCCTCACACTGGACAACATGACCGATTTAGGTGGACAAAATTCTGAAACTTGTCTTTAGTTAACCTCTGGGGTCCCAGATTACGGAAAAAATAAAAGAAGAATCATAAAAACTAATTAATTTTTTGACAAATCCTTCGCAAAATCCTTATTCTCCTTATTTCGTCACAAATAAAATAATCCATAACGACCTTAATATCCCATTTGTTACAGACCATTCTCGTACCAGATATACCACTTTTAATTCCAAACTCCCAGCCCATATAAACCCTCTTGTCCGCAATCTATTAACCTCACATATTCCTGACAACCCTCCTAGGCGATTGAAAAGAAGATGGCCTTGGGATCTACTTACTTAAATAAACATCGAAGTTCTACCGCTGGGTCGTTTCTTCACAAGCCTTTCAAGCCCTTTATTCTAATTCAACAGTTTTAATTATTGTATTTATGTTAATACAGTTGTAAAATTCAATAAAATATGAATAAAAAAAAAAATTGTCACAATTAGCGAGCGTACAGTGGTCAAATTTATTTGCTAAAATCTAAAACTTCTCTATATTTTACGTTTGAAGTCCCAGAATACGAGAAAAATAATACAAGGAATCTAATTATGGCTCGGAGTTTCCAAAACCTGCTAATAGATGTATTTTATATCATTTAAGAAATTCTTGAAATTATAGATTGTAAAACTTTTGATTCGGATTGTTGTGTCTGAAAAAAATTATGTATCACCTAAAACGCGAAAAATCGCAAAACTTCTGTGTAATATTTAAAGACTAGAAGGATTGATGAAACAAATCCTTAGGGTGACTTGGGTGTTATATAGTTTTTCTTTATTGAACAGGGGCATACATTTACAAATCGCTAAATTAACTCTACAGCTGAGATTGCAATGTATATTTACTAACGAGTTTGGAAATATAATGTCTTACCTGTCTTAGCAATATCCATTGTTAAATAAAAGAAAAAATTCTTTGCTCTAAATACACCTTGAACACAATAAATGACCATCGAATAAAGATAATCCCACTGCCGGTTATTAGGCACTTGTGTGGAACGGAATGATTCATACATTTACTATTTGTTTTAAGTAATATTAAGGGTCTTGCCACCTAATCATAAAAAGGTGAAGCACTGTAAAATTCCAAACTTTTGACTTCACTTTTGTCCTCCTAAATTGGTAATTTCGCCCACTGTGCGCCTTTGCGAGGCAGGAATGAGTCTCTGGTCTAGAATAAATGTTTCCATTGAAAATAAATAAATTTTATCCTTTTTTTTTAAATTTTACTTCAATGAAAAGTTCTGAAATTCAATTCGAAAAGGGAAGTATGTGAAAGTGGTGCATTGCACGCAACAGATTGTTTTATTTTTAATGAGACATGCCATTGTTTTTCTTAAGGATTGGCTGATACGCTGACGACTCTCCCAAAGCACATCCTATTAAAAGAAAAGAGACTTAACTCTAAAAAGAAAAGAGAAAAAAACAATATCTTAAATCCAGAGGGAGCTAATGGGGAAAGAGCTGAGGCAATTTGAGGCCTTAGATTAGGTAGATAGATCCTGTCGGGAAGATAACAACTTTTCTGTTCGCTTCTTTTTCCCAAAACTTAAATGCTTTTCCTCTCCGGGCCCGATGTCGTTTCATTAAAACTAACTACTGCTGTACAGTCGAGGCATAAAACTGATTTACACGCCTCCTTGGATATATTTTACCAACCCATTCTTAATCAGGATTGATGAAATTAAACATCGCAACCCCACCCCTTTTTGGAGAGCTCGCTTTAACGGAATATAGATCCAGGCAACTTGATTTATGTAAGTTGGCGATTAATGTTAGCTTGTTATTGGGAGATACTAAATCAAAGCTCTAAGTCCCTGGCATAGCACAAACCAACGAACTGGTCTACGTTTTGTCATGCAAGTCTTCATTGGACCATTAAAAGAAAATCACATATGTTTTATTTATTTCTCTTCTTAAAATCAATTAATTTTTTTTTCAACAACAACAAATTTTATTAAGTAATATTACAATCTGTATTAATTTGGACATTAATAATAGTGATGAAATATAGTATTCATACAATATTTACATATAATAAAATAAATATAGACTGAGACATTCGGCGCAATAACCTGTTATCGAGTCTAGGCATCCCCGAGCAGCCTCCGCCAGACGGCTCTGTCTTATATTGCATTGTATAAAATATATATACAATAAAGAATCAATAAAATGTATACAATGTCTAGAAATCACTCATACCTATATATACGTCATACATACTGGAGAATCTAGCCAGTGCTAGAACTCCAATATATACATATTTATAAGAGGTCTGGGGGCTACTGCCGTTTACACCTTCTAGGGGGTTGGTAAGGGTGTATAGAGCTGGATAGGGATTGAGCTAGAGGATTTGGGTGATAAAGAAGATGACGATGCAATTTGGAGAATTTTTATGAAATAAGGTCCAAAATAAATGGAATATTTAGGTCGTGGTATAAGGTATGATGGTTGGTGACGTAATAAAGAACGTTTACTATTGTTCAGAGGACTTTAGATTGAAAGGATTGAATGCGTTTGATTTTAGAACGTTTAGCTGTTCCCTACAGTTAAAGTCCGTCGGCCTAGATAGGCTTCAGTATTGTCTTGTAGATTAATAATTTTTTGTCAACTGTTAGCTCAGACTTTGTCAAGAGTAGTCGGTATAACTAGTCCGAATCTACAGTTAAGTGCAAATATTTTTTTTTTTGTTTTTTTAATTAATGTTTATTGAAATATATTTGAAATTGTTTCAAAATGAACAATAGTAATAGTGATATGAGACCACATTTATACAACATAAACAGAAAATAATGATAAAGTTAAATTACATAAATTAAGAAAATAAATGAATTCATATAACATAAATTAAATAAACACATATTAAAATAAATTTTAGAAAACAACTTTTTTCGATTTTGATGCATTTATTCAAATTTACAACTGTAAAAAAAATAAAGACATCATGTTTCGGTATTAGTTGATTATACGGGTTACATCGAATTGGCCTATGCAAAATTGATCATATGGTGAATGAATAACCAACTATATTATCAAGAGTGATAAGAGAGGAAACTTATAATAAAAACTTATTATTATTTCCCTTGACGATTGAGGCAAACATTAAGAAAATTCCTTCGGATCATCTTAACACAACTACCGATTTCACAAATTAGACGCACAGTGCCGCTCAAAAGCTTAAGACCTGTGAGCCTGTGCGTGTGTCGCAAGTCTAGCACGAAAACGAAAATCCATTCTATACTGAAATTTCATATTTAAGACAACTATACGTCTGAGATGTTATAGCAACTTTTTCATTAAAATCAGCTAACCAGCCACTTTATACTATGTATTTAGCACCTTTTTACGGGTGCTAATATTTATTTTTTATAGTGCTAATATTTAATATTATTACAGGTACTCTAATTATACATCTATATCAATGTAAAATTAAATGGGATTTAATATCATGTAGGTTTCATTATGATTGAAATAGTCCGACCGGGCTTAAATGCCGATATTTTGAATTTTCTTCTTTTAATGTACCTTTAATTTTGATCCTATAGAAAAAATCGCATGAAATTTTTAGCTTTGATAAAAAGCGAATAAATGCATAATTTAAACGAATTCTATATATTTGTTTTTATACCTAAATAGAGTAATATAGAAGTATAATATACCATTGAAAAACTAATGATTTTAGAAAAAATATTATATTATACACAAAATTGTAAAAGTTGACAAAGAATGATGAAAAGCTAATAAAACTAACTGATTTTTATTGTGGTTTATTGTAATCTGAGTTCATGACACAGGGATCCACCTTACTTCCCCTAACTGATTTTTATAGATAATGATATAATATATTATTTAAGAAAAAACATGTTTCTATTGAAACTCAATGTAACTAACTCTTTAACAATTTATTTTTATCTCGGAATGCATTTAAAAACTCTTTAATTGATTTTAACAATGAAGGTAAGTGAAAGTCATTGTTACGACCATCACTTTTATATATATATATAAAAGTATCAATTTTGCAGGAAATTCGACACATGATTTTCTTACAAATTATATATACATAGTAATATATACATAGTATTGTTTGGTTAGTTCTCGACTGTTGATAATTGATTTTCTTATAAATCCGAAGTAATCAATGATTATATTATATATATATATATATATATATATATAATATATATATATATATATATATACGTAGTATTGTTTGGTTAGTTCTCGACTGTTGATAACAAATCAACAGTTTGATTAGTTTTTGTTTGATTAATTATCAATAGTCGAGAAATATTAGTAATAATAATTATAATAATAATAATACCCGAAAGTTCGATGCCGATACCACCAAATTCCGCCTACACAGACTCGTCCAATGTTCACCATTCAAGCCCAAGCTCCCGAGATCAGCCTTAACGCAACCCTCCCATCTCCGCTTCGGCCTACCTTTCGGACGCCTACCAGTCGGATCAGCAAATACCAACTTTCTCGGAATCCGCTCGTCATCGAGCCCAACAACTTTACTCGCCCATTTGAATCTCCGCGATGCAATCAGCTCAATTATATTAACAGGATGCAAGTTCCGCAATTCCGCGTTGTGCAACCTTCTAAACTCCCCAGTGGCTCATCTCTCTTTGGACCAAATCGAAAAATATTAGAGGAAAAATAAACAGTGGAAAAGAAAGAGTGAGATTTTATGAAGAAGTTAGATAAAAGTAGATTAATAGATAGATAAGAAATAGAAATTATACCTAGATGAACAAAATTAATTTAAAATTATATCGGAAAACGAAGAAGATAATTTAGGAATCTCGTATTTTCAATCCTGAGAAATTGGAATTAGAGAAAAAAAAAGAAGTAACAATCTCTTAGCTGATCCTATTGGAGGGGAGGGGGGGGGGTTTTGAATAAGTTTAAAGACCACTTTGAAAGTATTTTAAGTACCCCAGATAACGATCCCCCTTTTTCCGCAATACAGACCGCGCTCGACCATTGATTGAATTGAATACAGAAAAGACAGTCTAGAAGGTCCTACAATTTAAATTGGAACTAACGAAGCATAAATAAAAAGTAGAAGTAAACAAATATAAGGAAAAAAATAGCAACAGAAATTTAAATAAAATCCATCCAGTTTAAAAGGATCAGGTTATGAAATAAAAAAAGCACCAAATTATTACACAATGGTTTATTATTTCCAAATAACAATATTAGGGTATAACTGTTTATATAGCTATAGATAGGCAATTAAGTAATATGAAAAGCAATAATTCAAAGGATAATATCAAATCTACCGCTGATGTCAAAACGCAATATCTCAGCTAGTTGTTGACCAATTTCTATGTTGTTTTTTTTCCTTTTGTTGAAAAAACTAGATCTCTATCAATTGGAAGAAATGTTTTTTATTTTTGTTTTGTTTTTATTTGGATTCTCAAATTTTGAGAGGAAGTTTTTTTTTTTTTTTTTTTTTTTTTTTTTTTTTTTTTTTTTTTTTTTTTTTTTTTTTTTGGCCGATTACGAAGGTCCATTATTGAAAATAATAAACCAAAATCATTTATACAGGACTGCGTTACTATTTCCTTTTCGTTCCTTTCGATTTTCATTCAAATAATTCAAATACAATTTCCTGATTCAAGAACACCTTACATTTTATCTTTATCATCAATAATAACAGAGTTGTCAGGGAATCACACCTCTTATAAGTTGTGGCTTGACCATATAAGATGATTTTCTTATTTTATTTTTTATTTTTTGCTCTTTGTACATCGCGTTGTTTTGATCACGAAAATCATTTCGATTTTCCTCTATCTTCAATAATAAACGATTTTTAGTGGAATTACATCTATTATAATTTGTTGGTAGAATATATATATATATATTATATATATTTATATATATTATTTTTATTATTAGCGTTTTACTGATTCTAAAACTCTTTACATACTTTTCTATATCGTCAAAAATAACTTACTTTTGAGCGTATTTATCTGTAATTTCAATTTTTTTCTTTTCTTTTTTCTCTTTTATAATTATTCACGGTTTTTTGGTTAAAAAAACACTAATAAATTGTTTCTCAATCTTCAAAAATAACTGATTTATTGAATTAATTCGCTTATAGTCGGCCGCCATTTAAAAAATAACTAGTTGATATCAACGTCTAGGTGTTAGGATCATCCTTGCATGCACTAGTATTTTTGTGGCTGTTTTCAAAAATATTGGTCCAGTAGTTTCGGAGAAATGCCGCGGACGGTGGACGGCTGATATCGGATAAACGGATTTTTTTATTCGTTATTCCGATTCTACGCATCTTGAAACGTAAGCTCTTAAATTTTAAAGGGGGGGGGATAATTTTTTTTATAAAGTTAATTAGTGGACTGTATAGATTTAAAAAAATTAACTGATCAAAGTAAACGAAAAATCACAATACATTTATTAAACGAATTAAATAAATAAAAGAAGTTACTAAATTTACTTTCTTGTTTTGTATTTATTTATATTGTATTATTATTATATAAATTTATTGTTTTGTATATATCGTGTGAATGCAGTATGAATGTTGTACTTTATCCCTATTAAAAATGTCCTAAATTGGACAGATTGTAATATTGTTCAATAAAGAATTGTTTCTAAATTAAAAATTTACTTTTACAAAAAAGGTATAAATAAATTACATCAACAATAAAGGTATAATAATTTAGAGCATTCTAAGGACAGACAACAGCGCATGTGCAGCAGTACTGCTATCGCGTAATGGCGAAGAGCACCCAATTGAATACGTCAGCCGCTTGTCCATTGCTGCTGAAAAGAATCATAACGTAACCAAGCACGAAGCTCTACCTGTTGATTGGGCTATCGAAAAGTTCAGAGGCTACATCGGAGGTGCAAAACTATCTATCGGATCCGATCACAATCATCTCAAATGACTAAAGAGCTTAAGATCTCCCTCAGTAAGACTTGCTAGGTGAGCTCTCCACTCCAAGACTTTGAAATGGATATTACATACACACCGGGCATAGCAAATGTCATGGCCGATGCATTAAAACTAATAGATTCTCTTCTAAAAATCATAAAACAAAAAATAAATAATTAAGCAGCTTTTAGTTAATGACTGTAACAACACTTAACCATTAAAACTACAAACCGCTAATCTACAGCAAAGCTCATTTATATTACCATCATCAGGCCTATTTGGACATAGAGAATTTTGGCTACATTAAACCGTCTAATCTCTTCCACACCGCATCCTTGCAAACATAACTCCTATAAAAATTCTATATAGCACACATTCTAACAACCATGAAAAAATAGTTCAATAAAGAAATTTAAAAAAAAAATCCTTAATATTGTTAAAAATGTCGTTGGAAGTTACATTTTTTCGATATTTTGATGCTACTTAAAAAAAAAAAGCATATTATTTGAAATTGACAATAAATTTATTTTATTTTATTAAAATCCAAGAGTTATTAATTAACTGATTTTGTTTAATAATTTGGAAATTGTTCAGCTCTATTATTTTATAGCAGATTTTTTCTTTTGTTTATATTCCATATATTTTGTATATATCTATATAAATAGGTTTTATTTTTGTTTTTTTTTCACATATTTGTAAATAAAAGTTTATTTTATAGGTCTCTCGGCCAGACATGTATATATTGATGGATATTACACATAGCGAATGTCATAGCCGATACATTATCTCGACTACCCATCCCTGCTTCAGTGGATGAACGAGACAAAACAACATGTTAAAGCTATAACTGCTACGTTACCGTGAAAATAACCGGATTTAATAAGGAAAGAGCAAAAAGCCGATCCCGAATCGGCGAATATTATAAAGGAATTTGAAGCAGCACCATCGGGCTTAAATGAGACGTGGTCAGACGAATAGTACTTTATGTCTAATTGTGTACTTTATGTAACGGATGAAGCTTAACTTGTGGTGCCGGAAAGCAGTAGGAAAAATATTATGACCGAATAACACGATTCACCGATTGCAGGTCACTACGGTTTAGAAAAAAAAAAACATATCAAAGATAAGTTTAATATTATATATCCCCAAATGTTAGGTTCTTGGAGAAGATGAATAAATTCTTTATAGCACCTAATTTATTATTTAAACAAAGAAAAAAATAGGTATACACTTTTTGTCATCACACTTACTTATATCTTGAAAAACCAAAGTTCAAACACGTGTTTTTTTAAATTGTTAATATGTTACAGGTATAGATTTTTTAACAAGGATCTACGAGGAAAATGAAATAGTTTCAAAACGTCTGAATTTGGACTATCTTATCAAGCGAATTCATAACTCTTCTACCCTAGCCTGTAAAACATATTTTGTTTTTAATTTTTGTCAATAATTCTTTCTTATAAATAATAAAAATGAAAAATTGTCTGTTAATATCAAAATAATGAAATACTACTTTATAGGTTAATGAATTTGGGCAGAAACATTAACTGTAACTATCAAATAAAATTCAAGGTAAAAAGTATTATAAAAAAGGAGAGCTATATTTTGTTTTAGATTTTTGTTTATTAGAAAAAGATGAATTTATGATTTTGTAATCTCGATTTTTTCTTCTTTGTGTAGTTCATGTTTTAATAGAAGTATTTTCCTTACAAATAAATATTAATATGGGTTATTACGACGTTTTGTAGGAAAAAGGTTAAAAAGTATTAGAAAAAATGTATTTATTTCTTTTATATAGATTAATTAAATATCTAGTGAGCATAAGATTTTTATAAATTATATTTTTATTATTTAATTACATACATACTATTTTTAAGGGCTTGGATCTAATCTACAGCAAAAAGCTCATTAAATTACCATCACCAGGCCTATTTGGACAAATAGGATTTTGGTTGCATTAAACCATCTAGTCTCTTCCACACCCCATCCTTGTAAACAAAACTCCTGTAAAAATTCTATATAACACACATTTTATTATTTATAAGAATGAATTATTGACAAAAATTAAAAACAATAACTTTTATTTTTTAAGAAATACGTGATGTTCCACTTTTTTGCTGTTGAGTAAATTGTTATGTTATAATTGTAAGAACCTATTTAATATATAATACTTGATGTTTATTTTTTTAAAGTTTTTTAAAACATTTTATTGATATTTACTACTGTACATATAATAAATACAAGTAAATGGGCTAACATGATGTTGAACCGGTAAGACCGAACAGTTATGCGGGTACTGTAGTCCCTGTAAATGAAGGCGCTAGCTTTATCAGCTAAAATATATAATAAGTGTTTGTTTAAACAAGAATATTTATTTAAATCTTAATTTATATTAATATCAATTATTATAGAAGAGTAAATATAATTATGAATGTAATAATTGGAACTATCCAATTAAAATTTATATGTTTCTATGGCTCATCATTATTGTTTTTTTTTTTTTTTTAATTTGGCGGTAACAAAAATTAAATAAAAAACATACACTGCATTTATCTGATTTTATATTTCGTTATATGTCCTTTTTTTATTCGATTTTGAAGTTTAATCTCAAAATTTGTAAATCTAATCTAAGGAGATAAGAAGCATATAATTTTAACGATAGCTAAAAGGAATCCTATTTTATTGTGAATCTCAAAGGCTATGCTTTTGTTTTTTGTATCGTAGCAGCAAAATATCTGAAAAATGTAACCTCAAACGATATTTTAAACAAAATTATGGATTTTTTTTTTTAATTTCTTTATTGAACTTTTTTTTCATGGTAAAATGTAAACAATTATTAGAAAAAATGTATTTATTTCTTTTATATAGATTAATTAAATATCTAGTGAGCATTAGATTTTTATAAATTATATTTTTATTATTTAATTACATACATACAATATTTAAGGGCTTGGATTGGCCAACATAAATAATTATTGCTTCTTCTCTTGAGCTATAAATTTCTCGTTCTCATAAGTCTTCACGTTTTATTAATAGTTATATTACGATAATTTTACCCAGTTCAATCAAAACCAATTCACAATGAATAAGTGGATTTAGACTTAATCCTTGATAGTTTTCCTGAAGTGCAGATATTGATTTACAGATATTATAGGGTTGCAAGTTCTTCGGTATTATATTATCTTATCTTCAATAACACGGAGTCTGAAAGTGATAATCAAACCGTATTTTCACATTTTTTAGGGGTTTCATTTAAGTAAAAATAAACTCTAGTGGTAGGGTTATTGGTCCAGTCTTTTTTCGAGGCAGAGAAAATGTCTTTATTTTCTTCCCTGTCTCCTTTTCACAGGTATGGTAAAATATTTTTCAGTTTTTCCTTAATCCCTATCAACTCTTAAGCAGTATAACATAGTACAATTTTTATTTTTGTCTGATGTTTTTATTTATTCCAGAGCTGAGGAAGGAAATTATATTTCGAGAAAAAAAAATGTTCTACGAGGCCTCCGAATAATTTCACAAAGAGATGATTAAGTCTTTCCTTGTCTGCTAATCCATTTTTTTCTATTAGAATTTGGATAATTTGCTCCTCCTACTTGTCTAAAACTTACAGATTCTCTTCTAAATATCATAAAACAAAAAATAAATAAATAAGCAGCTTGTATTTAACGACTGTAACAACACTTAACCAACAAAACTACAAACGACATAACAAATGACTAATCTACAGCAAAAAGCTCATTAAATTACCATCATCAGGCCTATTTGGACATATAGGATTTGGTTGCATTAAACCATCTAATCTCTTCCACACCCCATCCTAAACAAAACTCCTATAAAAATTCTATATAAGACACATTCTAATGACCATGAAAAAAAAGTTCAATAAAGAAATTTAAAAAAACAATCCATATTTTTTTTAAAAAATATCGTTTGAGGTTACATTTTTTTTTTTTTTTTTTTTGCTGCTACGATACAAAAAACAAAAGCATAGCCTTTGAGATTCACAATAAAATAGGATTCCTTTTAGCTATCGTTAAACTTATATGCTTCTTATCTCCTTAGAGGAAAAATTTTAACGAAGTATAAAATCAGATGAATGCAGCGTTATGTTTTTTATTCAATTTTTGTTATCGCCAAATTTAAAAAAAAAACAAAAACAATAATTGATGAGTCATAGAAACATATAAAATTTTAATTGGATAGTTCCAATTATTACATTCATAATTATATTTACTCTTCTATAATAATTGATATTAATATAAATTAAGATTTAAATAAACATTCTTGTTTAAACAAACATTATTTATTTGATCTTTTTTCATTGGAGTATCTGGGAAGTAGTTTATTTATAGGGTTTTTTTTTTTTTTTTTTTTTTTTTTTTCCAAACTTAATATCTCGCAAATCATACTTCTTAAAAGTTTGTGCGACAGTGTCTGTTGTATATATACGTTAGTGAATAATAAATTGAAACCTCGTAATTTGATTTTCGATAAAGTGGTGGAGTGAATTGATAGTTTTCTTATTCATCAACTACCTTGCACCCTTGACTACCTTGCAACCTTCATCTTGAATTAATCAATACTCAATTACATATCTTATATTATTTATATGACTGACAAATAGGATTAATACAAATTAAAATAGTAATTTAAATCGAAACTAAACGTTTTAGAAAAAAATCAGCCCAATGGACTATAACATTCGCGTGACTTCTGTCATTTATGACAGCATTCCTTGACCATTAATGGCAGTGAGATCACATTTCTGTTCGACATACGTCATGGTTTAGTCATCATGGCCTCCGTCATTCAGGAAAAGAATGTTTAGAAGAAAAAAAAAGTATAATCCGATTGTATGGAGGCTTATATTACAATTAGACAAAACAAACATTTTTCCCCCAGCTTAATTGCCCAATAAAATGGCTTGTAGGGTAAAAGTTTTTAATTGCTACGGTCCATTGAATTGCAAATGCTGCAAGGAAGGCTTTTTAACCATTCTCTTCCTCCCTTACTAATTGCCTCCTGCATTGCAAAACACAGGCTGCACAATATGTTAATGCACAGATAGTTCCTTGGTCCAGAATCCTAGAGTGTGTTTTAGGTTCCCAAAAAAAAAAAAAAAAAATAAGATATGATGAGTAGAGAAGACTAAGAGTCTAAGATATAGAATACTTTCTAGAAGAAACGACGTTCTTAGTACTTTTCTTTTATCAAGAAGGAAAGAAAATATCAGGAAACGCATTTGATGTTCTGCAATATTAAAAATACAATGTAAGCTCAGCTAATAAACCTTTTTCAGTAACTTGTGACAAAAACAGTACTTCAAAGAAATATAATAAATCGCTACAATCAAGTGCTTTCTAACAATATATAAAATATATATATATATATATATATATATATATATATATATATAAGAAAGAAGAGAGAGAGAGAGAGAGGGAGCGGCGTGGTCTAGTGGATAGAGCACTATTCTGCTGTGCTCCGGGTCCTGGGTTCGAATCCA
Organism: Piezodorus guildinii; assembly: GCA_023052935.1. NCBI lineage: Eukaryota > Metazoa > Arthropoda > Insecta > Hemiptera > Pentatomidae > Piezodorus > Piezodorus guildinii. The sequence continues at coordinate 51,436,533 of CM041295.1, forward strand.
GGCTGTGGCGGAATATTATTTATTCTGTTAATTCAGTCGGGGGCGACCCTAGGGTATGAAGACCCTCCTGGGGCAGACCCAGCCTCTATAAAAAGTGGGTACCCAAATTAATTGGGGAAAAACCTGGCGGCTGAGCGTGATTAAGGCCTGATCACCTTATTGTACAGCCGTTGGCCTAGAAACAGTACGAATCTCTATATGTACTGAGCCCAAGACCCTTCATGGGTTGTAGTGGTACAGGTTTATATATATATATATATATATATATATATATATATATATATATATATATATATATATATAATATATTACGGTTCTTATGTTAAAAATACAACATTAATTGGGCAATTTTTTCGAATCTACAAAATTAAAGATAGTTTAGAAAAATAAAATTCATAGTATCTGAATTTAACCCCTTTCAGACTATTTCTATCAGAATTAAACCTTAAACCAATTAAATTGTACATCGATATATCGAGTTTAATCATAATAATGGTACAAAGTGGCTATTCTGGTTGGCTGATTTTGATGGAAAGGTGGATGTAACATCTAAGGCATAGACGTTCAAAAAATATGAAATTTCAGTTTTTTACAACTTATCGTTTTTGCCCTAGACTTAACACACCCACACACGGACACATACGAGGTTTTTTGTGGGATTTGGGTTTTTTGTAAAATACTTTCCCTTACTATATATTTCATATATAGATAAGTGAAAGGAAAAAAAAATTCACGCTTTATAGTTTCTACTACTAATAACAATATAGAGACGGGTAATTATTTTTTGTTTGTTATAATTAAAATAATGGTACTTTAAGAGCAAAATTTAGAAAATTCTGCATTTGAACCTTGTCAGGGCATTTAATGCCGGTGAAAACTCTTAGGCATTAAAGTAATGCATTTAATTATATGACAATAAAAAGAGTTCTATCAAAATAGTTTCAGACATTTTCGAAAAAATCTTTGTCATCATAAAATGTCACTTGTTGTATAAAGTAAATAAAAATAAATTAAATACTGCCTACCACAATACATTCATGTTCAGCCTCTGAAATCTGTGGCCCAATTTCCAAGAATGGACGAAAGTCCTGCTTAAGTTGCAGATCTACTTAATAGAATACTTGATGCGGAGCCTATAAGACCGAACAGTTATGCGGGTACTGTAGTCTCTGCAAATGAAGGCGCTAGCTTCAACTGTGTATTCAAGCATATTAGTTTTAAAATGCTAATTAATTTATCAGTAAACCATCATTACTGTTTCTTTACTCCCTAATTTAGCAGTGACGAAAATTGAGTGTACAACTTAACACTTCGTTCACCTAATTTAATAATTCTTTGTATGGACTTATTGTTATAACTTTGATTTTTATATTTTAGCTTAAAATATGTTAAACATGTTAGTTATGGAATTTGCTGGTTGTAGTCAGCATTTAATTAATATTTTTATATATTTCATCTTTTAGAGCCATACAATAACGAGGAGGAAGGTAAATAATGGAAGCATTATTTTTAAGGAATATATATATATATTCCTTAAAATTAATGCTTCCATTATTTACCTATATATAATTATATAAAATATATATATATATATATATATATATATATATATATATAAAAGCGGTTACTACGTAGATAGGGCATATTTAAACTTTTTTTTTCAACGCATCTGCAACCTTCATATTGTTGCATATATCCATTGTTTGCAGAAATACAGAAGCCTTAGCTAAGAAGGAATTCGTGTAGACTTCCGAGCCATATTTCCTTTTTCAAAAAATCACATTTTCATCTAACCTAAAACCAACACATTTCAAATAATTTTATTTTATATTTTATTGATTTATTGATATTTACAACTGTATTAGTTAATACATCTAGTAAATTAGCTGTTAGATAAAACACATGAAAAATACATGAAGAGAAACTGCCCATTAGCAGGACTCCAATAGGTAATCTAAACCAGAATATCTCAAGCCATCTTCTTTTCAGGCGCCTCGGAGGATTGTCAGGAGTGGAAAGGAAAGCTAGGATTGAAACTAGTGAGCTAGAGTGGGAGTGGAGTTTGTCTTGGAAGGAATGATACCTGGTTCGGGCCATTTATAAAACATTCAAGTCTTTATGGATGAGCTTATTCGTGACAAAGTAAGGAGGGTCAAGGTTTTTTCGAAGGATTTTGGAATGTAAGGATTGGATATGGGAAGAATATGATGGTTTAGTAATGCCTTAAAGCTCAACTCATTAAGTCCAGATAGGCCTTTAGAGCGTTAGAGCGTCTGTCTAGTAATCAAATAATTTATAAAAGAAAAATTTTGTGGGGAGCCCGTGGCTGAATTGCTAGCGCGCTAGCCTCTCATGCTACAGGTTCTGAGTTCGAATCCCAGTCCCGGCGGGACTTTTATAAGGATGTAAAAAAATGGAATTCGCTCACAGTCTCTCCCCCGGGTATGTGAGACCCGTCAGCCAAAGGGTAGCCAATCACAAAATTAGTCGTAGGGAGTGATGACCCTACACTAAAAATTGCATCGTGAAACTCGCAGGAGTTTACACCTACACGGCTTTTCGCGCCACTGGAAGAAGAAGAAGAAGAAAGGTTTGTAAAAATCCGGATTTGTACATTTTTAAAATATTGTAGTTTTAGTATACACACATTCACACACACACACACATACATATATATGTATGCATAGAAATATAGATTAAATTTATAAATTTATATATATATATATATATATATATATATATATATATATATATATATATAAACATATAAATATAACCCATAGTTCTATGCCTATAGGAAAAAAGGAGGTATGTTTAACAATACCAAGATAGATCAGAGGGGGTAGGGTGAATAGATTCTTGTAAGACGGGTCACATAATTTTCTTTGTGTTGCATACAATACGCCAAGGAAACCCTAGTTTATATAAGGGATTCACTTCAGATAATTTCAATAATTCAATTTGTGCAACATTATGTATGAAGTAACATAATAGTTATTAATTATATAGTAAAATGCATCCAATTTTTTTTTTTTTTTTTACATTCTTCATTAAAAAAGATGCGTGGAAGTGTATAAATATGAACTTTCTTATTTAATTTAAAACAATTTCAAAATAATAAAGATGTCTTATAACAATACGTTATTACAATACCATAATTTATAGTAATTTTATTTTTTAATTTGACATTGTTTTTATTTTGTACTATGTGGGAGTTTTATGTGGTCCATTCGATTCCCAGGTCCTAAAACCTCATATGAAAAGGGAATTCGATAACGCGATTCCAGAACCCCTATGTATACTTCGCAGACATACAGACAGAAATTGCTGGAATTATGATTTAGGTATAGTTTGGAATTAATTGCTAAATACTTAATTTAGAATATTTAAAATTTTATAAATGTTCACTTTATCATATAAAGTTAGAAAACATATCTTAATTTTGTTTAGAAAAATGTATTTTTATTACTCGTTATGATAATGATACATTTATCTAGATGAAATACTTCCTACTTATTTTATTTTCCTTTATACAGAAGTAAATTCCAATAAATAAAACAATTATTAACAAAGCAGGACGGTATTTTATCAGGATTTAAGTACATTTAAAATAATATATATTGATTTTTTTCTGATTTTATTTGTTACAGTTAACATTTATAACAATTTGAATATTCTAAATTTAGTATTCAGTTATAAATTCCAAAATATAACTGAATCATAATTCAACATATTTCTGTTAGTATGTCTGCGAAGTATACATCTGGTTCTGGAAAAGGTTAACGAATTTCCTTTATAAATGAGATTTTTCATTTCCATTTGAATGAGGACCATCAAAATCGAATGGACCTAAAAAAAAATCTACGTAGAACAAAACAAAATCAATATGGAAAATAAAAAAATCCCCTAAAATTGTTGACATTGTTTTGAATTAAATAATTCAATTTTAGCATATGCTGCGCCGAAGCGAGCACTAATAATAGCACAAATAAATGGCCATAAAAGATATTTCATAGTCTTTTTTTCCGTTAATTTATAATTTGAATTAATTTCCGAGGTTACCAGATATAATTTGTTTAATCATACCGGACTAGGAATATTTATGATAAAAAACTAGATTTGTTAATATTAAGTTCGTTTCTTTTCTTTATTTTTTTGGAGGTTGAAGAATTACTTTCTAATACGAGCAGCCTTGCTAAACGTGCACTACTGTCATAAATGCATTATTTTTTTTCCGCATTGACAATTTGAAAACGATTAAATAGTTCGTTCTGTTAAGCAACAACATCATATAATCAGAAATAATTATGCTATGTTCCTAATGTTATTTTTTGACAAAACCCTAACGAACGACACCGCGCCCAACAGATCTAATTTCCTGAATTGTATAATTAAATAATACAATTAATTTCAAGCCATGTTTCCGTGTCTGCATAGAATATTTAAACTCGTTATTCGTTTAATCTTAAATTACATTAATTATAATTTGTTTTTGTCTTTGGAGAGGATCTGTATGAAAAGAGTTGTTCTCAAATCAACATAAGTATATAATTAATAAAATAAATAAAAACGTAAAAAAGGAGATGAAAATAGATTAGGTATCTGCTACTTTAGAAGTATAAGGTATTAAATCGCATAAAGAAGATAATATATTATTAAATTAAATGAATATTGCAAATTAAAGTATAATGATATTTAATTGTAATTGAAATGTATTGTTTCAAAATCAACAAGTTATTCGAGGATAAAAAATGATGGATTACACTAAACTAATTTTTTATTTATAGTTTTAAAAACAAAGTAATATCAAATTATTTAAAGGTTTAGTTTTTACTCCTGTATTAATGAAATAATGGTGTATCTAGAAATGGCACAGCAAATTAATTGTTGAAGAAAACAGATCAACTTTTTTTTTTTTTACGCTTGATTTTGTCTATAAAATCATTACTTTAATATTTTCTATGGAGTGATTTAATCGCAATAAAATGACGAAACCGAGTCGAATTCGGAACGCAAAATAGAATTCCGTGGTTTTAAAATATTAGTCAAGTTTTACTTAAATTTAGTTTCATTTTTTTGTAACCATAAAACAATGTTATTTTCCATTTTTTTAAATTTAATTTAACGACACAATTTAATTAAAAACATAAGAAACTGAATTTTAGGTATGTATTTCTGAATTTTATTTTTTACGGTGATACGGATACAGAAAAACTGATTAAAACAGAAAATAAGCCTCTGAAAACTTCGAATCAAACCCTGATACCCACCGATGATGTGGAGGCATAATGCCAAGAGATCCCAGCACCTCTCTGGTTAATATATGCTTATTATAATTGTAAATATTTTCCAAAAGTACTATTTCGAATGGTTTATAAGCAACTGAATTTTAGGTATGTATTTCTGAATTTTATTTTTAACGGTGAATCAATAAAATATATGATTTTTGATGATTTTGAGTTATCCTCTTGAGTTTCTTAAAAAAAAAAGAAAGAAAACAATAAAGCTATATTTGCTCTGAAAATTCATCTCAAGCAGAAAAATTAGAAAAGAAAAACATAACAATAAATTAATTTTAAATTCGATATTTTTTTTTTCTAATTTCCAGATATAATAATTTTAAAATAATGTAAATATATTCTAAATGCAGGAGAACGATTTTATTGAAACGTTTTTTAGAATTATTTTATGTTTTAAAAAATTGTTTAATTGTTTTACCTACTATTTCGTACTCGTTTCTATTAGTTTTTCTTAAATTTAACTTTTAACAATTTTTTGTTATTCAGTTAAGGACTCCTTTATCTTTTGCTCAGAAAACAATAGCTAAAACCAAACAGTTGGATAATAAAATGCCTTTTCATGATGCTTAAACAATATAAAAATATCAGAATTCTGCATTATTAATCAAATTTAAACCGCTAAAAATACAATTCAACAGTATATCACCAATAATAAGAAATATGGCCATAGTCACGCAATATATTTGTAAAACCGAAACGGATACAGAAAAACTGATTAAAACAGAAAATAAGCCTCTGAAAACTTCGAATCAAACCCTGATACCCACCGATGATGTGGAGGCATAATGCCAAGAGATCCCAGCACCTCTCTGGTTAATATATGCTTATTATAATTGTAAATATTTTCCAAAAGTACTATTTCGAATGGTTTATAAGCAATATGCTATTATTTTTCAAGATTAGCTGTAGGTAGCTCCACAACTCCACCTTCCTTGGAAACCAAGTAGAAATGGACTAAAGGTCCACCGCTTTGACAAGACCGCTGAACAAAAAACCACTGAACAAAATATGAATGCTCCTTTCTGGCCCGTTACACTAGTTTCTGGAATTCCCTTCCACCAAACATCCGTCATGCTCCCTCCACATGTAAATGCCTTTTTTTTAATTACATTCGAGCATCCCAAATAGACGCAACCTGACAAGAAATGGTTTTAGTTGGATTGTATTCAATATGTTCATTTTTTCAATGTATTTATATATTATATTTCAACTTTTGGGGGAGCCCGTGGCTGAGTGAGTCTACTAGTGACTAGTAGTCTCTCATGTTAAAGGTTCTGGGTTAGAATGTAATTAAGTGGGGATTCGCTCATAGCCAAATTGTGGCCCTTCACTAAATTAGACGTAGGGAGTGATAACCCTATCCTAAAAAATGCATCAAGAAACGTGAGTGTAATCTCCCAGGAGATTAGACCACCAAGCCCAGTGCCGACAGGGCCTGTCGCACCACTGGAAGAAGATTTTAACTTTTTGTGAGCTTCCCTAGCTTAATCGTTGAAATATTTTTTTTTTATTATATTGTGTCAAGAAGAAATAATTTTTAAATATTGTACTGTATTATTTTTATTAAAATGTTGAATTGGTTTATTTTTCATTAATTCTTGGCCAAATATAGATGCTATATTATATCAAAGCTAATGTTATTCTTAAGGGAATATGTCCCAGGAAAAAGTTTCTTATCTTATATTTAAACTCTGTTATTAATTCAATTATTTTTCATTTTCTTCAACACAATTATCTTCTAAAAATTAATTTTTTTCGTAAATATATATTCATCCATAAATGTAAATACTAATCAATGGTGCCCCTTTTGTTTATTGGTCAGACATATTCAACATTTTAACTGTAGATACCTATTAATCTTAAGAAACCCAGTCCCAAAATAAAGATTATTTCTATTCTATTCTAGTCTAGTTAGAAAAAAAAAAAAAAACTTTATCTTCAATCTTGTATCTAAAATATTTAAAGGTTGATTTCTCCACACTGAATCACAAACTCTTTTTTCTTGGTTTAGAACCTAAGGGATTTTTAACATCCTAAAAAAAGGATTTTCCATAAGAAAAAATATGAGACTTTTTAAGACAACGTTTTTAAATTTACAAAACGTGTTTTCATCGACAATATCACCACTGAAATTGCAATATTGCTTTTTTAGAAACAAACCTGAATAAGATAAACAAATTTAGTTCAAACATTTGTAATTGTTCTGTAAATAAGAATAACCTTGATTTCTAAAGGCTTTAATCGACATTAATACTTAACATGTGTTTTGAATGATAATGATATAAATAATTGGTTAGGTTATTAAATTCCTTATCACTCTCCCTCGCTTTATTTAAAAACATAGTCCTTCAAGTAGGAGGGAGGTCTTGAGATGCGAGTAGACCTGCGGAGTGGCTGGTTCTCTCCAGAGCTCTCTGCTGTTTGGTCTAGGTGATCATCTGACTGAGGATGTGCTTCAGTCTGGGCAGCCTCTTCACTGACAGCTTGTGCAGGTCGAGGATCCACATCTAGCTCGGGACGGTCGTCTGGTTCCAATACGTCTTCTTCATAGAATTCCGAACCTCCAGCGGGAGCGAGGTGCCGCAGATTAACCGTTGTCTCCTTCCGTCTGGTAATCGTACAAGAGCGTAATTTGGATTGGACTCCACGAGGTCGACTTCCTGGACGAGGGGATCATATTTACTACCCCGAACGAAGTTTCTCATTAATATTTTACCAGGGGTACTTAACCAAGAAGGTAGAGCTACCCCATATGTGCCTTTTCGCTTGTGAAAGAACATTCTCTCGTGAGGAGTGGCATTGGTAGCTGTGCAGAGTAATGACCGAATGGATTGTAATGCTTCAGGTAAAACTGTTTGCCATTGTGTTATCGGCAGGTTTTTCGAATGAAGAGCCAGAGATACCGTTTTCCATATAATTCCGTTGACACAGTCAGGTAAAAAGTATATTCTGTGTCAAATCTCTCCGGTTTTAAATATTTATCCATTTTCTCAACAGATAAAGGTCATTAATGTCGATGAAATTGTTGTGTAAATAAAAATAACCTTGATTTCTAAAGGCTTTAATCGACATTAATACTTAACATGTGTTTTAAATGATAATGATATAAATATTTGGTTAGGTTAGTAAATTCCTTATCACTATGTTATTCCAAGGTTTGAGAAACGCTGGGAATCCTATCAGGGAATGTGATGCGTGATGTGGCTAACTCCAAATAGGATAGGAACGATATTTCTGATGAATAAATTATACCCCATGCATACGAAATCAGTGTACACAAGCTGCCACTTGTAAACGTCATTGTAAGGGGCTACTGGATTCGTACGCTTGTCTCTCGATTGGAGTCGTAACATGAAATATCTAGATGATTTTATCAGTATCTTTGTTCGTTTCTTTCCGTGTATTTTTTTTCCCGATTGTATAGGAATATTTTATTTCTACCCAACACAGACAAAAATCTTTCTGATATATTATATTAAAAAATTAGTCCGCGGATCTCACAATTTTCATCTGAATCCCTATTTCGAATAAATCCTAAAGGCTTATTTTGCTTTTATGGAAATTTTTGTTCTCATTAAATAATATTTAAAAAAAAAACATTTTCCCCGAGATCACATAAACATGAGTAATTTTTATCTCTATATATCCATTGACGACTTCATCCGTGATGTAATATTTTGTGCAAAATATTTAACTTACCGAAGATATATTACACATCTATTGTACCAGGCATGTTTTTTTAAGTAAGTACCGTTGTTAATTAAAAAAAGACGTGCAAAGATATCGCAATAATTTTAATTTTTACATGAAAGCCTGTACCTTAATTTACTTTTGTACGTATTTTCCATGAATTTTGAGGCACTTGTCATAACGCGGCATCAGTTTTTGAATACCCTCCTCAAAAAATTTTGCCGCCTGACTTGCCGCCACTGCATCACAAATGTTTTGACTTCGTTATCGTCTTGAAGACGCCGACCGCCCAGGTGTTTCTTTAAGTGCAGGAACAAATGCTTGGGGGCTGTATGGAGGATGATCTAGAGTTTCCCATTTAAATGATTTGATGAGATCTTTGGTCCGATTAGAATTTTTTAAGGATATTATCGATGAAATTATCGCGATATTTTTGCACGTCTTTTTTTAATTCCAAAACGGTACTGACTTAAAAAACATGCCTCGTATAGTACTACTGTTCTTTCATAAAATTTTATGAAATTTCATGTTTCGTTAATTTTAAATTGCACTTAATATTTAACTATATTACTTACTATATTACTACTATATTACTTACTATACTTTCCCTTACTGCAATATGTATTTCATACATAGGTAAATAAGAAGGAATGTGCAAATAATGAAGTAAATAAGAAGGAATGTGCAATACAAAAAAACACACACTGCAATATTCCAAAATTATTTAAGAATTTAAAACAAAATTTAATTAACCGTCGAAATATTTTTAACCATTGGCACTTCAATATTGAATAATGTTTCATGTATCTATATTATGACATTTTATTTCGAAACCACTCAGTTTAATACCAGCCCTCTAATATTTTAAATAACCTGTGTACAACGTATCCTGAATTTACCTCAGGACGCTGTGGATAAACACAGGGAAATTCCGATTTCGAACTCCGTTTATCTCACACAGACCATTTTGCGAGATGAGAATATTTTGATTAAAGGGGAAAGAGAGAATATTTGAAAGTCACAGTACTATATTGCAATAGGTTTGAAACAGCAAAAATATAATAAAATAAATTTGTCGTTACTTATAAAGTATTAATATAATCATCTATTGTAATTTTCCGAGAATAGTGACCTGATTTCTTTTGAAATATTTAACTTTCCAACGGTATGTTGTGTACTGTATAATATACAAGTGTCTTATATACCATTATAATATACAAGTGTAATTAACTGGATACAATAACGTTATATTCCCTGAGCAAGAACAGTTGAAAGGATACGGGGGCTACCTTATTAAACCCAATGATTAAATCCCAGGTAATCTCTTCAACGAGGATCAATGCCTGATGGATAATGCTAGTAATTACGAAAGCAATAACAATCCATTGACAACGACCTATCAGAGAGCATTAGTTGCAATTGTGAACTGAGTTTTCCCGATTATGTGATAGTCATCAGCGAGCAAGTTTTATCTTTGGATCGCTTTGATGGATCTATTCGGACAAGTTGGGATCCAATTAATTTCATCTTAATTGAAATCCAGCATAAATTTAGTGGATAACCTTGTTGTTGAGTGGACTACAATAACAAGGGTGAGTCAGTAACCTCTTTCACTGAGTAATGAAATAATTAGTGGCTTCTACAGAATATAAAGTTTATTTGAAAGTAGATATCACCCGTCTTACGATCCTTAGAGTATTATAGATAGGGATTAGGATTTTAAAAATTAAAAAAAAAAAAAAAAATTATAAATTAGAAAATTCAAGAATAATTCTGTTTTGAAATAATATTACCAACATAAAAATTAGTGATCTAAATGTGTAATATACAGTTGAAAACGTCCCTTGAAAATAGTTGTATGTGTACTGATCGAGCGTCAAGAACCTTAAAAATAAAATAAAACTAAAAATCAAGAGTATACATAGCACGTATGTTACAGAACAAGAAAGTAAGACATAGACAAAGGAAATAATAAGGGAGATGTGAGAAAAATTAAAAGAATAGGAGAAGAGAAATAAAATACTTACAAATAATATACGAGACTTCATCGCGATAAAGAAATTTATAATAAAATAACGACCTAAATATTCGATTTGTTTTAGACCGTATACCATCAAAATTCTGTAAATTCCATTAGAACCTTATCCATCACACTAATTAGGCCAATTCCTATACAGCTCCACACACCCTTACCATCCCCTAGAAGGTTGAAACGGCAGTGGCTTCGAGACCTCTTGTAAACATGTATATTGGAGTTCAAGCATTGGCTAGATTCTCCACTTACGTGCAGTATGCTTAAGGATTGTATACATGTACGAGTGACTTTTGTACATATTCTTATTGATTTTTTATTGTATATATGTATATTGTATTATTATTTTATAAATTTATTGTTTTGTATATATTATCTGAATGTTGTACTTGATCACTATTAAAAGTGTCCTGATTAGGACAGATTGTAATATTACTCAATAAAAATTGTTTCAGGAAAACAATAAATAAATGAAATATTTATAAGTATTTAAAGTAGAAAGAGCTCGTGGGAAATACCTAATTTGGTTATAATACGCCTCTTGTTCCGAAACCTGAAAAGAATCATGGCATAAAATCGGTGTAAAAAGAATGTTCTTGGTGGTTTCGGAATCTCAGTTTCTGAATGAGCATTTTCAGTAAAGCCTCGTAATCTGTATAAGATATTGGACTAAAGCTCATTACTGAGTTGCTCTTTTTTTCCCTTAAGAATATTGTTTAAAGCGTATTAAGGGATTAATATTTTCTTCAAATTATGAAATACTGAAAGGAGTCCGTAACGTAAAAGAGTATGGTACAAAACATAAAAAAAAAAAAAAAACATTTTCTGTTTGTATTAAGCTGCTTAGGAGATAATCCAGTCATACCCTCTCAAAGATCATTCGACGCTTGAGAATTGTCTCATAGAATTAAGTGTTGTAAATCTTAGCCTACTTTATATAATTACAGCTGAATGGTTAAGAAATGTTGATAACTGTATTTTGAAGAAGGGCGTTCATGTTCGATCTGTGACAAACGATAATTATTAGTGCAACAAGCTGCGTAATATTGGATTTATTCTTTTAAGCATTATCAAACATGACTGAAACGACTAGAAACAGATCGAAGATACCGATTACTACAACACTCACTAGACAAACGTTCAAAACTTCCAGTTATTTAAAAAAAAAAAAAACTCAATTACATTACTATTATCAGACCTGTTTGGACATATAGGATTGAGGTTTGGGGCTTTACTAAACCATCTAATTCCTCCCACAACCAATCCTTACTATCCAAAATCCTTTCCAAAATCCAGAATGCTCTTATTTTGTCACAAATCAACTCCTTCATAATGACCTCAACATCCCATTAGTTGCAAAATATAATATAATAAATAATTTATTGATTCTCTCTGTTTTTATACTGATATTTATTGAAATTTGCAAATCTATTTAGTGTTTTGGGAAATTTGATAGTCAGGAAGTGATTGATTTAACATACTGGATTCGAAGGACGGAAGAGTACTGGAGGGACGAATGTAACAAGGAGGGGTTACCTGTAGCATAGTTGTTAGCATAACAGCCTCCTATGCCCAAGGTCCTGGGTTCAAACCCACAGTTAGCACAAGGACTTTTTAATGGAAGTAAAAAATCCTAAATTATGCCATCCTTTGGAGGGGACGTTAAAAGGTGGTCCCGAACCTATGCGATGTCAGGTACTCGTTAAAGATCCCTATCCTAATTAAACCTGGATATCCCAAATTTAGGAATACCACTGTTGTAGCATCGTCCGATTAGCCACAGTAGCATAAAGGGAAATAAAGAAACAAACATGTAACAAGGATTAGAATCCCACAATGACGAGGGTCGGATTAGGAAAGATCTGTAAAAAGCTGATGGAACGTAAAATACAGTTGTGAAGGCCTAAAACGAGTAGATAAAGGATTTGAATCAAATTATACCTGTGATGTACGATGGACGGTGGAATAGGAGAACTTGAAAGGGGGAGGGTGCCAGGTACTTACAACACTTGTGAGGGTGAAGCCACTTCAACTCTACCTAGAATCCGGTGACAGAGGTGTCCCTGTATATACCATATATGAAACGTATAAAGTAGTTGAATCGTGTTCTATTGAATATATTAGAACAGTATACCGTTGGAAAGCGAAACATTTTAAGAAAATGAAGTATCTTATACGCAAGTTCGTCCAAGGTACTAGAAAGTGAAGAATATCCCAAAAACTTTTGATTATGTAGATAACACTTTCTACATTTCTAAAATATATTCCGAGATAAAATGTTTTAAAGTCGATGATCCTTTATACAATATTAGAAGTTAGTTAGGGGTGTGGTCATTAAGGAACTCCAAATGAGAAAACTTATATATACTGCCGACATTTTGGCTCAAAGCTTAGGTCATTTTCAATGTTTAGAAAAATAAAATCTGGTGCGGGCAACACACGACATTCACTTATCTTGCCTGTAAAATTAATGTCAACCCTATTAAATACACTTAAAATTGAAAAAAAGTTTTCAGTTAATTTATAGAAAAATGTATTTCGTTTCATTGAAATATATGATTAAGATTAAATAATATAAAACTATTACTTTTTTACATAAGTTTAATAATCAGTAATAAGTTTATGCTCTGTTCAATATTACATAATATAATATTACATTTTTTTTTCAATGGCGCGACAGGCCGTGCAGGATCTCCTGAAAGATTACACTCGCGTTTCACGATGAAATTCGTAGTGTAGAGTCATCACTCCCTACGCCTAGATCACATAACATTACCTTTACTATTTTGTATATAAACAATTTTTTTTTTAATCTTAAGCTTTCCAGCGGTATATTATACACATATATCACTGTTCTTCATACATAAAAATCTGGTGCGGGCAACACACGACTTTCACTTACCTCCATTTTTAAAATCAATAAAAGAATTTTCATATACAGTTAGAGATAAAAATACGTGAAATTATTAAGGAATCAATTAAATTAAATTTCTATAGAAATATGTGTTTGATTCAAAAATCTATTATATTATTATCTAAAATAATCAGTTAGTGTTATGTTCATTTCATCACTCTCTAATAACTTTTAAAAGCTTGTGTATGAGATGATAATATTTCTAAAATCTTTAGCTTTCCAACGGTATATCATACATGTATATTACTGCTCTTATGTTCAAAAACGAAAAATTGCATTAAAAAAATATTTTTTCTGTTTTCTCCTTTAGTTGGGTATCGAATTTATTCAATTTATATATTTATCAGTTTTTCATCAGCGTTAACAAGATAATCTAGTTATTATTATTTAATCTACAAAATTAAAGGTACTTTAGGGGAAGCAAATTTAAAATATCGGCATTTAAGCCCTGTCAGACCATTTTTATCTAAATAAAACCTACATGATATTAAAGCCCATTAAATTTTACATCGATATAGCGAGTTTAATCAAAATCGTCGGAACCGTTTTTGAGAAAATCGAAAAAAGGTGCAAAATGCATAGTATAAAGTGCCTCTTCTGGTAGGCTCATTTTGATGAAAAAAGTTTTGTCACGTCTCGGGCGTATAGATGTCTTAAATATGAAATTTCAGTTTCATAGGACTTACCGTTTCCGCCCGGGAGTTACCACACACACACACACACACACACACACACACACACACACACACACACACACACACACAGATCTTTTTTCGGGACTTGGTTATTTGGACTCAGGGGACCCTAAAACGTGTATTTCCGTTGAAAACTGGAATTCGAAAATTTTCACGATCGCAATACTTCCCCTTATACTATATATAGTAAGTGAAAGTAAAAAAGGAAAATTACATTGAAAAAATATCTTTGCTCTTTTATCCTTTAGTTGGTCATCAAAATCGTTTAACCGTATCGTTTGTATATTAAACCGTTATTTGTCAATGCTGATAAGATGATATGGTTAAACATTTAAGATGTACAATATTAAACGCACTTTAAAGGAAGGAAAGGGAAAAAAATACATCATTTAAGCTCTGTCAAACCATTTCATTCAAAATGAAACTTACATCATATAAAATCTCATTAAATTTTACATTAATATACTGAGTTTAATGAAAATCGTTAGAGTAATCGTTGGAGTAAATTGTAAAACGGTGCAAAATCCCTGGTATAAAGTACCACTTCCGTTTAGTCGATTTTACTGAGAAGGTTCAGTAATATCTCGGGCGAATAGTTGTCTTAAATGTAAAATTACAGTTTCTTACTTTTCGTTTTTGTGCTTGACTTACCACAAACACACGCGCGCACACACACACACTAATTAAAAAAATGTTTTCTTTCTTCTCCTTTAGTTGATTATGAAAGTCGTTCAAGTTATATATATTTCTGTTATTTATAAACTATAACAAGACGATATGGTTAATTACTTAAGCTCTACAAAATTAAATGTACTTTAGAGGAAGAAAATGTAAAATATTCGCATTTAAGACCCGTCAGTCTATTTAAGTCGGAATGAAATCTACGTGATATTAAAGCCCATTTACATCCATATAACGAGTTTAATGAAAATCGTTAAAGCTGTTTTTGATAAAATCGTAAGAAGGTGCAAAATACATGAAAGTGGTGGAAAGTGGTTCTTCTGGTGAACTGATTTCGATGAGAGGATATAGTTATGACTAATATGAAGTTTCAGTTTACAGCCCTACTATTATTGTCCATTGAGACAGATTGTAATATTTCTGACTAAATAAATTATTTCTTGAAATTTACAACTGTATTAGTTAATACATCAAGTAAATTAGGTAATTATATATATATATATATATATATATATATATATATATATATATATATATATATATATATATATATATACATGAAGAGAATATGGCCATTGGCAGAACTCCACTGGGTAATCTAAATTAGGTCTCGAGGCCATCTTCTTTTTAAACGCCTCGGAGAATTGTCGGGAACAGAAGAGGAAGCAGGGATTGAAACTAGTCGGTTAAAGTGGGGTGGGGAGCCCGTAGCTGAGTGCCTAGCGCGCTAGTCTTTCATGCTACAGGTTCTGAGTTCGAATGAAGGATGTAAAAAAAATGGGGATTTACTCACAGCCTCTCCCCCGGGTATGTGAGACCCGTCAGCCAAATGGTGGCCACTCACAAAATTAGTCGTAGGGAGTGATGACCCTACACTAAAAATTGCATCGTGAAATGTGAGTGTAATCTCCCTGGAGTTTACACCACGAGGCCCAGGGCCTTCACGGCCTGTCGCGCCACTGGAAGAAGAAGAAGAAGGTTAAAGTGGGAGAAATTGCAGCAGGCAGTTGACGAATGGAATGAAGAGCTCCACAGGAAGGGCATGACCATCAGTACCAGCAAGAGTAAGATCTTACAGGTTGGAAGGATACAGGAAGATGTTTTGGTATACTGCAATGGAGAGGCGATGGAAGAGGTGTCAGGTTTCACCTACCTCGGCACTGTTATGCATAGATCTGGGAAAGTAGACTCAGGAATAGTGAACAGGATGAGCAAGGCCAACGCTGTATACTACCAGATCTGCAATACAGTGATCGGGAAGAGAGAAGTAAGCAGAAATGTGAAACTGCACATCTTTAAGGCGGTGTACCTTCCTATTCTCCTTTATGGTGCAGAAAGCTGGGTGATGACTAGCAGACTGGAGAGCAAAGTCATTGCTGCGGAGATGAGATTTCTCCGAAGAATCGCAGGGGGAAAAAGACGGGACTGCATCCGCAATGAAAGGATCAGAGAGGAGTTAGGAGTTCCCTCAATGAAGGATGTCCTGGAAACTCGGCAGCTTAAGTGGTTTGGACATGTTGTCCGGATGGAGAGACACAGAGATCCATTGAAAACCATGGACTATATTCCCATTGGTAAAAGACCCCGTGGCCGACCAAGAATGTCGTACCTGGAGTACGTAGACCGTTTATGCAAGAAACGAAATAAAAATATTCGCCAAGCCAGAAATCTAGCATACAACAGGGAACATTGGCAATCCTGGCTAAACGCTCCCCTACGCTGAAAGGCACTACAGGGTGATGCAAAAGAAGAAGAAGGTTAAAGTGGGAGTGGAGTTTATCATGGAAGCATTGATACCTCGCACGGGCAACATCAGCAACATATGGAACATTAAGGTCTTTATGGATGGGTTTGTTAGTGAAAATGTAAGGAGCATCAAAGATTTTTCAGGATTTTTCGAAGGATTTTGCATTGTAAGGATTGAACACGAGAAGAATTTGATGGTTTGGTAGAGCCCCAAAGCTCAACTCCGTACGCCCAGATAGGCCTTATGATGCTGATATAGATGAGCCTTTTGTAGTAAGTGGAAGGTTAGAGCGTCTGTCAAGTAAGTGTTGAAGTATGCGAAAGCGATGGGCAGTTTCTTGTCGTTTCAGTCTTGTGTGCGGATCTATGTTAAACGTTTGTCAAGTAGGTGTCCTAGATAATCTGTTCATTCGGGACAAGCGGAATATCATTAAAGGACACAGTAGGGCAGGATGTAATAGGCTTAAGACGAAGGGTAATGGTAATTTGGTTAGATTTGTCATAATTGATTTTGATTCTCCGATTTTGACTCCATATCTCAAGGTCTCTGATGTGGAATTGAAGAGTGTAAGAGGCAATGGTAGGATCATTATTGACAGATAACACACAAGTGTCATCAGCATAGGAAGAAAGGACGGTGTTAGGATGGGTTAGGATATCAGCTATATAGACAGTGTAAAGAATGGGTCCTGGGAAACTGCCCTGAGTGAGGAACACCAGCAGACTGAGTAAATAGGGATGAATATGAACTATTGGGGTTTATTTTGAAGGATCATTCAGAGAGATACGACTGGATAATGAGGTAGTATGTAGGAGGGAGGAATTTACGGAGCTTGTAAAGCAGTTCTAGGTGCCAAACTCGGTCAAAGACCTGTTCTACGTCGATAAAGGCTCCCGTGCAGAACAATCCGCCCTCCAGTGCTGATGACACAACATCCACCACACGATGACATTAAAAATATATATATATATATATAAAAAAAATATTTTAAGTAGGAAGGTTAGTGAAAGTATTGTAGTTGTGTGATGTGCACACCAGATTTTTATTCTCATCTTATATCTTAATTATATTTTATTGATTAAAAGTTCCTTTTAAGATTTCTTTAATTAAATAACATATTTAAAAATTTTAAATGTGTACATACATATTTTTCTTTTATTTATATGTAAGTTAAGCAAAATAAATTTTAAATATGTAAACACACCCTAACCGTACGATAATATTGCTTTTTCCAAACTCCGATGATGTAGGAGTGTGGGATTTCATCATGTAATACCTCCGAGCCTGTCAATATTATAGTAGCATTTCCCTTATTGAATCAGGCTGTAGCTTTCCGCATTTCTATAAGTGAGATATTAAACTGAGCCGACGTTCCAAGTCTACTTTCGGTTAATACATCTCCTCGGATGTTCTGTTTGCTTTACGATCTTCAGATGTGAGTAAGCAAGTATGCTATCAAAAGATATGGAGTTTGATAATATGTGTTGACTGCGATATTAAATGAAACAAGAATAAACTAAACAACTCTAACACGTAATACTTTTCTATATAACTTTATTATTATATTTAAATTAGAACCCTTATTTTCATTAATATATTTAATTTTACATAATGATACATATTTACGTTTCGTGGTCTTGTCTTCAGAATAACGTGATAAAAACTAAAAACAATAACACAATATTAAAATTATGTTTTCATCAAACTATAACATGTAACACGTTCACGCCGACGTGACCCACAGGTGGGTACACTTGACTGTTCCGTGGGGCGGTGTTACCCTCCCGTGGAACTGTTGTGATTTCGCTTTAAAAACGTTCAAACTTGCAACAGTGTTGCCCAGCCACTCGCGAAAAAACGTAGATATTCGCCCCGGCGTGTACGTGTTAACCAACAATTACATAAAAATTTATATTTATATCTTTGATTACATACCTCCCATATTTGCGACATTAGTATAGGTCATCAGGTTGAAACGACAGTGGCCCCGCGACCTCTTGTAAATATGTATATATTGGAGATTAGAGTTCTAGCACTGGCTAGATTCTCCACTCAATGTGCTGTATTTATGACTTGTATATAGGTGAAAAATGTTTAGGTCATAATTATTATTAAAATTTTGTTTTACTTGTTTTGGTTTATTATTTTCAATAATGAAACTTAGTAATAGAAAAAAAAAATAGACCCACCCTGAAGAAAATTTTAGGGCTTACGTTTGAAGATGCGTAGAGCACGAATAACGAATATTAAAAAATCCGTTTGACCGCCGTCCACGGCATTTCTCCGAAACGATTGGACCCATTTTTTTTTTAATCCGCCATAAAAATACTAAGGCATGCAACGATGATCCTAACACCTAAACATTGAAATCAGCTGGTTATTTTTTAAAGCGACTAACTGAGATATAGCGTTTTGAAATTAGCAGTGGTGATATGCCATTTTCTTTTGAATAATTTATTGGTTTTCATATTACTTAATTGCCTATCAACAGCAATATAAACAGTTAAACCCTAAAATTGTCATTTCGAAATAATAAACCATTGCGTAATGATTTGCAGCGTTTTTTACAATTGTCATTATTATAAAGTTACTTTATTTTTTCAATTAAATATATCTTTATTATTATGGCTATAATTTTCCATATTTGACATCAACTATTGCAATATATTAGACTAAAATGGAGTAAAAATGACTTTTAATCCTTGTTTATTATTCTCTACTAATACTTTCTAATATTTCCATATCATAATAAATAAAATAAGGTGAAAATTGAGAATATATATATATATATATATATATATATATAATATATTAATTAATTATAATTATAATAATTAATCAAGAATTTTATTATTCTTGATTTCATTATCATATGTGTGGAGGTTTTCAAGGGAGGTTATATCTCTGTTATGTGTTGTTATCTCTGTTAACAATTCTTTATTTTAGGTAGGTTCATTGTTAATTATGTATGTTATCCAATTGATTATTTTATGCCATACAAATTGTAATAATTAAAACTTTATTTTAGCATCGTTTAACTCCTGATTCATTTAAATTAGAAGAAGAATTACAAATTGTTTAACAGTCCTTTTATAATACAATGAACTCTCATAACAGAGATATAACCTCCCTTGAAAACCTCCACACATATGATAATGAAATCAAGAATAATAAAATTCTTGATTTTTACATATATATATATATATATATAATATATATATATATATATATATTATATATATATATATAAAGTTCAATATGTTTGAATTAAAATTCAAAAATTTATTTATTTATAATATCTATATAATGTTTACTCATTTAATTTGTTTATTACGTGCTATATTATGAAATGAAAATGAAAATTAATTTTAATATCAGACGAGAATTTCCAAAAAATAACAAAAATGTACAATATAAATGATATTTTTTTTTTGTCTTTCAAGACTTTTAACAATGAATAGTTATAATCTAGAGCTTTAAATATTACTTATCTTGGATATATTGATAGTTTAAGAGATCTTGAAATAATTGATGTTTAAAAGTGGTTAATGATAAAACTTTACGAACGGATATAGGCAATGAATTTAAAAATAGGGTCTCCCGGATGACAAATAGTTTTTTCTAGGAAGGGGTATTTGTGGGAAGATTACACAAGATATACAAGTTAATGGGTTGGGATCTTGTGTTTAAATGGACAGAGAAACATGTGGGAAGCATATCGAAAATTTTTTTTGTCTTGAAATACCACAAGACAGATACCAAGAAGGTATTGCCGACGGAAAGAGGGATAGAGCCACTTAAACTCGGCAAGCCTACAAGAAACATGGGAGCGTCTGGGAATTTCACACGTAAATCTAATGAAACAATTCATTTGTCATTATTTGAGGTTTTTTGCCTGATGGCATAGGTGACAAACTAAACCTTTGCCAAGAGTAAATAAATTATTTTATATTTTTTGGAACTTTCATAGATAAGAAGTAAAGTAAATCCTAGATATGAAAGGGGTTATATTACTTTAATAACTTTAATTAATTAATAGTTTATATAAACATAAGTTAATTTTGTTTCTAAATATTTCATATATACTCCAATAAATACACAATATAAATAAATATAAAGTTGTGTTAGTTATTTTTATTTTCACTTACCCTTACTAACACATTATATTAAATGTAAGGAATAATGTCTAAAAATTCTGGAATCTTAATGGTCTATTGGTGTTATGTATATATCAAAATAATAATTATACCAAACTGAAATTATATATTTAAGGTATTTATTTGTATCTGATGATAAAAAATAAGTAAATATTTTCTAATACCTAGTATATTTTATAAAGACTAATAAATAGTATCGAAATATTCTGACAGCACTTCAATGATTTTTTTTTTTATCTATGTACCAACGTTTAATTTCTTTTAAATGATCGTTAATTTATTTTATGCTAATAAATATTTTATTAAGTTTAACTATATTTTAAGTAAGGTAAGGTACTTTGTTTTAATTGTAAAATTATTATGTTTTAAAAGAGGGAAGCTACCTGCACCATAACAACCCTAGAGTCGCCCCAGACTGAATGAACAGAATAAATAATATTCTGCCACAGCCGGGATTCGAACCCAGGATCCGGAGAACAGTCGACTAGTGCTCTATCCACTAGACCACGCCGCTCCGTAATTTGCTATTAAAGGGAAGCTACAATCATCCGGAAATATATGATGTTGAAAAATTAATGAAAAATATTTATGCAATAATTTTAAAACTATGAATACTGCACATTCGTTGGTTTTTTTTATACATTCAAGAAAATGATCGTAAATAAGTAGTCACAGTAGGGGAGCCACTAGACAGTTCACTGTAGATCTAACTTTTATGACACCAGTTAAAACTTATGACATAAAATACTTGGAGCGTAGTCCGTTCATGTTCTGAGCAAAACTGTGTACATGATTCAGCTAGCGTATTACGAATAAAATAAAATCCGTAATAAAATTTATTTCGTGCTACATCAAAGATGATATAATAAAAAGATAGCGTGATATAAATGTAACATAAAAACTATATGAATTCGTGTCAATAGAAATATATCTTCCATTGAATTTATGATGTTGAAGAATTATTACGAATTACGACTTTAACTTACCTCCCTTGTTACAACCCAATTTAAGAATTTTTAAATATATTTATAGATGAAAATAAATTGTTAAAGAAATAATTATATTAATTTTCAATAGAAACATGTCTTTTCATTAAATAATCAATTATATTATTATCTAGCACAATTAGTTTGTTTTATTGGTTTTTAATCACTTTCCGTTAACTTTTACAATTTTGAGTATAAGATAGTATTTTTTTTTCTAAAATCTTTAGCTTTCTGACGCTATATTTTAAGTCTATATTAATCTTTTTCTGTTAAAAAAATAAAACAAAAATCGCAACAAAATTTTTTTTTTGGCTCTTTTCTCTTTTAGTTAGTTATCAGATTCGTTTAACTTGTATATTTAGCTGTTTTAGCAACGTTAATCAGATAAAATGGTTTATTTTTAAAAATATAAAAAATGAAAGGTACTTTGAGTAAAAAAATGTAAGTAACTATCAGCATTTTGGCCCTGTCAGACTATTTCAATCAGAATAAAGCCTTTAATCAAAATCGTTAAAGCCGTTTTTGAGAAAATAGTAAAAAGGTGCAAAAGCATCATATAAAGTGGCTCCTCTGCTTGACGGATTTTGGTGGAAAAGTTGCTGTGATTTTTTGGGCACAGACACTCTTAAAATATGAAATTTCAGTTTTATACAACTTATATTTTTCGTGCTTGTAAGTCACAAACACACACTGACACAGAAAATTTTCTGGGACTTGGTTAATTGGACTCAGGAGACTCTAAAACGTGTATTTCCTTAGAAAGTGAAAGTAAAAATAAATAAATAATTACTGTAAACAAAATTATTTCAAATAATTGTTATTGATATGGGGAGCCCGTGGCTAGCGCACTTGACTATCATGTTAAAGGTTGTGAGTTCGAATCCCAGTCCCAATGGGCCTTTTATAAGGATATAATTAAATAGGGATTCTCTCACAGCCTCTCCCCAGAGTATGCGAGACCGGTCAGCCAAGTGCTGGCCACTCACAAAAAAAGGGGTAGGGAGTGATGACCCTACCCTGTAAAATGTCATTAAAAATCGTGAGTATATTCACCCAGGAGATTACACCAAGCGGCCAAGTGTCTACAGGCCTGTCGCGCCAAAAAAGAGAGAAAATTGTTATTGATATGCAATGGTTATGTGATAAAATTCAAACATAATTTTATTGATGAGTCAGATACATTATTAACAATATAGTTAATTATTATTGCTGAATTACTATAGAATAAAAATAATAATGTATACATATTGCTGCTTAAAGTTATAAAAATATTAAATAATAGTAACTTGTTTATATTATCCAATGTTATTCAGTATTGGAGCATTTCTCTTTATGGTTATTTTTTGCAGAAGAATTTTAGACCACTATCCTTTCAGACACTCAGGTACTAGTAAATTGATGAATCGGTCTGGATCCATGGATTATAGTAGGTCAAGGTCAGAAGGCCATCTGGGACCTATAGATCATTTTCTGAGAGATGCCTTCTACGGACCGAACCTCCTGGTGCTAATCTTAAAGCCCTATATATTTTAAATTTATTTACACTAACTTATTACATATTTGTATACATAAATACATTTAGTTAATGCGATCGAAAAACAAAACAAAAACTTAGCAATACTCCACAATACGTTTGCACTTAAAAGAATAAAGGAAATTTTCCTCTACTACCTTAAGGGAAGCAATTTAGGAAAAGATATATCAATTTAAAAAAAAAAAATTAAACAATATCTGGGGTCTTATGGACATAAAAATTGATTTATCTAAGATAATCCTTGAATGATTGAGAATTTTATGAATATTTTTAGAATATTTAGAAGTAGTTTAGCATAAATTCCATGAAAAATAAAACAATGTAATGACAAGGTTTAACATTTTGTTTTATGCATAGCTAAAACGATGTCAAGTTAGATAATTATTCGAAATTAGAGGTAATTCGGTATTTATTTTAATTATCCATTTTTGAGTTTGTGAAATTGGATTGAAAATAAAATACGAATTAAATACTTATCATCGCCATGCACATACACACGTTATATAGATTAAAAATAAGATATTTTTTTTGGATTTGCCAGGTTAATTTATCATTCGATTCCGTTTGATGTTTTTGATAGAATCGATACTATGACATTAATCAGTCATGTTTGAACTTACGGCGAAACTTCTTAACAAAAAGTTATGTGGAAGTTAGAAATGGTAATTAACAAAAGGGGAGAATATATTTATGATTTTATTATCATATAATCTTAATTTGCAGAAGTAATTTTTTTTTTTTACATATAATATAAAATTTACATTTTATCGCTCATTTACTTGTTGTATTTTTATATGCACAGTTGTAAATATTAATAAAATGTTTTTTTTAAATATTTAAAAATAAAAACATATGAATATATATATATATATATATATATATATATATATATTGCTGTTTTTAACCGGCTGCTTTTCTAAGGCAATGGTACCTTCAAAAACTAGCTTACTTAATATATTTAATCTATATATAAACTATATTGAATGATACTATTGGATTTCCTTTCCAAAAGTATCGTGTTTACCAATCTAAGAGGAGGCATACAGGGTAAGGTTAAAGTAAACAAGATTCAATTAATACATTACTATAATTATTAATTTACACATATCCATTATATTAACACATTGCCTAGTGATTGAGAATACTGAGGGACATTTTCACTACTACCTTTGCCATACAATATTACAAATAACGAGATGCCTTGAAAACACTGTCGGCTGGCGAAGGTGGAATCATCTTAAGACGTCCATTCTCTGCTTCATTCTCCAGCTGCTCTCCGAACCCCGACGGCCACCTCCTCTTCTTGTAGATGAAACCCAACTCACCCTTCTTAAGGATAAAACTTGACTGCCTATTTCAAATCTTCTCCTCATCGTTATCACCTCGGGCGGGGCTGATATGGAAAGGTACCCCAAGCCAAGGGTCCTTTGTCCTAGTGTCTAGGAATTTTTTCCGAAGTACACATTGCTGGGAGCCCCCATGGAGGTAAACGCCTTTTGATGTTTTGCCGACAAATGTTTCTTAATATTTTATTGTTTAATATTAAAATTATTTAATAATGAACTCCCCTCAGTATCCTCAATATATATATGTAGTAGTTAGTCCTCGGCTGTTGGTAATCTAAGTTTTATGCGGGTCTCGAGGTTCCTTCAAAGAATAAACAATTGTTTTTAGGTTGTTTTGAGAATTTATTGTTCTCATATTCATGCATTAACAGCGAAAAAACAAAACAGAATATTAAAATTACCATACAAATATTAGTAGATGGCATTATTTTTATAGAGAAAGAAAGAGAGAATACACTTAGACGATGCATTAAATTCCCAATGGATGGATATATAGTTTAATTTTTATATATATATATATCAGATATCTATCATAATTGGAATTTACATTTCTTCTAACATTATAAAATATATATATATATTAAGAATTTACTAACAAGTTGGAACAATATAGTCTCTAACAAAGAACTGAGTGGATATTACAATCTTTGAAAGTATAGTATAGTAGATAGAAAATTAAAGATAGTATAATTATTATTATCGAAACGTTTATTAATATAAATTGCATGACATCGAATTAATATTTTGAACATCTCATCTATTTATTATGTCCTGATTGTTTTATTAATATATGATATACGAATGGCCATAATTGATTTTCTTCTAACCTAGTTTATATTTTGAAATAAATCAATTTTCAAATACGTTATAACTATACTAGCTTATAAATTATTTTATTTTCTACCTAAGTTTAAACTACAAAGCCTGCGTAAAAGCGGCATATGGGACGGGCGTTATAATGTTATAGGCTTAACGCATTAACGCAGAGCCCCAATTTATTCACCCGGCTAATATATTATAATTATTATTGAAGAACTTAAGTTTATGCGCTTTCCACTTGATAGAATAACGCGTATTATAATAAAAAATTAAAATTTTATAAGCTATTATTTAATCAGACTGATATTAATTTAGGTCTTAGTAAAAAGAAAGTAAGCTTGTTATTAAAAATTAACTTAATTGTTTTCACTAATGTTGAACTTGTTTAAAATTAATCTGGTGCGCACAACTTACCTCCGTTGTTAAAATAAATTTTAGAATTTTTAAATACGTTTAGAGATGAAAATAAATTCTTAAAGAAATAATTTAATTAAGTTTCAATAGAAATATGTGTTTTTTTAAATAATTGATCATATTATTATCTACGGAAATCAATTTGTTTTATTGCCTTCTCATTACTGTTCGTTAAATTTTACAATTTTGTGTATATGATAATATTTTTTCTATAATCTTTAGCTTTCCAACGGTATATTACACATCTATATAACTCTTTTTCTGTTAAAAAAACAACAAATATTTCAAGAAAAAAAAAATTGTTTTCCTCTTTTCTCCTTTCGTAAAATGTCTAATTCATTCAACTTATATATATATAGCTGTTTTTTTTTTTTTGTTTTTTTTAGCAATGGTAATAAGATATTGTTAATTTAATAAAATATACAAAATGAAAGGTACTTTAGCGGAAGAAAATTTAAACTATCGGCATTTAAGCCCTATTAAACTATTTCAATCAGAATGAAACCAAAATGATATTTAAGCCCAATAAATTTTACAACCATAGAGCGAGTTTGTAAGTGGCTCTTCTGCTTAGCTGATTTTGATGGAAAAGTTCCTGTTACATCTCAGGCATAGACGCTCTTCTTCTTATTCCAGTGGCGCGACAGGCCGTGTAGGCCCTGGGCTTCGCGGTGTAAACTCCTGCGAGTTTACACTCACGTTTCACGACGCAATTTTTAATGTAGGGTCATCACTCCCTACGACTAATTTTAAGAGTGGTCACCCTTTGGCTGACGGGTCTCACATACCCGGTTGTGAGTGAATCCACATTTTTTTACATCCTTATAAATGGCCCGCCGGGACTGGGATTCGAACTCAGAACCTGTAGCATAAAGAGACTAGCGCGCTAGCCACTCAGCCACGGGCTTCCCATAGACGCACTTAAAATATTACATTTCAGTTTTATACTACATATCGTTTTCGCACTAGATTTACCACATAATCACACACACGGAAAACACAGTCCTTTTTCTGAGGCTTGGTTATTTGGACTCAGGAGACACTAAGGTCTCAATAATTTCCCTTACTATATAATTCATATATAGGTAATTGAAATGCTGAACAACGCCCAAGACATCCTGGGGAAAAGGTGAAATTTGGAAATTGTCTCTTCGAATGAGTCTCTGAGTTTACATATCTTGGCTCAAAAGTCACATGCGACAATGCCATTGAAACGGATATCAATGGAAGGATGTTGGCCGCAAACAGATGTTACTTTGGTTTGAGGCAGCATCTGTCAAGCAGGTCAGCGATCAGGAAAACAAAAGTCACTCTGTACAAAACATTGAATCGCCCAGTCCTTACGTATGGAGCGAAGACATGGACCATGGCAAAAGAGATGTACCAGAGGTTGGCCGCATTTGAGCGAAAGATACTCAGAAAGATTTTTGGACCGGTGTTGGTTGGTGGAGAGTGGAGGAGAAGAAGAGGTTTACAACCTTTTTGGAGAGCCTGGCGTTGTTTGCGTCATCAAGCGTCATCGCCTAAGATGGGCTGGACATGTGGCCAGGATGGAGGAACACGAAACTCCTAAAAGATTATTGACGGATATAGTACATGACCGGAGGAGAGTTGGCAGCCCCCGCTTTCGATGGAGTGACTGTGTGGCCGCGGATGCGAGGAGCTTAGGAGTCCACAACTGGATGGCTGCAGCACAGGACAGAGACTTCTGGAGGTTACTGGTTGAGGAGGCCTGGACGCGTCAACGTGTTGTAGTGCCAAACCAATAGTAATAATAATAGGTAAGTGAAAGCAAAAAATCACACATTTACTTACCTGTCTAATTGAGATATATCACATTTTTTATTCTTCGTTGGAAAGTTAAATATTTTAGAAAAAATATTATCTTATACCTAATATTGTAAAAGTTAATGGAGAGTAATGAAAAGCCGATAAAACAAACTGATTGTCGTAGATAATAATATAATAGATTACTTAATAAAACAAATGTTTCTATTGAAACTCTAAGTAATTAATTTAACAAGTAATAAACTTAAAATTTAATTTAACAATTTAATTTCTTCTCTAAGTGAATTCAAAAATTCTTTATAACTATAATTCTATAATTCATTGTAACAACGGAGATAAGTGAAAGTTGCGCAGCAGATTTTTTTTCTTCCCTTCATTTCATTGCTTTGTCATTTAAAACATTGTTATGAATTTTCATGATAAATAAATGAAAACTTGAAATTGGATATAGTCTGGAAATGGTTTCAAAAATAGAAGATATTAAGTTATTTTCTCTTGACTGAGGATTATAAAAGAAAATTTCGTTTACTTTCCAACAACTACTCCTTTCACCATTACACAAAGAGCTGTGTGCCGACGAATGAGTTTTTCTCGTTTTTCAAAGGGACGCAGTCGGTGATATATTCGTATGAATTGTAACATTATCTATGTTTTTAAGCCTCCCTCCCCCACAAAAAATACATATTTAAAAATAATTTTGTTTTTATAATTACTTATTAAATTTATGAAAGTGCTTAATACAAATTATAATTACAAAAAATATAATAAATTATTTATTTGTTCTGGCCCCTTTTATAATGATTTAATTTTGAATAATATTACAGGAAATGAAAAGTGGACGCTTTATCATTATAATATAATAAAACCAAAAAATAAAATGAATTAACCAATAAAAATTAATAATTATAAGATTACAAGAGATGATAAAAATAATGTAAAAAAAATCTGGCAGCAAGATCCGCAAAAACACTACTTTCATTTACCTCCCTTTTTCAATTCAAAATCAATTTTAAGCCTTCTTAATAAAGTTAACATTAGACAAATTAAAGTTGGATAAAAGAAAAAAAGAATCACATAAAATTCTTCATGTTAAAATGTTTAAAACAAATCAATTAAATGTTTTTTAATCTAGAAACAATTTTTATTGAGTAATGTTACAATTTGCCCTAATTAGGAGATTTATTTATATTAAATATTATACCAATAGATATTATAATTTATTACAAGTATCTCTTCTTTATAATTTTTTTTTTTATTACATAAATAAACTAATACATATTTCTTAACGTTTCGAGGTCCATGACTGCCTCATCTTCAGAAATATTATTTAAAAAATTATCTATATTTACAGGTCATTTTATATACATCTATTTTCAATAATTGTGATTATGAAACAAAAAACACTGTCACTTTGTGTTAATCTTCATTTCAATTTCACATAGTTTGATCAATTCAATTATCTGTATGTATTAATTATTATAGAAACTATTACTTCAGTTTTTTATTAAGTTGTTTTATATTTCAAATTCACCCATTTCTTATCAGCACCAAGAAGCTAAAATGGTTATTTATTTCTAATCAACAGAATGAAAGATACTCCACAGAATAAAATTTGGATTTTAAGGCATGTCATAGCACTTCAATAAAAATGAAACCTACATGAAAATAAAGCTTTTCATTTTTTACATCGATGTAGCGAGTGTTATGATAGTCGTTAGACCCGTTTCCGAAAAAAATTTAATAGGGTGCAAATTCAGTGTTGACTCAATATCCTCGTTATTTCATTTGATTGAAATAGTTGCTGTAACATCGCAAGCTTAGCTAAAACATGAAAATTCAGCATCGTACAGCTTTTTGTATTCGAGCTAGACTTACTACGTTCACAAACAAATAATATTTCCCGAGAGTTAGTAATTTAGAAAGTAAAAATTTGCATATATAAATGATGTAAAAATAAATTTTTTGCACTCAAAATTTTTTTAATGTAATAATATACGAATTGTTTTAATGTCTCAACAAATTAACTAAGATTTATAATATAAGATAAGATAGAAGGTTTTATATATAAAAAAATATTTTGTCTTTAACGCGCAGAACGCAAGACAAAATAAAATAAATAAATATTTTTTTGCTAATGCTGATTGATATTAGTTATGAATATTGAAATATTAAAAAAATCAATTTAAACAAAAATAACTTTAATTTTTTTTATATAATAAATTAATTTTTCATTGAGGTGAAACCTAGAAATATATAATATTTAAAAATTATAAAAATATACAAAAAATACATAGTGCAGAAGCACGGAAGTACCCTTAACGCAGCTTTGTGTCAATGTTGGTTATTCAAACATAGCTTCAAAGCGATCCGTTCGGCTATGTTGAAAAGCCAGGCTGGCTAAAATACATAAACTAAAATATACAAACAAAAACTGGTTTTCTTATTTTTATTGTTTATATATTGCCCGAAGATTAGAAGAAACGGATTGTTTGAAATGTGACCTGTTATACAATGGCCTATGTGAAAATGTTTCGTACGTGTATTTTTGTGTCTCGGGTAAAAAAATACACCAATATTCCGTTGTCAGGTAAAGTCTTTTATTAAAATTCTTCAGGCAACGCACGACAATCACTTATCGTGGTTGTTAAAATCAATTTAAGAATAATTAAATTAATATAAATAGAGTTGAAGCAAGTTTAAAGAATTAAATTCAGTTTCGTTGAAAACATAAGATTTAGATTAAATAATATAACAATATAAATTATTATCTACAATTTTCATTTACGTTTATGCCCTTTTCTTCTATTTGCATTAAGTTTTACAGCTTTCCAACAGTATGTAATATTTACATCAAATTACTATTTTTATATCTGAACCAAAAAAATATACCTAAAAAAATGTTTGCTCTTTTCTACTTTAGTTGGTTATCAAATTTGTTCAACTTGTATATTAAGCTGTTTTTAGCAATGCTAAAAAGATGATACAGTTTTTTTTTTATTCTAAAAAATTAAAGTTTCTTTAGAGGAAAAATCAAAATATCGACATTTAAACCCTGTCGGACTATTTCCATCAGAATGAAACATACTTGGTATTAAAGCCCGTTAAATTTTGCATCAATTTAGGGAGTTTGGTCGAATCCTTAAGGCCGTTTTCGTGAAAATCGTAATAAGGTGCAAAATGTATGGTATAAAGTAGCTCTATCGGTCAGCCGATTTTGATTTTAAAAAAAAAAATGCTCTAACATCCCGGGCGTGTAGTTGTCTTAAATATGAAATTTTAGTTTCATACGATTTTTCGTATTCGTGCTAGACTTACCAGACAAACAGACACAGACCTTTTCGCGCGACTTGGTTATTTGGACTCACGGACCACCGTAAACATGTATTTCCGTCTAAAATTGGAATTAAAAAAATTTTTCATAATAGATCGCAATGCTATCCCTTCATACATATTTCGTATATAGGTTAGTGAAAGTAACAAGCAGATTTTAAAAATAAAGGAGAAAAAATACATTTATAAGATATATAGGTAAGTGAAAATAAAAATAACATTAAATTTAGTTCTTTGTTGAAAACGATACAAAAAAGCAATGGTGGAATTTTGTAATCAATAATAATTATAAAATCATTAATCAGGTACCTGACAATCCGATTCTCGGACAGCAGTAAGTCAGAAAAATCTCACCCTGACAACTTTTTGTACCATTCCTAGTATCTTTATTCAGTGTTCTGTTAAATATTGTGACATATAAGACACTATCTTTCTTAAAATTGTAAGTAAATTTGTTGTATTTTTAAATTAGAATAAATGGATGAAAATAAAATTGTATGCTACTATAGCCAGCTGCCTGGGAATAGTATAAATATACTTTTAATATTAATTTATCATATCAAGTAATATACAGCTGATACCCCAACCCATAACCAAAAATAATAGCAGGGCAATAAATTATAAAACAGATACAAAAAACTTAGGAGCACATTACACAGATATCATAAATAAGATAAAATTTTAAAAATAAATAAAACAATAGCTCATGAACCATAATTAGGACAAATAATTAATAGAGGTAAAAATAAAAATAAATAAAAAGCACAAGGATTACACCGGAATACTGGAAAGGTACAAAGTTTAAAATAGAAATATAATGAAAACAGTGAGCCAATATGGACAAGTAGCAGTGGCTATGAGATTTAGTGAAGGATGAAAAATGTTGTAGCAAGGAATGAGGTAATTAAAGTTAGTTAGTTTAAAATAGTTATGACAAATTGCTGAGCTTCATTTTTCAAAGAAAAATATTTAAATAATGTAATTATATTCAATAGTGAAAGTATAAAAAAATTGTTTCAGTCTTGAAAATGGGGAAACAACCCCGAAACGTCGACTAAGATGAAAAAATGTTAAAGGACTTATGAAATAAAGTGATTAGATGATGAATGGAAGGTAGTATGTGGTTTTTTAAATGTTCCAATTAAGAAAACTTCCAAAAAATTAAAAAAGAAAAGAAATTAATTTATTATATCAAGTATATACAGCTGATATCCCAACCCATCCTAACACTTTCCTTTCTACCTATGCTGATGACACCTACGTGTTATCAGTTCATAAAGATCCATTTGTTGCTTCAAATACCCTTGAAGCCCACATCAAAGACCTAGAAGTATGGTGTCAGAACTGGAGAATAAAAATAAATTCCAACAAATCCCATCAAATAACATTTACCCTTCGCCGTAAACCTTTGACTTCCTGCCCTAAAGTATCCTTTAATAACACTCAAATAGTTCCTGTTTAACAGATCCGATACCTAGGACTTCTTCTTGACAAACGCCTAACTTGGAATCCACATACACGACTAAAACGACAAGAAACTGCTCGCCGCTTTAGGCTACTTCAACACTTACTAGACAAACAATCAAACCTTCCTCTTAACTACAAAAGGCTTATCTACATGACTATTATAAGACTAATCTGGACTTACGGAGTAGAGCTTTGGGGCTCTACTAAACCATCAAATTCTTCCCACATCCAATCCTTACAATCCAAAATCTTTCGTAAAATCCTCAACGCTCCTTACTTTGTCACGAATAAACTTATCCATAAAGACCTTAATGTTCCCTATGTTACTGATTTGGCCCGGACCAGGTATCAATCCTTTCATGAAAAACTCCATTCTCACTCTAACCCACTAGTTTCAATCCTTTCTTCCTCTTCAATTCCGGATAATCCTCCGAACGCCTGAAAAGGGATTGGCCCCAGGACCTTCTAGTTTAGAATATTTTTAGAGTGCTGCCACTGGGTAGTGTCTCTACATGTTTTTCATGACAGTTTTGTAATATTACCATCACATTTACTAGATGTATTTTTATTTAATACAGTTGTAAATATCAATAAATATGTTTAAAAAAAAAAAAATTATCATATGGATTCAGCATTATTATAATATTATCATTTTCATAATAAAAAATGTATTACATACAATGAATTCATATAAACAAAGACAATATTGCAACCCTAAAGAAATAAAAAACATATACAAATTAATTAAGAAGTAAAAATAAAGATTCTAAATATTGGGCTGTAAAATGAGTTCAAGCGTTTTTAACTCTTGATTACAATAAAAACTTTAGATTCATGTAGTTATTTTTAGTCAATTATACATTAACCATTTGGATATATTAATTGATGCCATCTTTTAAGAATTTTTTTTTTTTTTAATTTGGTCATCTCCGTGCGCTTTAAATTTCGTTGAACATCTGTGCAGCGTATTTTCCTTTTCGGAACTAAAATATCATTAAATGACGAAAATGATAAATATTCTCTTCCATTTTGAGCAAGCAAAATACCACTTAAAGATAAGAAATATCGGTTGTAAACTGATTGTAAAAAGTTTTTGAATTTAGGTAAGACACCTTTATTTTGAAAAAAAGTATATTATATAATTAATTACGTATATTATAGTAAGTGTAATATAAGTAAGTATACTTTATACTTATTAGTAATAAAATGAAATGAAAAGTAACGACTGGGACGAGTAGTCCCCTAACAGTAAACAGAAAAGTACAATATGCATGATAATTGTCTGGTTTAAGACTTCAATTTAACAATAAAAGACAGATTTTGTGACAATGGATAGTTATCATCTATAGATTTTAAATAGAACATTTACTGGGAAGATTGATACTTTAGGAGATAGAGAAATAGTTGGTGTTTCAAAGTGGATAATGATAAGGCTTACGAATAGATACAGGCAAGGAATTCCAAAATAGGTTAGCACGAATAACAAAGGATTTTTTAAAGAAGACAGATCTGTGAGAAGGTACAAACAAGTTTATGGGTTAGAATCTAGTATTTACTGAATGGACAGAGGAACAAATGGTAAGCATATCAAGAATATAAGAAGGTTTTTTTGTGTTGAAAAATCGGAAGAGACAGGCACCAAGGAGGTACTGCCTACGGAAAGAGGGATAGAGCCAATTCAACTCGGTATTCCTACAAGGAACATGGGAGCGTCTGGGGATTCCACATGTGAAACTATACTTTTATACTTACTAGTAAGTATTCTTATGGTAATTAGTTTTAATGTAATCTTATCGTGATTATTTTAAAAGTAATTTGGTGATCAATTGTAACTGGCAGCATTAATGTAAAAAAAAATCCTTCTTTTGTCTTTTGGCTAGACATAAAATATTTTTCAATTCAATCAAGAGACCCAGAATAAAATTATTTTCTGCTCTATTACATTCTAATTCTTTATATTCTATTGGGTTGTGTCACATTATATGTCCGTTTTCAAGGTAAAGGATTTTTATTAAAGATACGATATGAAAACGAGATAATTTTATTCGAAGTATTTACCTTCTTTTCTACACATTTCCCAATGTGACACCAACCTTTTTTTATCCCCGAACTGAAAAACTCTGAGCTTTGAAGTGAAACAAAATCTGAAAACGCACTTTTCACTTGATCATCATTTTCAAAAAGTTTTCCTTTGACGAAGTTGTCTAAATTCCTGAACAGGTGGTAATCTGTTGGAGACAAGTCGGAAGAATATGGTGGGTGCGGAAGAACTTCGTAGCCCAGTTCTTTCAATTTTTGCACGGCATGTTTTGAAACATGATGTCTTGCTGCCGCTCAGTGAGATCATGAGGTACCCATGTATCGAGCTTTTTTACTTTCCCAATACACTTTAAATGTCTGGAAACAGTAGATGCACTTGCATTTAGTTGTTCTGAGAGTCCTTTAACTGTTTGGTAGGGGTTTCCTTCAACTGTGTGTTTGAGGACATCGTTGTCTATTACAGACGGAGGTCTTCCTCGGGGCAAGTTTTCCAAGTCGGTATCCCCAGCTGAAAACTTAGCAAACCAACGGCGAATGGTCCGTTCATTAACACTCCCTTTCCCAAACGCCTTGCAAATATTTCTAGCGGCCTCAGCTGCTGAATGGCCGAGTTTAAACTCGTACAAAAATATTACTCAAAAATCGCGTGTTTCCATGTTCATATTTGGAGGTATACTAAAAAGTGGATAATTGATTGGGAAGCTAATTTTTATAATACGAAGTTAGAGGATTAGTAACTGTTTACTTTAAATATGTAAATATTCGTAAGAAAACAACAGAGACCTGCAAAATCCTTTATGTATTTCAGAAGCTATAAAAAAGGACATTTCATGTGAAACAACCCAATAAATAATGATTTGGTTTTATTTTACATTTTCACTTCTCGTTGATCTATAAATATAACCTTATTTTTAGGCAAGCACCCTGTGATGAAAATGGAACATTAGCAAAGAAATAAACGAAAACTCATAAAACAGCTGGTTACATTAGCCACAATGTTTATAGCTGCGATAGGGTTGTAAGGCGATGATATTACAGCATCTATAGAAGCCCTGTGGAGCCCCGCCAACTGGCAATGCGGCCTAACGATCGTCTGAAGGAAACCATTTAGAAAATCTTTTGTCCCTACTCGGAAAATATGGGACGTTAATTGTAAACAGTGGGTTTATAAAGTGGTATACACGGGGTCGAGATCAAAGAACTATCTGTGGGTGACAGGTTAGTTGTAGAGGCTTGCTGTGGTGGAAAAGCACGGTCCGACCGGCAGATAATCGGGAAAACCGAGGATGTAACTTATATGAATTTCAATTCAAACAAAAACGTTCAATAAAATGTCAGGAAATACCTTTTATTTACATTAACATACTTTTTATAAAACGTTGAAATTAATATGTTCACACATATTATAAAGATAAATCTGGTGCGGGCAACACACGACTTTCACTTACCTCCATTTTTAAAATCAATGAAAGAATTTTCATAAACAGTTAGAGATAAAAATACGTGAAACTATTAAGGAATTAATCAAATTACCTAATTACGCACTCATTCGTCATGATCGGGTGGACCGAACAGGTGGGGGTGTTGGTCTATACGTTCATGAAAGTTTGAGGACAAAAATCCTATTCGAATCTCCATCTTCCGATATACCTCACCCTGAATATTTATTTGTGGAAATTTCCTCAAATTTATTTTCCCTCCTTTATATCATAATATATCGCCCTCCACATGTCCGATTCGATCCTACACTGGAATCCTCTCTTTTCACATATGTTCCCTTATACAACAATATAATAATAACCGGTGACCTCAATACCAATTTATCTTCCGACTCCCCTGACAAATCATACTTAATTGACCTTATTCACTCTCTAGACCTTTTCATCGTTCCGTTTAATCCTACTCATCATACACGGCTGTCAAGCACCTGGCTTGACCTCTTCATAGTGGATTCTCCTCAAAACCTGTTGTCTTCTTCTCAAAACCCAGTATCTTTCCTATCTCACCATGATCTCATCGAGATTTCTTACAACGTTCCAATACCTAAATTCACTCCTAAACAAATCTCATGGCGCGACTTCGACTCTTTGAACCCAGAAACTTTAAATCCTCATCTAGAAGCCCTTGACCGCTCCTTAGAACCAATCTACTCCTATTCTTCTATTGATGAAAAAGTAAAGTGTTTATGCTCCAATCTCCTTTTATTTCTAAATCGTCACGCACCACTAAAAACCTCAACTTTCAGAAGACCCTCTGCTCCCTGGATCAACCCCGAAATCAGAGAGATGATGAGGGGAAGGGATGCAGCTAGGAGACGCTTCCGGCGTACACGAAATCCCGATGACTATTCCTCGTTTAAAATCCTGAGAAACCTTACCCAGTCATCCCTACGCCGTGCTAAAGCACTGTTCTTCCACACTTCACTATCGCAAGCCCCGGATCATAAGTCTCGATGGAAAATCCTCAAAAATCACTCCATTGTGAAGACAAAGGCATGTATCTCCTACCCTGTTTCCTCCGACCAATTAAACTCCTACTTTACCAATCCTATCCAAACGTCTTCAACCTTTTCATACTCCATTCCAAAAATATCTTTCAACCCCGAAAAATTCTATTTCTCAAATATATACCCTGAAGACCTATTCACCTCCGTATTGAAATCCAGAACCACAGACCATGGACCGGATCAAATTCCCGTTAAATTAATCAATTTGTGCTTACCTATCATATTTCCAATCCTTTTGCATATTTATAACTACTCTCTACAGAATTCTACCTTTCCAACAGCTTGGAAAAAAGCTATAATCCGTCCTATTAGCAAAGTTTCAGTTCCAACCAGAGCTTCTGATTTCCGACCGATTTCCATCCTCTCCAATCTCTCAAAGCCGTTAGAAAGAATAGTACATTCACAGCTCAACACCTTCCTAGAGCAAAAGTCCCTAATAAATCCCCTCCAATCCGGTTTCCGAACTCACTTCTCAACACAATCCGCCTTGTTGAAAATTACTCAAGATATCCAATCCTCCATAGATAAACGCAAAATCACAATCCTTGTTCTATTTGACTTTTCCAAAGCGTTCGACCTAGTGAACCATGATATCCTACTTTCAAAACTCGAAAATCTATCCCTATCAAACAGTGTCTTAAAGTGGTTCCAATCCTACCTATCTCATCGTTCCCAAACAGTTATTATTCCTGATAAACCTACTTCTTCTCCACTCTTACTAACTCGCGGTGTTCCACAAGGATCCTCACTCTCTCCGACTCTATTCTCTTTATACATAAATGATCTACCTGACTCTATCCATCATTCAAAATATCATTTATATGCCGATGATCTTCAGATCTACCTTTCCTTTTATCCCAGCGAGATGTTTGAGGCGATTCGTAAGATGCAGGAAGACATAGATAATATTAACGCATGGGCATTAAAGAATGATTTAAGACTGAACGTCGATAAAACTAAGGCCATAATTATAGGTTCCAAACATCTCGTTAATTCCCTTCCTTATTATCCCTTGCTATACCTTAACGGACTACCTATCCATTTCCATACTACCGTTAGAAATCTTGGTGTCGTCTTTGACCAAAATCTTTCTTGGAATAATCATGTATCCCATATCATTCGTAATTCCATCTCTACTCTTAAACTGTTCTCAAGATTGCGTGATTCACTGCCTTTCGATGTTCGTCGGTTCCTTGTTTCGTCCCTTGTCTTCCCCCACTTCGATTACTGCTGCCTGGTGTTCGGTGGATTGTCTGGTGGACTCGAAATGAGACTGGAAAGACTTATGAAATGTTTCATTAGATTCATCTTGGGGGTCCCTAGGCGCTCCAGCGTTTCTGACAGGTATGCCGAGTTGAAGTGGCTCAATCCTGTTTCCCGGCGAAAGTATTTCTTGGGAGTTTTTCTATTCCGTACTTTCAATACCAAAAATCCATCCTACATTCTTGACCTACTCATCCCTTGTTCATCGGTACATTCGTTTAATACAAGATCCCAGTCCAGTAACCTATATATTCCTTTTCATCAAACATCATCCTTTAAAAAATCATTTAGTTTGCGTGCCACATCGTTCTGGAATTCCATACCTACCTCTATACGCAAAGCACCTTCTTTAACCTCATTTAAAAGCAAACTGTTCCTTCATCTCCTCA
Organism: Piezodorus guildinii; assembly: GCA_023052935.1. NCBI lineage: Eukaryota > Metazoa > Arthropoda > Insecta > Hemiptera > Pentatomidae > Piezodorus > Piezodorus guildinii. The sequence continues at coordinate 51,475,631 of CM041295.1, forward strand.
ACCATCCATCTACAGATTAATTGTAAACAAAACGCTAGAATAGTGGTCATGTCACATTCTAAAATGAGGACCACAACAAATATGTAAACAATGTTTCAGATATATATTCACCTTTCTCTTTCTTTCTTCTGTTTTTCTCGGTGACCTTATTATACCATAAGAAGCACAATATTAATATATCTTTAGATACACATTAATGATTATATAACTATAAACATATATGCATACTAAGTAATCGTAGTTATTTATTTAATTTTATTTATTCTTATTTTTAAATAATATTATATCTTAAGTTTGTATTTCTTTTATGTTTTTGTTTCTGTGCCAGACACAAGCCAAAGTTTTGTACTTTTCTGTTATTCTTAGGGGACTGAAGGTCCCAGAATAAAATTTACTTTCTTTCTTTCTTTTTTCTTTCTTTCAAAAATTGAATTTATATAGAAACATGTGTTTTATTAAAAAATCTATTATATTATTATCTAAAATAATTAGTTAGTTTTATGTTCATTTCATCACTCTCTATTAACTTTCTAAAGCTTGTGTATGAGATAATATTTTTTCTAATATCTTTAGCTTTCCAACTGTATATCATACATGTATATTACTGCTCTTATGTTCAAACACGAAAAATTGTATTACATTTTTGTTTCCTGTTTTCTCATTTAGTTGGGTATCGAATTAATTCAATTTATATATTTACCTGTTTTTCATCAGCGTTAACAAGATAATATAGTTATTTTTATTGAATCTACAAAATTTAAGGTACTTTAGGATGAAAATTATCTGCATTTAAGCCCTGTCAGACCATTTTAATCAGAATAAAACCTACATTATATTAAAGCACATTAAATCATACATCGATATAGCGAGTTTAATCAAAATCGTCGGAACCGTTTTCGAGAAAATCGAAAAAAGGTGCAAAATGCATGGTATAAAGTGCCTCTTCTGGTAAGCTCATTTTGATGAAAAAAGTTTTGTCGCGTCTCGGGCGTATAGTTGTGTTAAATATGAAATTTCAGTTTCATAGGACTAACCGTTTCCGCCCGGGAGTTACCACACACACACAGACCTTTTTGCGGGACTTGGTTATTTGGACTCAGGGGACCCTAAAACGTGTATTTCCGTTGAAAACTGGAAATACTTCACCTTACTATATATAGTAAGTGAAAGTAAAAAGCATGTCTGTTTGTTCTGCAAAAGTCAATAAATTTATGGAGTATCCATTAAAAATGATAAATTGAACTCTATCACACTATTCACTCCCACTAAAACACACAGAACAAGGGAAATGACGAAAAATACAGCGACGATTCACTAAAACACACAGAACTAAACAAACAAATGAGTAGCTACTGTCATTGCTTATGGTTCATTTGTTTATCAGGTGATTAAAACTTGTTATTTAGTATTAAACACGTTATATTTGTACAGGCAGTCTTAATGTAGTAAATAAATCTTTAAACTTTGAAATCCGTTTAATAAACGAATTTGAGAATTATGTTAATATAAACTTTTTTGTTTATTTTGTGTTAGTAAACAAATACGAAAAATATTGTAAAAATTACTAAACACCCATGTCTGTATAATTTGTGAAGTAATATAACCCCTTTGACTGTAATACAAATAAGGCGAAGTTGTCGTTTTATTATTTTAGTTGTGTTTAAAATAACTATATTATGATCTGTTTTCCGATCCGATGAATTAACTAAAGCAAAAAGGTTTTGGTTTTGAAAAGCCCTGGAAAGAGCTCTGAGAGCCAGCTCGTTAAAAGCCGGTAGCCTCTTTTCGAAAGGCCGCCTTACGCCTTTGATCTATTGTTATCAGAGCTTGGTGACCTTTTTTCTCGCCTGTTTTTTTTTCCTTACTTTCCCAACCAAGAGAAACTTTTACTCCGGTGTAAGAAAGAAAAACCCCTTCAAATAATATAGTATTGGAATGGTGTCATAATAGTATTGTATCTACAATCCTGAAATCTTAAATAAGATACAATCTAAGCTGTAATAATGAAAATGAGTGAGGAAGTATTTATTTTAAACGCCTTTTACACTTTCGTATTATACAAAATAATTATTTATGTTTTGTGTGAGAAATTCCTGACTTAAAGATTATTTTCGCGTGTGTTTTGTATTTTGATTCGTAACCTTAAATTTTAATAATATAAAATATATTTCAAAAACATGGTGCTTGCATCTCAGATATTTCTCTTACCTTGATGTTTAAGATCAATTTTGTTTATCACCAAGGAAACGGTGTGGACAGTACGAATCCCTATATGTACTGAGCCGAAGACCCTTCATGGGTTGTATTGGTACAGGGTTTTTTTTTTCTTTTCTGTCACAACAACGTTTATTATGAAATATTACAATTTCTCTCAATGTGGAAAATAATATTAATTATTTCAGTCTAGATTTATAGTTACAAAAAAAAAAAAGGTAAAGTTAAATTACATAAAATAGAAAATAATAATATATGGTGATATGGTTCAATAAACACTCTAAAAGTCTTGTTTTTTTTTCTCGAGAATTTCTTTAACCACTTCACTATTTTGGTAATGCGTTTGGAGGACAAAAATGAAAATAAAATCTCTTTTTATATTTTTAGCTTTTGTTTTGATTTGATATTCAAAAAAGTAACAGAGTTAATAAGATTTTTCCGACACGTTTTCAGCCGCAAAGCTGAGTTATAGCTGCTGCAACACTAAAAGTACTAGCCAGAAAAATATTTTATCCACGGTTTTATATTTAGAAAGATATAAAAAATAGCTGATTAAAATTTCATCAAAATTAAAAATGTTTAGCGCTACTTTCTGGACGATTTAGAATGTTTTGACCCATATATATATATATATATATATATATATATATATATATATATATATATATATATATATATATATATATATATATATATTAAAATAACCAATAACGTTAACAAATAAATGAACATTTTTATGATCTATTAAAATTAAGCAATTAATTTTTTAAAAATCATAATATAACAATAGTAATTACTATTGTTATTGTCCACAATTGAGACGTTGATTTCCAAGAGGTACTAAAGGACATTTTTAACGAAATTGATATTTTTACATATTTTTTTTCTCCTCATTTAGTTTTATCTAAATCTTAAATTTGGTTATATCTATTGAACATTCATGTCCTTTAATAACGCGATTTGAAAATGCTCTTAATTTAAAAAAAATACTGATTACACATTTATTTTCATTCCAAATCATACCAGAACATTTCATTTCATAACTTTAATATGGCCTTATTAATATAGTAAAGAAATAATTCTAGATTTTGATGCGAAAAGAATCAAATTAAATGGTTTAATAATATAATAATGAGAGATTTTGGCGCTTCCTGTAAAATTCCCCAAATGGATATAGTACCTTTTGGAAATCAACGTCTCAATTATCAACAATAATTATTTTTACGAAATTTCATCAAAACCTTCCATAGTAATTTCCAAAGTTTCCACTATAATCAATACGGTTCTGCCAACGTGTTGGCAATTTGTTCATTCCTTCGGAATAGAATTACTCGTCTTTAAGATGATATACTACAAAAACGCGTTTTCTTATTCCTTGCATCGTATACAATTAAAGTTGTGTATTATCATTAAACGTCGCTTGATGGTCCTAAGGGTAGTCGGACAAGCCGTACAATGAAGTAGTTTTTTTTTTCCCCGATTGGAGATCATGATTGTGGACTTCATTGAAGCACATTTTGATTTCTTATTTGTTTTCCTACATTCCCATGAATCCTTCATCTGCTCAGAAAAGCGCTGTTTTCGTTCTTCCGTCCACTTGGTTCCCGTTCTACCTTGCTGTTCAGCTTGGAAACAACCCTTCATGACTTTTTATCCAAATATTTTTCTGTTCGGTGTTTCTTCAATTTTTATTTCAGCTCATTCAAGATCTTATTTTACTTCCTTAAACCAAGTTATAGCCGTTTTCATTTCAAACAGTTTGTGGACTAATTTTATTACCATCCTGTTTTCTTCCTTACTCCAAACGTGCTCGAAATATTTTAAACTTCTCTTTCTAATGATTTCATCTATCGGCTCAATGTTTCGGTAAATTTCTTTGTTGCTTCTCAGTCCGCATTCTCTTTCACTGTTTTTGACTGGTCCTATAATTTTCCCAAGTCTTCCAGTTTTCTCTTTCTCAAAGTTAGCGCTTCCGGTTTTATTTATCTGTTGTAGTGTCTGAATTTACTGTTCTGAGATAAAGATTTTTTATTGTACGTTTGTCTGGTCCTTGCCGGTGCACTAAACATTTTATTCGCTCTTGATTTTATCGCAATTTTGTCTAACCCATTGATAATTTCCCCCAGTATTTGAATGCAGTATTATAAATACAAATATTAATAATAATTGATTAAGTTCTATTCATCTTATTTTAAAAATATTTATTATAGCAGTTCACTCATAAGAATATCATATACTTGCCTGCTTCCGTATTTTTTTTTAAGCTCATACACTGGCAAAGGGGTTACAAAAAGAAAAAAAATTGGATGCAGGATCGCTTTCATAAATAAAAGTTAACCATGGCAGGAAGAAGTCAGTACTTTACTTACTTCATAATTGATATCGATTTCAACAAAGTGATTAGGAATGGAGGTGAAGGGGATCTCCTACGTTTAATTGTTTGAGGGGAATGGGAAGATCCCCTTAGAATGCTTTCCAATCATGGACCTTTAATTTTTATTGTTTCATTCAGTTTACTTTCAAGTAAATTTTTTTATTTTTTTAAACTTCAGCTAAAATTATGTATTATACTAAGGTATGAAACAATGATCATATTTACATTAAAACCTAAAACTAATGAATACCCTAATATAACTTTATTGGATTGGTATCACTTTTAATTTAAATCAAAAGAGGGTATTTTAGAAAAGAATATACTTAAGTTCTTGCTTTTTTACCGGTAGTAGGTTGGCAAAGAATATTTAGGCATCTTTTACAAGAAAAAGCCATGTAAGGAAACTTCGAATTTTGAAACAATCCGTACAATGTCCATAAAGTAAGAATTCGTATGATGTAATAAACGTTGCAATTTTGGTTCTTGTTTTTTTCTCCGAAAATAAACCTTTGTAATCGAACCCCTGCTCCCCCCCTAAAAAAAATATCCTCGTAAAAACTTGAGGGCTTACGTGTTAATTGCTATAATTCATTATTATTTCTAAAGTATTTTCCTCGACAAACAAGCAATTAAACTATTTATTTGCCGATGGGCTACTTCAACTCTTACAAGACAGACGTTTTATCCTCCCATTTAACTGCAAAAACCATATTTACGTGACAACCATAAGGCCTATCTTGACTTACGGAGTTGAGCTTTGGGACTCTGCTTACCATACAATTCTTTCCGAATTCAATCATTACAATCCAAAATCGTTTGTAAAATCCTAATGCTCTTTACTCTAACACGAATGATATAATATATAAGGACCTTGATTGTTGCTGATTGGGTACGAACCAGATACAAACTCCATTTTTAATCTAACCATTAGTTTCAATCCTTTCTTCATATTAAATTCCTGACAATCCTTCGAGACGTTAAAAAAGATAACAGCGAGACCTTTTGAAGCAAAAATATAATTAGAGTTGTATATAATGTCATTAGGTAGTTACTTTACATTTTGTTTTTAAAATTGCATGTGCACTTAGCATATTTACTTGATCCATTATTAAATACAGTTGTACAATTCAATTAACAATAATAAAGAAGAGACTTTTTATTAAAAGAAGACATAAATAAAAGAAGACTTTAATGTAAGAAACCTTATTTAAACTTTTCTGTCTGTAACGTGGAAGGATCTAACCCAGTATAAAACCATTTACTACTTACTTACCCTATCCGGGAAATCTTACAGAATTAAAGAAAGGTCTCAGGTGTAGATAGTTTTATCCTCTTTGTTCGTATATCGATGCTGGGTAACAAACCTAAGACAGAGAAGTAACTTCTGCGCAAATCAAGTTTGAATTCCCTGAGTCGAGTTTCGCAAGTCTATTTAGCTTCAGCTCTATCCTTTTAGCGCTGAAAACTTTTGACATGTGTGTTCTGCTTCCTTCAACGACTCCTTGAGCACTTGCAGGTTCCCGTCATATCGTCAATATATTAATTTATTTATTTTATGTAAATAACTATATTTTAAGTACCATAGAACATGTAGATTTCGTAATTCAGAAGGAGAACATTAATGCAAATAATGTATTTATTTGTAACATTTATGTTATTCTTAAAAGACTTAGTACCAGAATAAAATCACTTTATATTTTATTCCAATATTTGGGTTATATATATATATATATATATAGGGAGTGAGGTGGGTCAGGGGAAGGCGCTGTGGCTGAAATAATAAAAATCATTAAAAAAAAATTAAATAAGATATGATAAATGGTATATGTAGTTAGTTGTAGCTTATTTTCCAATATAACATTGGAGGCTGATAATTAACTTTACCATTATTTTATTTAATTAGGCTACACTACGTTTCGACTTTAATGCTATCTTGTGGTGCAAAGCACAATTTTTTTCTTAAGGGGAGTGGGTACTTACACCTCATGTCTTTATTGATATATTATGGTATATTTAGACGTCACTTTCAAGCACGCACTTGATATTCAAATTCATATGCGTATACACAGTGTTAAAAAAAACGATTTTTAATCTCCTCCTCCCCTTCTTAACGCAAATTTTTCCTTAGCCTTAGTTCGCGAATGAAAATAAAAATGTAGCTAAATTTTCATTTTTTTTAACGTTTTATTTTTTTAATCACAGTCGCAAATTTTACAACGTTTCGGGTAAAAAACAAAAGCTCTTTGATCTTCAACCACTAGTGCTCGATAGCTCAATTTATAGCGCATTCCAAAGTTTATTATGTAACATGACGTGTTTCGTGTTTTCAAATCTTAAAAACAGCATTTTGGCAATTTATCCAGTGTCCTTGAAAATAAATTTATTACTGACTTAGAAAAGGGCTAAAAAAAAAAAAAAAAAAAAAAAAAAAAAAAAAAAATAATATATATATATATATATATATACGGGATCCTGCCATTGCAAAGGTTTCAATATCCCAATCCATTTTTTTTTCTATTTCAGCATTAGTTAGAATATATTAAATTTGAAGGTCGAGACAGTTAAAATAATATAAAGTAAGATCTTTGTCTCCAACTCTAACGGCTATTTAACCAATTCTGAAGATAGGTAAAATTGCCCGAAACGTTAAAAATGAGATAATGTGAAATAAGAAAGAATTTGATAAACAAATGGAGGAGAAAACCGCAGAAATGTTTTTGACAGGTTTTATCCGCATTCTTCCCTCCCCCTCGCAAATCAGAATATAATTAATTAATAAAGATGTATAGTATAATATTATCTTTGATCGCTGCTTTTTTAAAGGAGATTTTCTAAAAAAATTATCTAACATACAAAGTAGAAGGTAATGCTGAGTTTCAAAATAGCATAAAGTTAGGTGATTGTTGTAGATAATAATTTGTATTTTTGGATTATTTAATCAAAAAAAAAAAAAAAATACCGTTTCCATCCTAACAATATATTATTATTATTTTTTTTTTTTAGAAACAATTCTTTATTGAGCAATATTACAATCTGTCCAATTTAGGACAGTTTTAATAGTGATGAAGTACAACATTCATACTACATTCACACGATATATACAAAACAATAAATTTATATAATAATAATACAATATACATATATACAAAACAAAATTAATAAAATATATACAAAAGTCACTCATACCTATATACAATTCACAAGCATACAGCACGTGAGTGGAGAATCTAGCCAATGCTAGAACTCCAATATACATGTTACAAGAGGTCTCGAGGCCACTGCCGTTTCAACCTTCTAGGAGGATGGTAAGGATGTGTGGAGCTGGATAAGGATTGAGCTAGGGGATTAGGGTGATGGATAAGGTTCTGATGGAATTTAGATAATTTTAATGGTATAAGGTCTAAAATAAATGGAATATTTAGGTCGCGGTGTAAGGTATGGTTGGATACATAATAACGAGCATTAACTATTGTTCGGAGGACTTTTGATTGGAAGGATTGAATGCGTTTGATGTTAGAAAATTTGGCTGTCCCCCACAGTTCAAGTCCGTAGGTCCAGATAGGTTTCAGTACTGTCTTGTATATTAGCAGTTTGTTCTCGATAGATAATTTAACAATATTATTTGTAAAACTATTTTTTTTTCTCACTTACCTATATATGAAATATATAGTAAGGAAAGTTATTGCGAATGTGAAAATTTTCGAATTCGAGTTTTCACGGGAATTACACGATTAGGATCTTTTTGCCCGTGTGTGTGGTATGTATAGCTTAAAATCGATAAGTTTTATAAAACTTAAATTTCATATTTTAGGAGCATATATGCCTGAGATGTTGCAGCAACTTTTTTTTTCATTTAAATCGTCCATTCAGAAAAAACACTTAAACGCATTTTCCACATTTTTACGATTTTCTCAAAAACGGCCTCATCAATATTGATTAAACTAGCAATATCAATGTAAAATTTAGTGATCTATAATATCATGTAGGTTTCATTCTGATTGAAATAATATGACAGCGCTTAAATGTCATTTTTTGAATTTTATTCTTCTAAAGTACCTTAAATTTTGTAGATTACAAAAAATTAAACATATCATCATATTAGCATTTAATAAAAATGATCCAAGTTGAACGAATTTGATAACCAACTAAAGGAGGAAAAAGCAATAATATTTTTTTAAATAATAATAATTATTCTATAGGTAAATTCTGATGTTCTGAACATACGAATAGTAATACAGTTAAATAATATAATATTATATAGCTAAAGACTTTATAAAAAATGTTATCTTATATACAAAGTTGTCAAAGGTAATATAAAGTACAGAAAAGGGCATAAACGTATGTGATTATTGTTCATAACAATTTTAAATTAATATATTATTTCATTCCAATTTACTTGTTGCATTCCATATACAGTTGTAATTCCAATAAATAATATAAAAATAGAAATATATATATATATATATATATATATATATATATATTATATATATATATATATATATATTGCTTATTTTAATCAAAATCATATGTTTCAATGAACTGAATACAATTTTATTTTTTTTTAACTCTACGTTTATTTAATAGCTCCTTAATTGAGACGTTGATTTCCGAAAAGTACTAAAGGACATTTTTTTCGAAATTGATTTTTTTACATATTTGTATTCTCATCAATTAGACATATCTAAATCTCCTGTTTAATTTTATCTAATGAACACCCAAGCCCTTTATAAACGCAATTTAGAAATATAATTATTTTCTAAAGAAATAATTACACATTTAATTTCGTTCCAAATTATACCAAAACATCTCATTTCACATCTTTAATATGATGTTATTAATATACTAAAAAAAAATTCTGAATTTTAATGCGAAAAGAATCAAATTAGCTAATTTAATGATATAATAATTAGTGATTTTCGCGCCTCCTGTAAAATTTCCTAGAATGGATATAGTACCTTTTGGAAATCAACGTCTCAATTGTTTTTAATAACTAAGGGTAAGTGTTGCATAAATCAAATTTTTAAACATTATTTCAAGAAGTTAGCAGAAGTTACGTGTTGCGAAATGTTTTCCAAGATTTAATTTAATTCTACCAAATAAGATGGAATGCGACCAACTGTACAGTAAAAAAAAAAAAAAAAAAACTCTTTGTGGGTGAAAGTTATATTCCTTTACGCAATTTGATGTAAAAATATACTTTCCCTTTTTTGTAGGGCCATACAGTAAATTTTATCCGCCTGAAAAGTTCAGTAGATGGGATACTTGGGTGGTTGTATTTCCTTAATATGTTCTGTCATTAAACACGGTTGGGCGACTACCTACCGTGTGCAGTGGTGTAATAACGTGGAAAATTACTGAGATAATCCGGAAAAGTCATCCTTTCTTTGATCGCTGCTTTTTTAAAGGAGATTTTCTAAAAGATTATCCACGAAGGTATGATTAACACCGCATTCAAGAATAAAGGGGATGGGGATCTCTTAGGGTTTGAACGAAAATGTATATTTAAACGGTATTTTGCTTTGCAAAAGAGTTCAGTGCTTTATCCATTTTTGTATTTATTTATTTTTCTATGAATTTTAAATCTCCATTATCTTGATATAAAATTCACAGTTTTATATTTCGGTTTATTATTTTCATCAATGTACCTTTGTAAACAAACAAAAAAAAAAAATAATAAAAAAAAGAAAGAATACCTCGATCAAAATTTGAGGTCTTACGTTTCAGAATATGTTGAATCCGAGTAACGAATAAAAAAAAAAAATGCGTTTGTAAATTGTTCAAATTAATAAATACCAAAATTTAATGATCGAAATCGGTTCGGAAATAGTAGAGATATAATAATAATAATATAATTTGGGCTTGACTGGCGAACATTGGACGTCTATGCAGGCGAAGTTTGGTGGTATCGGCATCGAACCTTAGGGTTCTGTTAGCCTATTATTATTATTATTAATAAATCACGGTGTAATAATTTGAAGCTTTGTTTACTAGCTGACGGGTACATTGTTACACACAGAAAGTAGGTTAAAAAAATAAAAAAAAAGGTTATAGGTTCATGCCAAAAAATGGATAAATTAATTATTGAAGTGCTACCACTGTATGGTTTTTCACAAGATATTTTTACGCCCATAAGTGTAAATTAGCCCATTTACTTATTTTATTTATTATAAGTACAGTTGTAGATGTCAATAAAATGTTTAAAATAATATAAAATAAATAAATCAATAAATTTAATAAAATATCTATAAATTCTTTTTTAAAAAAATGTTTTAATTTGGACAACCGAATTACTTAACAGGAAAAAATATAATTTAGGAACAATTTTCATACCTACCAAATATTTCGTAAAAAACTTCATAAAAATCGGTAAATATAGATTGTTTCAAGACAGTATTTTATTTATTGATTTATTTATTTCCAGATCGGCTCCTTGAGCCATATATGTTTTTTTTTGTTTTTTTATAAATTAATAATTATTACAACTCGTAACAATGGAAAAAGTGGGGGTATAGCCTCGTACAAAAGACACCCCTAACGATAATTAATGTATAATTATTCCTAAGATTTAAATAATAAAAACAACTAAGACAGTATCATTGATAAGTAAAATTATATGAAAGAGAATAAATAAAAAAACATAAGAAAGAATAAAGTAATCATTTAAAATAGTGATGAAAATGAATTAATCCTTTAAGTGCTAATGTAATGAAATAAAAGTATAATTGGCATAAAAACAAAATCTGTGTGTCCGTGTGTGGTATGTCCAGCACGAAAACAAAAAGGTGTACGAAACATAAATATCATATTTAAAAAAACTAAACGATCAGATATGTTGCAGCAAATTTTTCACTAAAATCGGCTCAGCAAAAGTGCTACTTGATACACTGCATTATGCTTCATTTTACGGTTTTATCGAAAACGTCTGTAACGATTTTTATTAAACTCACTCGATTAAATCTAAAATTTAACGTGCTTCAATCTCATATAGGTTTCGGTCTGATTGAAGTAGTCTAACAGGGCTTAAATGCCGAATTTTTATATTTTCTTCCTGCAAAGTTATCTTAAATTTTGTACATCCAAAAAAACTAACAATATCATCTTATTTAAAAACGGGTAAATTGTAAGTTGAACGAATTTGATATCCAACTAAAGATAAAGGAGGAAAAAAGATTTTTAATGCAAATTTTGTTTTTTTTTTAATAAAGAATTAATATAGATGTATATTATACCGTTGGAGAGCTAAGTGTTTTAATAATAATAATAGGCTTACCGAACCTGAAGGTTCGATGCCGATACCACCAAATTCCGCCTACACAGGCTCGTCCAATGTTCACCGTTTAAGCCCAAGCCCCCGAGATCAGCCTTAACGCAATCCTCCCATCGACGCCTCGGCCTACCTTTTGGACGCGTACCAGTGAGCTAAGGGTTTTAGAAAAAAAAATGTACTATACAAAAAATCATGAAAGTTAATAGAGAGTGATGAAAAGCCGATAAAACTAACTGATTATTCGTAATAACATAATACATTATTTAATAAAACACAAGTTTCTATTGGAAATCAATTTAATTAATTCGTTGACTTTTTTTATTTCGAAGAAAAATCATTCAATTCATTTCTATTTTCATTAAAAAATTCTTCAACTGATTTTAACAACTGAGGTGATTGATAGTCGTCTGTTGCGCGCACCAGATATTTTTATTATATGCCAAATGTCCGAATTATAAAGAACAAGTTATTTGTTTCGTTTTATAATAAATACCGATGAGTTTTCGCCAGTGTATAAATATTAATTGTAGTATTAGCACCTATTAATTTTATTTAAAATAAAAAATCGTTTCATTTTTCATTACTCTTTTTAAATGAGAAAAATAAGACTGGAAATTTCCTTTTCCGGGAAAGAAAGAAAATTCGTCCTATAAGGAATTTATGCCTGAGACTAGTACCCAATGCTGGACAGATGTACAATAAAGTAGGTGCTCTTATTGTATTCTCAAGCCTCCAGTTCCAAGTTCCATTTCTTGGTTCAATAAATTTACGGATGTCCGATCCAGCTTCCCCTTGATTCTTTCTTTCGTCCGTTTCTCTCTCAATATAGGACAAATACATTTAAATTTAATCAGTTTTCTTGGCCGATTATTCCGCGGATGCATACATTATTTTTTGTTCAAAATGAAAATGGTCCATAACTTGTTATAATGATAAAGAAATTCAATAAATTGAGCATATAAAGCAAGAGAGGAAATTTGATATGTGGCACAAGTTAAAAACGCTGCAAATTATTACAGTGGTTTACTATTTGCAAATAACTATATTAGGGTATAACTGTTTATATAGCTAGGAAATTAACTAATATGAAAAGCAATAAATAATTCAATCACTGCTAGTTCTGATCAAATTTCAATAATTCTTTTTTTTCATTTTGTAAGAATATATAGAACATATTTTTTTTTCTTCCTCTATCTTCAAAAATAACTTAGTTATGGGCGTATTTAGGGGTAAAATTTCATTTTTTTTTCCTTGCATCTTTTTAATAATTATTTGCGGTATTTGGTTGAAAAACACTAATAACTTTTTTTTCAATCTTTACAAAAAAACAGAGCTACTTGTTGTTAGTTTTTATAGAATATATCTTGTACGATAATAATAATAATAAATTCTTTATTTATTCTAGGACTAATCCCTTAAGAATAATATTACAAGAAAATTAAAATAAACACTTTAGAGTCTTAGAGTATAAAAACAAACAGACAAATAAAATACAAATTACAAAAAATATATAATAATAATAATTTAAAGAAACAACCTCAAATAAAAAATTGAAAATTGAACTATATAATAAACAAAATAAGAGATATATATATACAATTTTGATAACAAACAATTTACATTAATTTATTTATTTTGGGGGTTAAATAATATACTAATAATGTAACAAGTGCAAAATACAGCATAAGATAAAAGAGAATAAAAGTAAGTAAGGAATTTAGTGATGATGATGAGGCAATCGGGATAATTGTAAAAGGGTCGGGGACTAAGGAGCAGAATAGAGCTAATCCTAAAAATGTTAATAATTTATAAGTCGTTGGTATCTGTCAAAAAATTAAGCAATGGATATTCAAATTGTTTACGTAAAGCTCCTCGTTACCTCTCTAATATTCCCCCACTTCGACCACTTCGACTACTGCTGTACCGTATACGGTTGTGTTTCTGGGGATCTCGAAGTAAAAATAAAACGCCTAATTAATTGCTTTGTTCAATTTATCTTCGGGGTCCCGAGATACACCTCCGTCTCCGAATTTTATAGCGAGTTGAAGTGGCTTTATCCTTCCAATCGTCGGAAGTATTTCCTTGCATCATTCCTATACCAAGTTATTCAATCCCGGCGTCCATCATACATTTTCAACCTTTTACAATTCAAACCCTCTGTCCATTCCCGCAGTACACGCTCTAGGCCTTCAGATTTATACACAACGGCCCACCAATCTGCACATTTTGACAGATCGTTCCTTATCCGATCCTCAATCCTATGGAATTCTATTCCTCTTTCTATCCGTCACTCCAACTCTCTTCCTATATTCAAATCCCGCTTATTCATTCATCTCATGACCATCCAGTCAGAACGAAATTGTAATTGACTCTATTTTATTCTTTTTTCAACATATTTGCGTATGTCTGTTTTTTGTTAGTTCTAGTCAAATTGTTTATAAATAATTAATTTCTCTAAGACTCTTAAGTCCAATTTACATGTTATGTAGATGTTATTCCAAAGGGACTTGTCCCAGAATAATAAAGAATTTATTTATTTAAATTTATACTGAGGTAGTAATGTATACTGTAAGTTAGCAATACTGAATCACCATAAAATCCTTCATAACAAAATTACAAACAACATATGTTTATAAGTTTATTGGCTTGTAACAACGTCTTATTGAATTGTAAGACTTTTGGAAATAAGGCTTCTTTAGGCACGGCTGAATCTTTTTTTTTTTTTAGATAAACCTCGGGGCTGGGAACAAAACATTGTAAAGACATTGCGAATCACATCTTTGGTAAAATGTTCTCATTTTCCATCGTATAATTTCCTACTACACCATAAATAATTGGGGCCATCTTTATCTTTCTCAAAATATTGTCATAATCAAAATTCAGGGAGAATGAAAGCCATATCTTGCACAAACCAGGGTGTACTCCCCTCTCTACCCCCCACCTTAATCTGTGCTAACAGAACAACAAAGAAAGATAAGGGACACACCGTTATGTTAATTGGTACGTATATCATATGAGATTTATCTCAGAGTTCTCCATTGTGTCCAGAATTACGGCATTAAACACATTAGCTTTGTATTTTATAATTAAGAGAGGTTGTGTAAGGTTAAGTAGTGATTTCGAAAAAAGGAAAACATTTCACGTATATCAAACATTCAAAAAGCTTATATAGGACCAGAAATTCCTAGTGAACAAAAAAAATTAGTGTAGAAGATTAACCTACAATGATAAATAATAAATTGTTAATATAAAATAATGGTGAATAATAATAACTGTTTTTTAGTTTATTGATGAAATAGGGTCATCGCTCTGTCCAAATACCTTTTCCCTCTTTATTTTATTTTTCTTCTGTCTTATGTCTAATCATGGGTTCAAATACCAGCTAAGACTGAATAATATTTATTCCGGAGTATAGGGACCCTTCTTGTGCACACCTAGCCTCTATAAAGTGGGTACCAATAATTTGTGAAAAAGCCCTGGGGCCTGAGAATGATCTCGGCCGAATCACCTTATTGACTATTGACCTTGAAACAATACGAATCTCTATATGTACTGGGCATAAGAATTTTTATTGATTGTAGAGGTACAGTTTTTTTTTTCTTTTCTTTTATGCTGGTAAATAAGTGTCTATAAACGGTAAATAAGAATGAAGATAGAATTTGAACCGGAATTTTACTAAAATATCAATGCATCAATATTTCGTAGTTTCAATATAATTTGATATTTTTCTTATAACTTATAACACCCCCTGAGTTATGCGTTTCATTTCATCTTAAACTAACATCTACAAGGTTATCAACATAAATTTTGGATCTGATATTATCTCCTGCAACGGGTTGGTTCTGATATAAAATACTAAACCAATCAAGTACATAGAATTTGTTAATTGGTTTATTTTAATATTTATCATTTCAAACACATATGAAATTCAATAAAAAAAATAAATGGAACAAAGATCATGAAATTTAATATTTATGAATAGTTGTAATCATAATTTTAACACTTTATTTATTCTGGGACAAGCCCCTTTATAATAATATAACAGGAAATATAAATTTATTTTAGAGTCTTAGAGTAAAATACTTAATTATAATACAATTAAACAAAGAAAACGTTCAGATAAACTAACTCAAAAGATGAATTCTAATAATAATATACACTAAAGAAATAACAAAATCAAACTTATCGAACGAAAACCAAAAACAAATATAGAACAGATTGTAAATATAGACAGTTTTGATAAAAAAATAAATTTAAATTCTTTTGAAGTTTTTTTTAAATTATAGATAATTTAATTTTACATCATCTGAGTGAGTTAGCACGCGTTGCCTAGCAACCACAAAGAACCCAAAATTGAAACAAAAATTAGAAGTTCGCTTTTCGGTTATAGAGGGCTTTTATCTCAGTATTTATTCCCCGTCCTCACCCCCTAAAGAAGAAACCCCCGTATAAGCTTCAAAGGCAAGGTAAGGGTGAACAAAAAAAAATTGTTTTGATAAATGATACTTTTAGATGAAAATCATCGGAAACAATAAATTAAAATATTATTACTGTTATCGTTATTATGTTTAAAACTAATATTTTCGTGTTTTATGATAAAAGAACACATTAGTATTATTTACCGAATACCAGTTTTTTTTTAATAAAGGAAGGCTACACACAGGAGAGTGAGTACGGAACGGTGTATTATTGCAGGCCTGCCTAAAAGATATTTTATTTTAGGTTAAAAGCTCATTTTATGTAAGTTTCATGTTTATTACCTTTTGTCTGTATACATTTGTATGCTTTTTTGGTTTCTTTGGTTATTTTCTTTTTGTTTGTATTTTATTAAATTTGTATTGACTAAATTAAAATGTTTAATTCGGAATAACTATTATTACTACATTTAACCTTGCAAAATGAGGCTAAATTCTAAATGAATTTGGCCAAGGTTATTATTATTATCTTTATTCTTCATTGTATTTATTTATGTACTTTTTGTACATATGGAATGAATTATTTCTTATGTCTTTTATACTTATAGCCCATGAGAGTGTCAGATTGTATTGTTTCTAAATTAATATATTTTTTTTTTTTGCAGGTTGGTGCCTTTTAAATTTTCTGTGACGTTATGAGCAGATTTCAATTTGTTTTTCCTAAAGACAAGTAAGTTTTTAAACCGTTGATTAAAAAAATAAATATATAAAAGTTGGATAAATTTAAAATATCTATACTTCAACTGGAAATAATTTTATAGACGAAAATCATAGGAATAACTGTGAAGTAAAGTGAAGGGAAAGTGGTAAAATTGAGTGTAGAGTTTTTAATCAAAAGTTACAAACGGTCATTTGACCGGAGCACACTGGAGAGAAAAAAAACTGTTCCAAAGGTTGACAGAAATTCCCTCCAAAAATTTTCCCTTTATTTTCCTTTAATATCACAGACGGAAACCCTAATGAGAGAATAACAGAGTTTTTTTTTCAGTCCTGGTGCCTATGTAAGATCCTTTGTTTTACCGTTTTTATAAAAAAAATTATAAAATCCGTAAAGGTGTTAATATTGTAGTAAATAGAGTTAATTATATTCCTAATTGTTTTATAATAATAAACACGTTATTGAATTAAATAAACATTAATGTCGGTGGTCGCCTGTGGTGTGGTAGCAAGAATGACAGCTCTTAATATGCCCAAGGTCGCAGGTTTAAATCCGGAAGATGGCCCTTGGGTATTTTAAAGAGTAAAATCCTTAATTATTCTGGCTATCGCCAGGGCGACATAAAATGGTGGTCCCGTGTCTTTGCGATTTTAGATACTCGTTAAAGAAAAATAAACCTGGATAGGCATTATTAAGGGCTCCCACTGCAGCATCTGCATAAACGTGTCATTTAATAAATAAACAAACTTGAAATCGACGTATGACAGTTCAGTCATTTCATTGGACAGCTACAGATTTTATTATTTTTACGAGTTTGCTGAAAATGTTATTTTAATAATTTTTATTTATTTCATTAACAGAATAATTATATAACATTCAATAACTTAGAAAAATTATGTATGTATTTAAATAAAGAAACCTAGCCAGGAGCTCTTGCTGCAGATGGAGAACCAAACTTTAACGATAAGGGAGAAAGGGTTCTGAGTCTGTGCACCGCTAACAATCTTGTTATTTGCAATACTATGTTTCCCTCTCGAGACCCTCATAAATATACTAGAGAAGAGGAAGGCAGGGCGGAGAGGTCTATTATTAGCTATTTTCAAATAAAAAAAGTATATCTGAAGGATATCATAAATGTGAGGGTTAAAAGAGAATATGAGATAGGGTCTGACCACTATTTCCTCAAAATGGACCAAATATAGAGAGAAGATATTTTAGACGCCCGGAAAAAGCCTGACTTAAAATATGCGAAAAATATGCCCGTATAAACTCAAAGACCCAGAAAAAGCAACCAAATACCAGGAAGAAGTAGAAAGAAGAAGTAGGGAGGGACCCCAAGTAAAGATGGGATAGCGATAATATCGAAATGTGTTGGAAGGGGTTCAAATGAATGTACCTTGGATATTTGACTGAGATCTGTAGAATGACAACAGTAGGAAAAAGGAGACGTAGAATAGCATGGTGGACAGAGATATCCAGAGAGCAGTCAAAGAGAAAAAGTTACTGTGGAAACAGCATCTCACGACAGGTGATAGGTTCAAGTATGAGACCTACAATAGCAGAATAAAGGAAGTCCAAAATATGGTAGCAGCTCAGAAAAAGAAGAACCAGGAGGGCTATGGGAAAGAGCTTGAAAATGACACCAAAGGCTGCCCATTTGGATGACAGTGGGCTCATTGACAAAGATATGAAGGAGCGAGTGACTGCAGCAGGAAAAATGTTCTACGTTGTAAATAAACACTTTCTAAATAACAAAGAGGTCTCTAATAAAACTAAATTAAGGGTATATAAATCAACATTTCTGCCCATATTGACCTACTCCTCAGTAGACCTGCGTTTCTTAGCTTTCGAAGCACAAAAACGAGCCTTTCCTTGAACGAATAATTACCTGCGATGAAAAATGGATCGTATATGACAATCAGCGTCGGTCAGGGCAGTGGTTGAACATCAATGAAACCCCGGGGAAAATGCCAAAACCGAATTTGCATCCCAAAAAGTTGATGGTTACAGTATGGAGGTCCATGGCTGGGATAATTCATTATTCCTTTTTACCTAGAGGTGAAACCATTACCCCTACAATGTACTGCAATGAGGTTGACCAAATGCACACAAAATTATTAAAAACACAACCTGGATTGGTAAATCGGAAGGGTCCTATACTCTTACACCACAACGCTAGCCCCATGTTTCAAAATATACCGTGCAAAAATTGAAAGAACTGGGCTACAAAGTTCTTCCGCACCCAACATATTCTCCTGACTTGTCTCCTACAGATTTCCACCTGTTCAGGAATTTAGACAACTTCGTCAATGGAAAACGTTTTGAAAATTATGATCAAGTAAAAAGTGCGTTTTTAGAGTTTGTTTCACTTCAAAGCTCAGAGTTTATCAGTAGGGGATAAAAAAAGGTGGTGTCACGTTGAAAAATGTGTAGAAAAAGAAGGTAAATACTTCGAATAAAATTATCTTGTTTTCATATCGTATTTTTAATAAAAATCCTTTACCTTGAAAACGGACATTTCATGTGACACAGCCCAATAATTTCGAATCGCGTTGTAGCAGAATAGTTTTTGGTCAAGTGTTGGGAGATCCTTTCGAGGATGTTTTGCAGTAGTACAGTTTTTTTGTTAATTGTGAATCAAAAAGTTTTTCTTTTTTCGAAAAATCACTATAAAATCCAATAGAGTTAATAAAAAATAAACAGACGTTTTTAAATTAACTTAATTTTACATACCGACGAACACATAACAGCTTTATGAGGATCACACAGTAGGGAAGTACATAATTCATAAATACGTATGGAGGGAAATAAAAAGTGCTTTGGAAAAGGCGGAAAATTTCAATGACTAAAATACTGGTGGTGTTTCAATTCGATGCGAGGTTAACTGGTCCGATGGGAAGCCAACTTTTCGTTACAGCCACTAAAAATAACATTTTAGCTAACAAATAACAGTTAGGTGAACAGGGTTAGTCCTGTCACGTAGCTTCTCTAATCCCAATTCATAGTCGCTTCAACTAACGCGAAAGGCCTACTCGTTTTTTCTTCTTATACTCACACACAAATATATATATATATATATATATATATATATATATATATATATATATATATATATATATATATATATATATATATATATACATATATATATAAAACTTACTACGGGTCTTGAGTTTCAGGCAGTAAATAAGCAATTTTGTTTAGGCTTCGTATCATGAATTTATTTATCTCATATTCATTACCTACCATTGGACAAACAAAACAAAAACATAATATTGATATTTCTATACAAATTTCTAAATAAAATTTAGAAATAAACTAACATTTCGGATTAGATAGAATATTAAAAAAATTAAGAAAGACAATTTCTGCCCGGAAACAATACAATGTCGTGAACTGAAACTGGTGAGTAATGCCACTGGTATACCCTTTTGCATCCCTCTTGTTCCATGTCAGTTTCACCACGCGACATTGTTTTGCGTCTCAGAACAGAACTTCTGTTATTTATGTTTTATATATATTCTATCTAATCTGAAATGTTAGTTTATCATTTAAATTGTATACATTACAATAGCCAAATTTTATATAATAAATTTAAGGAAAATAAATAACAAACATGCCCTACAAAACCACATTTATAATTGTATCTTGCTTTGGGGCAGTACTTCATTATGGTTTATCATTTGGAAAAATTATGTTAGACCTCAAAATAATTTTACATGTCAATTTTTTTCTGGTCTTTCCATTTAAAAAATTTCTATAGTCAGCAATGCGTTCTTCTTTCCCAAAAACGTGGATATCAATTTACGGTTTCGAAATTATTTCGGTAAAAACTAGAAACAAAACTAAAATTTTGAAAGTATTTTGTACTTTATTTTGTCGTGTATGTATTGATATATATTTAAAATAATTTTAATTTGTTTGACATTTTTTGACAATTCTTAAAGAACCACCAAGTCGTTATATGAAACCCAAAGTTTTCTTAAACTTATCTAATAACGATTCTAAACAAAGTTAAATGCTGGGAAGATAGATATATAAAGATTTATATAAGAATAATAAGTTACAGAGACATTTCTCTGAAATAATCGACAAAACTTATAAATTTTCATGATATAAAAATGTGCTAAAAATTTGCCAAGCATACCATTTAAAGAGAATTTACTAAGAAACAAAATGACGTTAAAAGGGGTGATATATCTTAATTAGAACGAGAATTGCAGACTTTTGTCCCGAAAAAGTGCGTTTGGAACCACTGTGCGTCGGCATCATGGATCATCATAACCATGGAAATACAGGTAACAGAACCAAGTACCGTAATAGACAAGTCCACTATACACATAGGTAATTATTTCTTATTAAGACGTTGATGGGATGATAATATTGTCTCATCTTGTTAATTTTGGATTAAGTCGCTTTGAACGGTTTCAGAATTATTCATATAAACCCTTAGCATCCCTCAACCAATAAACCTGACCGGAAACGGTTTGTAAATATTAATTATTCTTTAACGGAATTTTGTATAAGCCTAACTTTCAGGGCTTAAATCTTGATTAGATACAAATCCCTTATAATCTTTCCAGCTGCTCGGAAAGAAAGAAGCCGCGCGCTATCTTTATTAAAATCTTATGAAAAATTATTTGTATTTGAGCAATATTTATGTTGTAAGTATATATTCTTGTATATTATATATTCTTCTCAATAAACAATAACAATTTAAGCATAGAATAGTATTAAAAATGATATTTAAATTAGCAAATAGAAATAATTATCTGATTGATGCACAGCTGGTTGAAAACTTTATACTTAATGTGGCAATTTAAAAAAATAATTAATTAATAAAAATTAAGTTAAAATACTAATTTTATAATCCAAAAATAATAAAACTTCACCTAAATATCATCAAGCATCATATCCGATATTTATTGTTTTAAGAAGTCTTTGATTAAAAACACTGTAAACTTTATTTTAATTTTTTTTTCTAAGTGAAAGAAGATACCAAATAAATAGATTAAGCAACAAACCTTTTTTTTTTTTTTAAAAGAATATAATAATTTTACCAGTTAGTATCATTTGTATTTTAGACATAGCAATAATTTATTACCCTCTTTAAGTTATCTTTAAACCTTGGACACTTGATAATAAAAATTATGCATTTATATTATGGATTAAAAATGTTGGAGTTACTGACCGTAGATTAAATAATTGGATTATTTATTTAAATTTAATAAAATTATTATTTAAATATAATAAAGAAGATGGCCAAGAAACCTTACCATAAATTGGACATTGGAGTTCTACCAATAGGTAGTTTCTTCACAGGACAATCATGTGTCTTAATCTCAAATCGATCCCTTTAATCTCTCAATTTACTTGTATTAAATCAATGCAGTTGTAAATTGCTTTAAATAAATAAATAAAAAATAAATAAATTAAGAGTAAATCATTTTATGCTGTATTAGTGTATTAATGTATATGATATAAACTTTCAAGCATTTAAATTTTTGTGTTTTGAATTACAAGCATTTTACGTCAAATTGTATTAACTGTTACTGTTAATATTTTTGAAGAACAACTTTTCTGGAAATGGCTTTTAAAATACCTTAAATATTTAATTAAAATACTGATGTACTTATTTTTAAATTATCAATATTAATCGTTTTATTTCATGAGTCTTTAGTAATTTTATAAAAATATAATGTAAACACCTATTTATCACAAATATATATATATGTAAATTTAACACAATTTATAAGTACTTAATTTGTAGAGTTTCAGTTTTTATAAACAATTAAGATCTTCAAAGGGGATTGGTAATCATTTCTTTTGAAGCTTCCTCATAATAAATGGTAGACTTCAATATCTTACGGAGCATTTAATTAAATAATGAATTAATTAGTAGCCATGAAATAAATCCGTTTACTATTCTTTGTAATTTAATTAAAAGGTAATTACTTTGTTTTCATCCATAAATAACAAAACTCCTTGATTTCCTCAAAAGAGCAAACAGTGAGCTCGTAACAAACCGTCCTCACTTCTCTTAAATTGAATTGGATAACATCCTTTCTCCGTTCTCGGTTTTGTTATAACTGTCTTGCCTGTTTCTGAGAAAGTTTTACAGGAAACAGTGGATTTTAATAATACAAATTATTAAACAGAATATTCTGCAAATACTTCATCACCTCTTGACATCTCTCTCTCTCTCTCTCTCTCTCTCTCTCTCTCTCTCTCTCTCTCTCTCTCTCTACATATATAATATATAATTTAATTTATTTATTGAGATATATTACAATTTGTTTCCATATGAACATTAGTAATAGTGATATAAGATCCCATTCACACAATATATACAGTATACAATGATAAAGTCAAATAAATAAAATGTAATATATATAAAACATAAGAAAACAAACAACAACCTATAACTGAGATAAATACAAATAAATGATATATATAGAATTAAATAATAATAAATATAAAAACAAAACAAATCAAAACATTAACCTATAATTGACATATATATAATAATAGTAGGCTTACCGAACCCAAAGGTTCTATGCCGATACCACTAAACTCCGCCTACACAGACACGTCCAATGATCACCGTTCAAGGCCAAGCCCCCGAGATCAGCCTTAACGCAATCCTCCCATGACGCCTCGGCCTACCTTTCGGACGTCTACCAGAAGAGAAAAGTACAATAACATTTTAATATAATATAAAATTTAAAAAACAACAAAACTATAGAATAAATAAAATTAATAATGATAATAGAATTTACTATCACCGATGTTAAGAAGTATAGACTTACTTAAATCCTTATTCTTAAATTACTTAACATCTGGTTTGGAAGCAAGAAGGTGTTGAAAAAGGAGAGATTTAAATGATGATTGGACAGGAGCATGACGGATGTTTGATGGTAGAATATTCAAGGAAAAAAGTGGACCGGGCTAAGAAGGAATATATTGGGGAAACTTATGTGAGGTGAATACCGTATTTACTTTTAATGTTATTTAAATCTAGTTGTATATACGAGTACTTACTATTATCAATATTGTTTTTAACCTGTTATCCTTATTATTTTCTTCATATATATTATTCTTAAGGAACATTGTTCCAGAATAAAGTTTCTTGTCCTAAGCAATTCTACATATCTATCAGAATGTATTGTATATATATTTCTAAGATAATATAATTCATATATATTTCTAGGAGAATATATTGCATTACATAGCTACGCACGTAGCTCGACGTTAGCTAAGATAAACTCGAGATAAGCTCAAAGGGTGACTAAACCTTATGAGGCAGGTGTCCTTGAAAAGAGGTGACGGTTTGAGTGATATTGGAGCTCCGCTGAAGGCAACTAATCCAATTAACAAGGCAGCCACTCAGTGAGCGCGATCCACTCCTTGGCACCCGTGATTAATCACCAAGCTTACTCCATTTATGTCATAATTCCTTCCATTACCACTCACCACACCACTGTCACAATCGTATGAAAGAAAAGCCCCACCATTTTTACAGAGTGTTTCACCTGAATAACGCTCGTAACCCGAAGTATTAAATAATTTACTCAGGCTCAAACAATGAATAACTATATTTTAAACTGTTATAAATGCATTTGTTACTTTAACTGTTGATATCCTGTACAAGTAATTATGGGTCCTTATGGGCTTAGTACTTAGGTAGCACTAAACTGTTTCTGGGCCAAGGCTGTGCAATGAGATGAATAGGCCAAGATCAAGCTCTGCCGCCAGGATTTTCCCTCAATTTTTAAGTAGACAGTTTATAGAGACCAGTAGACCCCCAGGAGATTCTTCTTATTGAGGAATAAAATAAATAGACCATTATAATAAAATCAACAAAAAAACATATAGACAGAAAAGTATTGAACAGATATTATAATCAATTTCAAGAGATATACCTTAACGTTATTATTTGATTAATGTCTTTATGTTTTGATATATTTTGTTTTTATTATTTTCGTTATACTACGCTTTTATAATTATTTTTGGATTTTCTTGGATTTTTAAATATCCAAAACTTTTTTAAGCGACGAAAAAGTCAATGGTTTGTGCAAATTTATTCAAGATAATATGTAGCACATTGTCAGATAGTATCCCTCAATAATTTTAGCGTACATTATGTATTTTAATGAGGGAGAGGCGTGGTCTAGTGGGTTGAGCGCTAGTCTACTGTGCTCCGGGTCCTGGGTTCGAATCCCGGCTGAGGCGAAATATTATTTATTATGTTATTTCAGCCGGAGGCGATCCTGGGGTATCGATACCCTCTATAAAGTGGATACCCAAAAATGGGGAAAACCTTGCGGCTGAGCGTGAGCGTTGCACGGCCGTTGGTCTAGAAACAGTACGAATCTCTACATATACTGAGCTCAAAACTCTTCATGGGTTAAAGTGGTACAGGTTTTTTTTTTTTTTTTTTTTTTTTTTTTTTTAATGCATTTTAAATAAATTCTCATTCTAAAAAAAGTATTTTCATCTTCCTTGGCATTTTAGTCAGTTCTTAGTGCCTTGATCTAGCATATACTGTATTTAACCATTAATTTCAATCGCAGTCTATATAGTTTGCACATCATTTCAATAACAAAAGATTACTGTTGATCGAATTCACCCTAAAATAAAGACAATCATTTATAATAGGTAAGAAATTCATTTTAGCATCTTTTGTTTCTTTAACATTCTTTAAAAATTGTGTTTGGATTGAAATGTAATTATTGTTTCTATTTACTATGTCAATAATATTTTTTAAATTTACGCAATGGAAGTAGAGTTTTCGAGAGATATTGTTGTAGTATACCGGTTTATACGATGTTTGAATTTAGGTAGTCCTTTCGATTGTAATAATACAAATAAGAATAAAAATAACTTTATTCTGGTACTATGTCCCTTAAGAATGACAATTTTGTACAGTAAATATATAATTCAATCTACATGTCTGGCCGAGAGAACAACAAAAAAATCACTAATTGGTAAAAAAAAAACAAATAAAAAAAAACTATAGATATAAATATATACAAAATATATGGAATAAAAACATATAATAGAGCTGAAAATTTTTCAAATAAATGAATTATTCCACAACTCTAGGGTTTCACTAAAATAAATAATTTTGTCTTACATTAAATGTTGGATAGTGGATTTAAAATTTTACATTTAGTTTGAGTCACTTTGAGATGTTAGAAGGTGTTGGAGAAGACGGGAATTGGATGAGAGATTGGAAGAAGCATGGGGAATAAGATTAGGTAGGGAATTATAGAGGGCTGAAGAGTAGATATATAAGGAATTATTAAAATATTTAGTTCTATGGTTTGGAATGTGAAGGTCAGAATGGCGTGATCTATTTTCAAGTAAGTGAATTGAGGATTTGAATTGAATAATACTGTGAATGTATGGAGGATGTTGAGATTTAATGAATTGGTAGAGGTATGTTTCGAGGAAATGTTGTCTACGTATAGAAGGTAAAAGTCACTTCGATTCGCTGTATAATTGGATCACTGGCGACCTCTTCAAAGTACCGAAGATGAATCTTATAAACATATTCATAATCCGCTTGAGTCAATATACCATATACCACGCAGCATTTATCTAAGTGAGGAAAAATAAGCGATTACTGATTGGATAAAGAAGTTGGTGAACAATTTTTATTCGGCAACCATTGGTCTACAGACACCAAACATAGATAGATATATTAATAAATCGAAAGAACAATCTTTATATCTACATTTGTTTTGTTTTTTAAAATGAATTATTCAAATAAAAACGCAAATTAATTTAATAAATAAATGGATAAAAAGTCTGAGTCAATCCTGGGCGGCTGCGTCGAGAGGGCGGAGTTTTCCATAAGAGAGGCGATATCTCTGTGGCCTATATCTAGAAGTATATATTTAAATATCCCAGAGCGGTCATTACAGAGAATTATGGAGGGCATGGCCTTTTATATCTTGTATATGTTGGATTCTTTAAGAGCTCCGGGAGCCTGGTCACATGAATAGTAACGCTTCTGATTTATGAATGACGGAGTAGGGAAGCCATTTCCATATTCATCGTATTTTTTTTTCAAAGTTTGACTAATGAATCCAAACTCTATTTTTTAAATTACGATAAAATAATAATAATCGATATGTACTCCCTCCTGCTACAATACAAATTATATCTAAGTAGGATGTAACCAAATAACGAAATACAATTAATTTTATTATAGGTTTGTTAATAATTTTTTTCACTCGGCGCTTACTTTTCCCAACGTTGCAGCCTAGGCCATTTTCAGGAAAACCATTAATCTTCTCTCTCTCTCTCTCTCTCTCTATATATATATATATATATATATATATATATATATATATATATATATATATATATTTCTTTTATTTAATGAAAAATCTATGTATAGATTTACTACTCTCTGGAATTCCCTAACTACTCATATCCGACATGCTTCTTCCCTACCATCATTCAAGTCCCAGCTGTTCGAGTACCTATTGTCATCTCAAACAGACGCTCCACAAGCCTGATATTTTAAATCAAACATCTATTCAAAAACAAAATTTATTATTTATTGTTCATGTTTCTATATCGATCAATTATTATGAATCAGTTTTAGTGTTAAGTTTTGTTCAACCTATCAGAAGTTATTCATTTATTTTACTCTTTTAGTTATTTTACTCTTTGGTTTTATTGTATCCTACTTTTCTTCTTAAAGCTTTGTAAAAAAGAATTAATTATAATCCTTTGGTCTTGTGGCCAGACACATTGTATATATTAATTGTACATATCATATTGTTCTTAAGGGACCCAGTCCTAGAATAAAAATTATTTTTCTATTCTATTCTATAGGAAAATCAAATTTAGCGATTTTTTTCTGTTACCCATGATTTCGATTGAACAGAAAAAAAATCTAAAAATTTCTCAAACTGTTGACCTCCTCGCATCCTCAATTGGTTAATAAAGTTGGGTTTGTTTTACAACATTTTAAAGTTAAATAAATAATGTTTTTTCCAATATCAGGAAAATTTATAACGTAACGATTGAATATTAATAGCTTCTTTGAATGTAAGAATATTATGAGGAAAATTTAAATTTCATTTTTGCGTGATAATGAGCAACACTCACTTTCTCATTTTAAAGATTTTCTTATTAGTATCTACTCCCCCCACAATATTAAGGTCGCAGCGATTTTTACTGGTGATTTTTAATGAAAACTTCAGATTCTTGGAAATATTGTTTATCCTTATGTTTCTGCAATATTCTGAGTCGTTGATTGAGGGTTGCCTGTAACCACTGCTTGAATTTGGTCATTATCAACAGTTGTAGAGCGCTTTGCGTCTTCCAAGTTGTATTTCTGGTTGTAAACAGATCAAACCAGTCACTTTCTCCTAAAGCATCATCGCCATACACACTGCAAATTTCGTTAACCGTATGTGCAGGCGATTTTCCTTCACGAAAATAAAAAACTAATAAATGACGAAAATGAATTTTTTTCTCTTCACTTTTTCGCAAGAAAAATACCACTTAAAGATAAAGAATCTCGGTTCAAACTGATGCATAAAAGCATCATAACTATACCGTTTTTTAGAATATGTAAACATTATTTATCAAGTAAATATGATTTTATAAACACAGAGACCGAAACGACAAGAAACTGCTTACAAGACAGACGCTCTAACCTTCTACTTAACTACAAAAGGCTCATCTACATGACCATCATAAGGCCTATCTGTACTTAAGGAGTTGAGCTTTGGGGCTACAATCTAAAATACATTGAAAAATCCTCAACGCTCCTTACTTTGTCACTTCAACTCATCCACAAAGACCTTAATGTTTCATATGTAGCAGAATTGGCCCTAACCAAGTATCAATCTTTCCATAACAAACTCCACGCCCACTCTAACCCACTAGTTTCAATCCTTGTCTCTCCTTCCATTACTGACAATCCTCTGAGACGTCTGAAAATAATATGGCCTCGAGACCTTCTAGTTTTGATTACCAACTGGAGTGCTGCTCCTGTGTTCCTCTTCATGTATTTTTCACGTATTTGATCTCATAGCTCATTTACTTGTATTAACTAATACAGTTGCAAATATCAATAAATTAATAAATAAAAATAAACACAGAGAGGGTAAAATTTCAATTTTAATAAACGCTACGTACTTATTTTACAACCCAATACTTCAATTAAAAATAAAATAAAATAAACATTTATAACAATTAATTTTGTTGTAATTTAAACAAAAAGTTTTAGTGACAAATGTGAATTTAGGTATGAGTACGAAATAAATTACCGGAATTAATCTTAGAAAGACCATCCTAGGTAGAAGAAAATGGTCACATCTAGATAGGTTCCTGGAGTGGCTTCATTTGATCAACAGCTCCACTTGTTGGATTTATTTATCCCCAGACTCTCAAACATAAATGCACCTCTGCTATGCCAATATAATTTTTTTTTCTATATTAGAGGACAATTTATATTTTTTTTCAAACAATTTAGGTTAGCCTTTTAATATAATTGTAGATATAATTCTTGACTTGCTCAGTTTCATTTACCAACACATGATAAGATAAACTGAGGCATGTGTATATATATAATATATATATATATATATATATAATATATATAATATATATATATATATTATATATATATATATATTCAATATTTTTATGTACGAGATGTAATTATCACATGCTTTTCGATTAGATATAATTTATAATTTTCTGGTAAAAAAAAAAAAAAAAAATTAGAACTTAATGAAAAAAATGTAAAGAATTGATTGGAATGGGTGAGGAAATGTAAATATGTTTTATTGTATTTATTATAAGAGTTTTAAAAAAATATATTAAAAACTGATGGAGTTGCTGTGTTGTAAGCAGCCCAAGGAAGTTGGGCAGCAGTGTTTTCCCTTAAACAATCTGGTACGTACAACACAAAAGTTTCACTAACTTTTCTACTTGAAATCAATTGCAATAAAACTTAAAATTTATATAAATATAATTTTTTTTTTTTGTTAATTTAGCGTTACTTTATGTTGAACCTAAAACCGGTAAAGTATGTATTCTAAATTTTGCTTATCAAGATTTATTAAGTATATCTAATGAGTGCTTAACAACTCACAGGGTCGGGACCACCATTTTACGTCTCTTCTCAGGGATGGCGTTTTACTTCCTCTTCTAAGGGTCAGTCGGGTTCGAACACACAACCTTGGGCATAGAATGCTGCTATGAAAACCAGTATACAACAATTGACTCTTACCTTTAGCAACTAATTATCATAGATTTTTTTTCGCTTTCGAACCGCATATTATACAGCTAAATTACTATTCTAATAATTTTTATTACAAGATAAATATTTTTTTCTTCTTTATATCAATATATTTTTTTTTAATATATTTTATTGTTTTTTACAACTGTATATACAAATACAATAGGTAAAATGGCTGAATTACAATTACAGGCATGAATAGACATCTAAAGAATCTACCCAGTGGTAGTACTTCAAAGTTTTATTTCA
The DNA here is from genome assembly GCA_023052935.1 of Piezodorus guildinii. NCBI lineage: Eukaryota > Metazoa > Arthropoda > Insecta > Hemiptera > Pentatomidae > Piezodorus > Piezodorus guildinii. The sequence continues at coordinate 51,506,144 of CM041295.1, forward strand.
TGAGCAGGTCTCGAGGCCACCGTCTTTTCAGGCGCCTCGGAGGATTACCGGGAATAGATGTAGATGAGAGGTTACGGACAAGCGGGTTTGAGTGGACAGGTAGTTTGGAATTAAAGGAGGTGTATCTATCGCGGGCCAAGTCTGCAACCAGTGGGATATTCAGGTCTCTATGGATGAGTTTATTAGTTACAAAATAAGGAGCATTGAGGATTTTTCGTAGGATTTTGGATTGCAAGGATTGGATGCGGGAGGAGTTTGATAGTTTAGTGGACCCCCATAGCTCAATGCTATAGGTCCAAATAGGTCGGATAATCGTGATGTAAGTGAGTCTTTTGTAGTAAATAGAGAGTTTTGAACGTTTGTCTAGGAAGTGTTGTAGTAAGCGGTATCTGCAGGCAGTTTCTTGTCGTTTCAGTCTAGTGTGAGGATTCCAAGTAAGGCGCTTGTCTAGATGGAGTCCAAGGTAGCGGATCTGTTCAACGGGGATTAATGGAATGTTGCCAAAGGATACAGTAGGACAGGTATTCATAGGCTTGCGGCGAAGGGTAAAGGTAATTTGATGGGATTTATTGGGATTGATTTTAATTCTCCAGTTATGACACCATTCTTCAATGGATTGGATGCGAGACTGTAGGAATTGTGATGCAACCGTTGGGTCACTACTTACGGATAACACACATGTGTCATCAGCGTAAGTAGTGAGAACAGTGCTAGGATGAATAGGAATGTCAGCTGTATAAACGGTATAAAGGATTGGGCCTAAGATGCTACCCTTAGGTACACCTGCGGACTGAGAAAATATGGATGAGTATGAAAGGTTATGGTTGACTTTGAAAGTTCTATCTGAGAGGTAAGAATGAATAATTTGGAAGTATGTAGGAGAGAGGAATTTCCGGAGTTTGTATAGCAGTCCTGGGTGCCAAACTCGATCAAAAGCCAAAATCAATATCGATTTTTTTTTTTTTTTTTTTTTTTTCAAATAGCAACGACTAAGAAATATAAATATAAGATATAAGTTTTAAGTATTTCATATGATCATAATTAAAGGTACTTTAAACTATTTTTTAAGTGGTGACTTTTTTGGAACAATTTATGTAGAAATTTAAAAATCTATTTGAACGATATTGATTGTAGTTTTTAGTGATTATCAGTCTACCTACCGTAGACACTACTGTTTAAAGGGAAAAAAATAAACTAACATTTATTTTTACACTGAGTGATGTATTCCAAGTTTTTAAGTGAAATACTAAAATTTGTACATGTAAACCTGATTTGGGTTATATTACAATAATTACAAAATATATGAAAACGGTGGTTAAGAATATTCTTAAAATACCAATACTAAGAGCCCAACATGACAGATCAACAGAATAATATACTTTATTATATTTCGGAGATTAATGGTCTGATATCCACAATTCCTTACTCAATTTTATTCTATGGAATCGACAATCAACTCAATAGCATAAGAATTTTCCCTTTTAATAAGATCTGATCGGCCTACTATCTGACAAGTTGATAAATCACGCAGAGCTTATATAAAATAGCTTGTTCTAAATTATAATAATTTTATAAGAAATTTTAGTAGTTAAATATGCTGATTGGTTCCAATATCAATGTGATTAATAATTAATTACTAATTGTTTTACCAGAGAAGGGTCGAATGGTACTTTTAAAATCAAACTATTAGAAATGAGATGAGAGTGTTACTAAATTCAATATTAGTTGTTTTTAGATTAAGATTTTTATTTTTCAAGAAGTTACAAGTCACCACTAGCCTCAGACTTTATACACGTTGTGGTAATTGCACCAATTACATGTTGATCTTAAATGGTGTATACAAGCAGGGTTAATGCGACTTATAGCCTAATTTAATATTGAAACAGCATGAAAAATTAGATAAAAAACAATTAAAATAACAAGCTTTTGGTTATACGAGGAAAATATATTTTTTTAAATTTATTATAGAGATATTTACAACTGTATTAACACAAAAAAATACATCAAGCAAATGTGAACATTGAGATATGGACATGATAGACGTGAGAAGAATCTACCCAGTGGTAGCACTTCAAAGATTTTTCAGACAAGGAGGTCTAGAGGCCATCGTCTTTTCAGCCGCCTCGGAGGATGATCAGGAATAGAAGGAGATGAGAAATTGCGGACAAGTGGGTGTGGGTGGAGTGGTACTTTGGTGTGAAAGGAAGTATATCTAATTCGGGCTATGTCTGCAACTAATGGGATATTCAGGTCTTTATGGATTATTTTATTAGTGACAAAGTAAGGGGCATTTAGGATTTTTCGGAGGATTTTGGATTGCAAGGATTGGATGCGAGAGGAATTTGATGGCTTGGTGGATCCCCATAGTTCAATACCATATGTCCAAATAGGCCTAACTATGGTAATACAAATTAGTTTTTTGTAGTAGATGCGAAGTTTTGAACGTTTTTCAAGTATGCGAAAATATTAAACTAATAATTGTTTTGTTTTTATTTCACAATTAATACAGTAATATGTCTTCTGTAAGTTTATGTGTGTAACGTTTTAGAGTTCTCTTGTCGTAATCACCTATTTGTTGAATGATTGGATTGTCGCAAGAAGTAGGAGAAAAAAAAAAGTTGTGCCAGCAGTACGTATAGTTTTTAATCGACAGGAGTTGTAAATCGAATAACATAGTTTTGATTCGTGTGTAACGAGCATGATTATTTAAGATTCTCTAGAGGAAGAATGGGAAATCAATATCACTTTTCTAATTCCTGTAGATCCAACACTATCGCCAGCTTCTGTCATTGCCTCACAATAGCATATCCTACTTACTACCCTACAAGGACATGGGGACAAAGAAATAAGAACAGTCATGTATCATGTTGTTTTGGTGAATGATAATAATAGGCTTACCAAACCCAAAGGTACGATGCCGATCTTTGCTTACACTATGACTCATTTCAAATCACTACCATCCAAGCCCAAAATCCCCGAGAGCCGACCTACACTTAGACCTACCTTTCAGACGCCAACTAGTTAGTTCGGCTCATATTAACCTTTTTAGGAATTTTTAATCTCCAAGCCTAACAAATTTACATGCCTATTTGAGCCACCACGATGCTACAACTTTATTTATAATAGAACTGTTTAAACTATGTTAGTCCGTGTTGTGTAACCTACTAAACTCTGCAAAAGCCTGATCCCTCTTTGGACCATAAACTTCATGTAGAACCTTACATTCGAAAACCTTAAAATTCATTCTTCAAAGTAAGCGACATCGTTTCACACCCGTTTAGAACCGTCAGAAGAATAATAGTTTAGTAAATTATATATTTTACGTTGCTCGACAGAAATCGTGAGATAAGTATTTTCTCTATTTTTCTCTTTATCCAAATCAAATAACACACATTTTTACAGTGCAAGTAGAAGTCACTATCCCACTAAGGCATGTCCGCGTGTGGGAAAGGAGTTCACCTCCGGCAATTCAATAGAAGCTCAACGACACAGTAAATGACTATTGTTTATAGTTATGGTTGTGTGTATGATGTTTATTTATTAGTCAAATTTGTATTTATCTCAATTATGGGTTGTTGAATTTTGTTATACATTTATTTATTTTATGTGTATACATATGAATTTATTTATTTTTTATATTATTATTTTTATTCTAATTTGATTCTATCATTATTTTCTGTATACATTGTATAAACGTGGTCTCATATCACTATTGCTATTGTTAATTTGAAACAAATTGTAATATATCTAAATAACAATGTAACTACAGCAAATGACTAGAGCAATCAATATACATATACATATACATAAATACACGATATAATATAAATGCACGTAAATACAAACTTAAACTATAAAATAATTAGATAATATTAAAACACCATTAGAGACAATAGTGCATTATTCAAAATAAGCAAGAACATGAAAATGTGTGACGTAGGCTGGCGTTAAGGACGACATGTCTATAGCGATAAGTAATTAGAATTTTTCTCACTAAGGGATTTTGACCCTATTTTAGCACAATAGTAATACTTTGGTGGATTTGAGTGATGGTATCGAAAATATTGAGGAATATTATTGTAAACTGTAGCTATTGGACAACAAGCGTGGTATATCGTTCGGCCATGTTTTGTTCTTGGCACTAAGCTATAGTAAGTTTTTAGTCTAGTTGAAATAACAATATTAACTCCTGAATTTAGTTATAGAATCTAGTTATTATAAAACCTATATTTACTTACATTATCGAACGTATGTCCTGATGTACCCAAGATCATCATCTTACCCATGACCTTTTTTTTTTTAGATTAGAAACAATTTTTATTGAGTAATATTACAATCTTTCCTAATTAGGACTTTTTTAATAGTGATCAAGTACAACATTCAGACAATATATACAAAACAATTAATTATAAAATAATAATACAATATACACATATACAATAAAGAATCAACAAGAATATCTATAAAAGTCACTCATACCTGTATACAATCCTCAAGCATACAGCACGTGAGTGGAGAATCTAGCCAATGCTAGAACTCCTATATACATGTTTAGATGAGACCTCGAGATCACTGCCGTTTCAACCATCGAGGAGAATGGTAAGGGTGGGTGGAGCTGGATAGGGATTGAGCTTGCGGGTTAGGGTGATGGATAAGGTTCTAATAGAATTTGGAGAATTTTCATAGAATAAGGTCTAAAATAAAAGGTAATATTTAGGTCTCTACCCATGGCTAATTACATGTTTCGTCTTATCCTTATTTCTTTCAAATCCCATCCGTTTACCGGCTTTCATTAAAGTACTAATAGTTTCCAATCTTTACTCAACAGTACTAAATCAATAAAGTGCCTTAGAATCAGAAGTTTACAACACATAGTTAAACATTCAGTGGGTATGTATCACAGTATCGATGGCATATTCTAATGCTAAATTAAACTTTCTTTGGTGAAGATATATAAATTAAATAAGACCATGTATAACAAATAACAAATAATATAAATTGTAATATCTAAAAAGGTTATCTATACATTTTAACTGCTTTATTTAGAGCGAGTTAGTTAAATTAATGACCTGTAAACCTACCGTTAGGGTTGTTAGTTTTAAGTTCGTGCTGGGTGGTGAGTTTCCCCTCGGTCAGGCATATCCTTGTGGTAGAGACAAGAAAGACCTTTTTAAATCATGGTTTAACCCTCTAAATTTGACATAATAAATTATTTCAAAAGTTACAACGAAAATATTGATGATTTCCTTTATTTGTTTATGCTATAAATCATGCGATTAATCTAAAATTGAAATCATACCTCATCAAAAATAAACTATATATTAATTATGCATTCAGTTAATAAATCGATACATACATAAACACAATAATTGGATTCTCATTCACAGGATGTTAATTATACAAGCTACATCAACACACGACGAGTTACTGCTTTATAGTACACGAAATTATACTGTATTATTAATGAATAATCTTACAGATATTGTGGTATTACGGCTCATTCCTAATTTTATCAACTTATATATGACTATTTTTTAAATATATAAAAATATGATGCCATTATAAATGGCTGAGGTGGGTAGATTTTATCACTGGACTACTGTGGCAACACTGGTTTTCAGTAACCTTCCCATATATTTACATATGAAATAATTAATTCAAATATAAGTTTGTGTTGGTAGTTTCTATGCGTTCTTATTTACAAAATATACATTCATTCAATAATTTCCAGATATAATAGAACTGTGGCAACACTAGTTCTTAGTAGCCTTCCCATATATTTACATATGTAGTTTTCAGTTCAAAAATAAGTGTGTGCTGATAGTTTCTATGTGTTCTTTTTTATAAAATATACATTCATTCCATAGTTTCCAATTATAATAAAATATATATAAACTACATTTCCATTAAAAATGCTTTTAACAATTCAAGTGCTTTAGATCGTTCAGTGACTTCCTGCAGGACAAATCTTATTTATCAGAAGTCGTCTAGATGATCCTCTGTATGGAGGAAGTCTGTGATGTTATTGAACGGAATAGAATAAGAGATTTCCTAAGCTTTAAAACTTGGTGGAGGATGTAACATTTTTCACCGAACGGGCGTACAGTCGGTACGTGTGAGACAATTGAGACGTTGATTTCCAAAAGGTACTAAAGGAAATTTTTTTTCAAAGTTGATATTTTCACATATTTCTATTCTAAATGTTTAGTTTTATCTAAATCCTTCATCAAATTTTATATAAAAAACATAAAAATCCTTTAAAAAAAGGATTCTAAATTCTAAAAGGTACTAAATCCACATTTTATTTCATTCTAAAAGGTACTAAATCCACATTTTATTTCATTCTAAAAGGTACTAAATCCACATTTTATTTCATTCTAAAAGGTACTAAATCCACATTTTATTTCATTCTAAAAGGTACTAAATCCACATTTTATTTCATTCTAAAAGGTACTAAATCCACATTTTATTTCATTCTAAAAGGTACTATATCGATGTTTTTGTTCCAAAACGTACTATATCCTATGTAAAAAGATGTAACCTTTCCTTTCATTTCCTTCTAAAAGGTACTATACTTCCTCCAATACGGTAGAAGCACCTAATCCCGTAATATATCACAATTAATTTATTGTTTTCATCATTTTATGTATTTTTGTTGGTTCATTTAGCATTTCTTGAATCACCGCTATTATTTTAATCAATGGTTTTAACGTAATAATCAGTTTTTAGGCCGTTTTAAACAACTTAATTGCGTTGCTTCGGTTCTCGTAGGTTGGCAATTAAATTAAGTTTTTTTAATTTTTTTTTTTTTTTTTTTTTTTTTTTTTTTATTCGTATATATTACAATTTGTCATAATAGACAATAATAATAGTGCTACAGGATCTCATTCATACAATATTTACAATATAAACAAAAGGAAAGTCAAATTACATAAAATAAAATCAAAATAAATAAACGTATACAATAACAAAATTTATAGACAAAATAAATACAAATAAATGAAGTTAACAAATAAATAAACAAAACATGTCACATTCATACCTATGTACAATATTTACAATCAGCTCGGGAACCCCAGACGGGGCTTGTCCCCCCACTTGTGGAAGGACAAGCAGAGTCAAAAGGATCCCAGCGCCTCCCTCTCATCCGCATCACTGGTGAGAGCCAGCGGAAGCTAAGTGAGGGCGCCACAGCCACAATCACACCGCACATGAGAGGAGAATCTGACCAGTGTCAGAACTCCAGAATAGATGTTTACAATATGTCTCGGGGCCACTGCCGTTTCAACCTTCTAGGAGGGTTGTATGGATGAGTGGAGCTGGATAGGGATTGTGCTAGAGGATTAGGATGATGAATGAGGTTCTGGTGGAATTTGGAAAATTTAGATGGAATCAGGTCTGAAATAAATGGAACATTAAGGTCGTGGTGTAAGGTATAGTTGGAGACATAATAAGGAGCATTTACTATTGTTCGGAGGACTTTGGATTGAAAGGATTGAATGCGTTTGATGTTAGAACGTTTGGCTGTCCCCCATAGTTCAAGTCCGTAGGTCCACATTGGTTTCAGTATTGTCTTGTAAAGTAATAACTTGTTGTCAACTGTAAGCTTAGATTTTCTGTTTAGTAGTCTGTATAACTGTCCGAATCGTCTGTTGAGTTCTTTTCGTTTAAGTCTTGTATGTGGGTTCCAGGTCAATCTTTTGTCTAGTAGTAAGCCAAGATACCGGACTGTGTCTGAGGAAGGAAGCGGTATGGAATTGAAATGAACCATTGGACAGGATTTGCGTCGAAGGGTGAAGGTGACGTGGGTGCATTTGCTTTCATTAACCTTAATACGCCAAGCATTACACCAGTCCTCGATAAGACAAAGGTGTCTTTGCAGGATTAAGGATGCTATTTCAGGATCGGAATTGGATGATAGGATGGCGGTGTCATCTGCAAATGTTGCCAGAAAGGTGTCAGGATGAATAGGAATATCAGCAGTGTAAAGGATGTAGAGGACGGGTCCCAAGACGCTGCCTTGAGGAACACCGGCCTCAATGGGATAAAAGTTAGAAAATTCTACACCACAGCGAACTCGGAAGGAGCGGTTTGAGAGATAGGATCGTAGAATGAGGTATATAGACTGGGGTAAATGCGTTTTAAGCTTGAAGAGTAATCCGGAAGTTTTTTTAATAGTATTTCTTCTTGCAGTAACATAAATTTGGTTCGAAAATTTTCAGAAACTCAATTTAATAGAATAATAGCATTTGATGCAGCAAATAGTTGGAATTAGCGTTCCACGAATTTGCTAAATATGTGAAGAAATATGTGCCTGATCCAACTTAGTAGTCGATTTTTTTATGTAAAATAAAAGCTCAAAAGTTATTGTTTGTCACTATCTATGGTTGAATATTGTTTACACGTCTTTAATAATATAGTCTCAATTTTTCGTTCGTTGATAAGAATTTGACAAAAAATCTAGACCCAAAATTCCATAATTATAAATTATATATTACAAATTAAAAATCTATCGAAGAATTTTAAAAAAATCAGAGACAATCAGAAAAATAAGAATAGATTTCTGTAGATCTTTTTAGGGAAAAAAGATGTTTCTATGAAAAATAAATCGTACTCGGACAAAGAATGAGGAACAAGATAAACAATAGTAATTGCTGTTATTAATTATTAATTTAGTTTGGATTATTTAGTGAAAAAGGGAGTTTTCTTCGTAAACAAAATTGTATTCGGATAAAAAGGGAGTTCAAATTTTAAAAAGTTATTTGATGAAGGAGAGTAAGTAAAAGTGACTTGATGCTCACACCAGACTTTTTATAATATTAATTCATTTTTAAACCCTATTCCTGTGACCGTTGTATTATTCCATTGTAAAGAGCCCTGAAGGATCTCGAAAAATTAACTTGGAAACAAAAAATCTACTTTTAATCTGGTTCAAATTGAATTTCATCATCAAAGAGTCTGTAAACATGGAATTCTAATCTTCATTTCGGTCCAATTTTCAGACCTCATTTATGCTCAGGTAACTCATTCAAATGGGTTCATTACTTGGTAAAAGCATATTTGTTTCACGGTTTTATGCCATTTCAAACTCGGTATAATCTATCTCTGACAAAAATAGAATATTCACATTAAAATGATTTCTAGTTGAGCAAGATAATTATAAAAATGACGGTTGCTTTAGGATTAATTTGAAGATATTATAATTATATGGATTGTACATGTAAATTCCTCTTATTTAATTTCAAACGTTTTTAAACGAATATTATGTTTAAGGATTGATACATAAGGTTGAAAATTATAAATTTTAAATAATTGTTTGATAAAATTGGATACGTGTGTAATAACCTCAGCTCGCGGCATGTATCAAGAAACATAAAGGTTAGAATTTATAAAAATATTACTCTCCCGACGATTTCGTACGGATGTGTGTTGTTAAATATGTAGTTAGTGAGAAACAACATCTAATAAAAAGAAGAACTTTAATTTTATAGTACAATCAAGCTATCACATGGTGAGAGCATGAAAGATAGCAATAGCTAGGGAGGTTACAGAACGCGGGAAGCGTGAACAGTGTTGCTAAGTACAGATTGATTCATATTTTTCCTCAAAAATGTGGAACGTGGTCGCCAACTCTGAAGGATGAACAACCCCTTAAAGGTTTCGAGAATAAGGTACTTCATAAAATATTTGGTCCAATGAGAGATGAGACCACTGGGGAAAGCAGAAGGTTACACAACGCGAAATTGCGGAGCTTGAAACCTGTCGGTAAAATTCTGTTGAAAGCATCGCGGTGTCTCAAATGACTACTAGCGTCTAAAACCTTTGAAAATTGTCGCTCTGATGAGTGGAATTATTTTTGGTTAAGAGATTTTCCAAGCTGGCCCCGTTTATAAGGCTGTGCTACACTTCAAGTGAACAGGTAGCAGAAAATTCGTGAGATTTTATGATAGTGAATTATCATACACTGTCACATATTTTCTACGCATTAAACCTAATTTTCTATAAAACTTCATGATTTATTTTTTAAAGCTGTTGTTATAAATAATTTCTCAAAATGAAAAACAACATGTTTTCATGATGTGTATATTGCAATTGTTTGTTTTAATTTGTATACTATTTTAAAAATAATAATTAATGATATTATAGGAGTTTTTAAAAAGTAATATTTAATGTTATTATCTTAATTTATTTTTTTTTAAATATAGCTTCGTCCTCTCCCGCTACTTTCATGCACTTTCACAATACCTCACTCTCACGATATTTCACCTATCTTTTAATTTAATATAGGTTTTAATTTAAGAAGAGGACAAGCTTGGAAAACCTAGTGAGAGCGACAATTTTTCACAGGTTTTAGAAGCTAGTCCCAAATGGGCGTGTAATGCTGTTGGACTCAGTGAAGAAGAAATTCCAAAAAAGTTGGTAGGCATTGAACCGGCTGAAAGTCGTCCGAGAGGTAGGATGCACAAGCCTCGAAAGATGTATTGTGGTCCAATGTAGGGGGATTGAGCTTGAATGGTGATAATTTCACGAATCTGTGTAAGCAAAATTTGTTGGTATCGGCATTGTACCTTTGGGTTAGGTAAGCCTAATATTATTACTAATGTGCGTATAGTAGTAATTATCCTTTATTCAAGTCCTTTTGTGCTCGTGGCTACTATGAATGGTTCTGCACAGTTCTGTTAGGTGCTGAAATTGGAATGGGTTTGGGAAAAACCTGATGGTAATAGGAGGGAGGGGATTATATTGGCTAAATTTCTGAACCTAAGTTCAACCATTAAGATTATTATAATCAAAATCTTTCATGGATGCTATGTATTTCATTAGATGAAAAAAACAAAAAAAACATTGTTATAAAATTATCTCTATCAAATAAAAAATAACAAACTTAAGTTTCATTTACAATCAGTTGTAAAAAAATGTTCTTATTTTAGTGTCACTTTTAATCAATATATATAAATCATAATTGAATATATATATTCCTAAAGCTGACCAACATATTTACTAAAAATGATTGTTTTGGAATAAATAAATATTATACTGCAAATAAATAATAAAAAGTACTTTTCACAACAAATCTCAAAGTTTAGAAATTATTATATTTTGAATATTTACCTCTCTCGGCTGCTTTTGTGGATGGAAAATGAGATATATTAATTCAAATAATAATAGGGCATAGACACTTAGCTGGGTACGTTATGAATTCAGACACTATGACTTCTAAATTTGTTCTCCTACTTTAATGAAAACATTCATATGCTTATTTTTTTAAGTAATAATATAATAATAATTGTTATAGAGTGTTACAATTACAAATACACACATACCCAAGCTCAATAAAAATATTTATCGCTTGTTACTATTAGAACCGTTAGCCAGAGGCTAGCATTGCCGAAGGACAATAATAATTCCAATATATCATCATAAGCACTTTGCAAGGAAAATTACATTTTGTACATTTAACCAGCAAATATGTACTTATACTCTTCAACTTATATATCTTACAATCTATCCTAATATTCTAAAAATTATATTTAAAAGAAACAGCACACAAAAGAAATATTAAAAAAAACTATAAATGACAAGTAATATCCCAACAAATTCCAAATTAATAAACATCAATATATGACTGTTATAACTAGTAATTAGCTAAAGTGACGATACCTGCACTGCGAGGCAACTTTACAGTAACTACTAAGTGCCACCCTTTTTTCCCATTTAAATATTTCAGAGCTTCTTTGAATTATAAATAATTTCTTAAAGACCTAATTCAAAATTCTGATAGTATAGGGCATTTGGATTTTTTCTTTAAGTGAAGAATCTATTTGATAATTGTTTAGTTACATTATTTGTTGATGGTTTCTTATTTAAACAAGAATATAAAAAAATCCTTGCTCTCAGATAACTTCAAGACAGTTGTGCTTATATTTAAATGATCAAAATTGTAAATGGGCAACTAAATTCTTTAAGGCGATAGTCAATAAATTAATGAATTATACTTTTATAAAACTGGCATTAAAATTTAAATGGTAAATAATAAAAATGCATGCCTATTTATACATTTAAATTATCCTAGTTTTAAAAAGGTTTGTGATTATGTTGTAAATCAAATGTTTTAAATAACTGTAAATGTAATCAAATCATTTTTTTAGAGACAACTTGCATTAAAAAAAAGTCCTCTAAATATTAAATTCAAAAATAAAATAAAAGGAGAAAACACACGGAGATTATATTTAAACTATGCTGAGATTTAAATCATTGGAAAGAAGAAGTATTGAAAATAAAAAAATAGCCCAAAAAAGAATAAGTTTTCAGAGGAATTTAGGAATGAGGCTTAGCACCTAACGTTCTTAAAATGCTATAACATGATTAAAATAATAGTAAAGCAGTAATTGAAGTAGACTGGGAAAGTTGTAGGGCTTAACAACTAAGAAATCTCTAAAATTTTAACTGGAACCTGCCCTAAAGGCAGAAATAGGTATTGACAGGGGTTAGTGTAAGGTTTTACACAGATGGCGAGTAATGGTTTTGGCATTGAACCTTTGAGTTTTATAAGTGTTTTATTATTTTTATCATTTTAACTGATTCACACTTTAAGTGACTAAGTTTCACACTTTAAGGGTTTAATAAAAAAATTTCATTTATTACATTCTACTCATTTCATGCACAATTTATCAAATATCACCTTGATCTGACAACATTCCTGTAATCCTAATCAAGTACCTCTACAAAATACTATGTTTACATCTCGATGACTTTCAAGAACTTTCTTAGGCTAAATTACTTTCCAACTATACAAAAAACAGGTAAATGAATAGCCTTCGCTGTAAATTACAGTTATGAAAAACACTGTTATGATCCTCATAGACATAGAGAAAGCTTTCAATAAACTTTTCCAGTAGTTCCCTATCTACAAATTTAATAACAAATAACAACAAAACTATTTGATAGACAGCAGATCCTTCTTTATTTCTTTAAACAATTGTTGTTCAACAAAAAGGTCAACTTTAGTGGGATGACAGTGATATTCCAAAAACAATAAAGTAATAATGGCTCCTTTCTTTATGTCACCACAATTCTTACATCTTCTACAGAATATGAACAATAACAAAAACTTTTAATAAAACTACTAAATACTTTACAAATAGAGATTAAAAACCAGCAATAATAAAAAATCAACAATACATTTGAAAAAACATAGACCTATATCTCCTCCTATTACACATTTTAATGACAGCAATATCCATTGAAAACAAATAAAATATTTATTAATAACCCTAGACTGTAAACGGTTTTTCAACCACTGTATTATCAATAAAATATTTATTGCCCATAAATTAATTTATAAAATATTAAACAAAGCTGTCATTAGGCCTTTACTTACATAAGCATGCCTAGTCTGGAGTCTCGCTAACAAAATGCATATGAATTACCACCAATTACTAAATAAAAACAAATGCCTATAAATCATCAATAATTATTCAATATAAATATTTAGCACCATGCATACTACTATACTATACTATACTATTATATACTAAACAGGATATTCCAACAATAAAAAAATGTATACTCTAAAAACACTTTTATTTTTCACTAAATGCAAACTGACTGTTAAATATTCTCATAAAAGATATATGTAATTATGCAAATTCATAGACCACAAAATACAGACGTAAAAGGTAAAACACATACTACAATAAAAAGTCTACTGCGCTAAACCTTATTGCGTTGATTGTATTATTGTCTATTTGTTGGGTTTTGAAACGTTTATTTATATTGGTTAAATGTGAATTAATTTAAGATAATATAAAGTGATTTGTGAGGGAGTACCCCATCAATGTATAAAATAATCATATTATGTTAGTTATATATATTTTAGGTAGATATAGCACCTCACACTGCTCGGGGTCAAAGAGGTCTCGACTAAGTATAAGATATATAATAATACACTGTTGTTGTATGTGTATTTATGAAGGTTATAAGTAAATTTAAAGGATAGTAAATATTCTTCAGGATGGAACTATACAATAATTTAATTTAATTAGAAATATTTTATCACAAACTTATAACAAAATAACAATATATATATACATTTTGTTATAATTGTGTGACAAAATATTTCTAATTTAATTAAATTATGTTATAGTTCAATCCTGAAGAATCATCACTATCCTTTTATTTTATTTTTTTAAATGTATGTCATAAAGTCCATATTCAAATTTTATTTGTTAAATATTTATTTTAGCTGTCAAATAACTTTAATTTAAACAATTCTATAATTGACAAATGTTACATAAATACGTGATTTAATTAAAACTGTATAATTATATTTCGCTTTTGTTGAGACTTAAAATAAATAGACTATTTTTAATTAATACATAATAAAAGTTGCATTTACATTTACACCGAAATGTCTGAAATCATTCACTTTTTTTTTTTTTTTTCTGTTCTTACTTTTTTCATTTTATTTGTTTGAATTTTATTGCATATTAAATAATATATATATACATAGGAAAATTATAATGTTATGTTCTCTCAGCGGGAGTAAAAAAAAAAATATATATCTTATTTAATGTTTTCATTTTTCATCAGCACAGACTGTACCCTGAAGTGTTATTGAATGTTTTGACCAATGCGAAGGCTCCATTCTCTTTAACTTAATTATCTCTTTGGCACACTCTCCATTTCCTCCGCCCGTTTCCCCACCATTATTCACTCTTGTGCGGATCTCTGTCGGGTGCGGATTGTGTCACCTCTCTTATATTCAGTATGTGTTATTTTGTGATTAGTCGTTTCTTTGAAGTGATAGTACTCTGTTTTTATAGTGAAAGCGTAGTTTTTATAAATATTTATCCTGAATTAATTATTTCTAATTTTAATTTTTTATTTCATTTATATGTTCTGTGTTTAAAAAAAAAAATGAAGGTAAAGAAAATATGCTTTGCTCCATTGGTAACATGATTTAAGTCGTGAGTACAAACGTTTACAAAACAGGAATTATTCCTTAGATTCATATATATTTTAAAGAAAAAGTTTCGTGTAAAAAAAATTGCTTTTATAAAGAAAGTTTAGACCTCAAATCCAAGATAAATATCAAATTAAATAAGAAATAATCATATATAAACTAAATAACTTAATATCTCATTAAAAACATAAATTTAAAAAAAAAAAACCGGCATCACTATGTCTAATATCGCATATACTTCATTAAAATTTGATTAAACACTACTGTGTAAACATCGAAATTGTTGCTAATATTTACCGGGTGGTTAAGAAAATAAAATATAACTAACATTTTTGCATGAAATAATTTTTAATATTCAAAGACAGTGTTATTACTCAAAATTCTCATATAAATTAACTTATAATCGATTTTAAATATATATTGTCTAGTAAAGGCTAATTTTGAAAATGAAGTGATACATTTATATAACATTAAAGCAATAGTTTATATAATTTAATATTAATTAAAAAATAGTCTTTAAATAGTTTATATAGAAATTTAAATTCGGTTTTATGTTATAATTCGCTGAGAGGGTTTTATTTGTCATTTAAATCTAATATATTTTAAATACTTACTTTTTTGTTGTAACAATTCACTATAACTTACCTATTTTTTTGGTATTCTTTTTAACAGTACGCCTATATTTTTGAATCATTGGATATTTTAATTTTACAATAATTATTTTAAACCTATGGGACTGAAATGAATTAGTTCGATAAAATGAAAAAACAGAATAGAAAAAGATTGTTATTCATAGAGGTTGGTATTTTAAAATAATAAATAATATTCTTTCTTATAAAAATATTAATTAAATATAATAATTTATTTATTAATTCTCCAACATAAAAATTAATCCTAAATAGATCTTTTCAATAAAAACGGCCTTTTGTATATCATAATGTAAAATTATTCTTCACTGCCATTAATAATGGTGGGGGTAGGAAGGAACTATTCCTCAGCCAATCAGATGCCAGTATTCTCTGCATAGCAACAGACGTCTCTATCTAATTCATTTGTCCGGTGTTAAAATGTTTAAATTTAAAAGTTTTAAGATGGTTTTATCATATTATCAGTTATTCTGTTTGAGTTTTCGTGTTTTGTTAGGTCAGTTTTACAATCGGTAACGACAATTAAGTGTAATTTCCATTCTTAAATCAAATGAGTTCGAAAACTTGAAAATATGTAGTGAATTTCAAGAAAGAAATGTCAGCCATTATGGTCCAGTGAAGCTGTGAGTATTAACATTATATAGTTTTTATTGAATATTTGCTAAATATTTCATTTGTTTTGTTTATTTGGAGTTTTGACTTAGAAATACTTTTGTTTTTATAATCTATTTCTGATCAGTATCGAATTATTTAAAAATATTTATGCATTAAATGTTCAGGTACAAATATTCCATTAAATTTTAAGATTGTGCTGAATATAAATACTATGTTTAATTTACAGTTGAAACAACGTTATATAATATGAATTTTTGTAAAGGCTATGTGAATGTTAATGCCTCTAAATATTTTTTCATATTTTAATTCTATAACATGGATATGTTTTTTAAATCGAATAAATGCTAAATAATTGTTTCCTTAATAATATGATCTTTATTTCCATTTGATTTAGTTTAATTTCTTGTTTTATTTGATTTAAAAAAAATGAAAATTACCATAAATATAACCATTTCTCATTTCATTTATTTAATTTTGAGTTTAACTCTTCTTATTAACAAATATATGCATTATAATATTTAAAGCATATGATTATTAAATAATTAATGTTCTTTAGACATTATTTTACCCTCAAAAGTTGCTAATTTGATTAAATGCATCAGGTGATCAGCATTTGCTACTGCGCATGCTCAAAGCCACTATTACTCATCCTAAAACGGTTGAATATTTTATTAAAATATATTTTTAATATTCACATTTATTGTTTTTTAATCAAGAATTTAGTTATTTATTTAGAAAACAAACTCAATTTCGTTTAAAAGTATACTTTTTGATTATATGGAGAGATCATTTATATTATATTATTATCGGAGTTGAAAGACGATTGTGTGTTATTGTAACATTAGATATGAATGTATATAGAATAGGTCTTTTTTTTAACATGATCAAGTTCATTAAATGTTGAAACCAATTAATTAACTGATCTACATATGAATCTAAATTTTTTAAAAATGTATGTATAGAATTATTATTATTTTTTAAAATTTATATTACTACTTTCATTATTTATTAGCTTTAGTTCTTTTGAAAAAAAAGGTATGTTAACATTTTAAATTCAATTACACTCCTTTAATAAAATATTGCATTCTATAATATATTTTTTTAGATCTAAAAATATAAATACTGCTTTCATTATAATTAAAAATGTGTAGCATCGAAATATCGATAGCTTATTATGTATTATTTTTCCCCCCACTTATTATTGATTTCTTTTTTAAACATATAGGATAAAGCTATTTTATAAAGATCCAATATGGCGGCAGCACTTTGACTGACTAATTAGTTGTCTGTAACTGATACGTATTTATATACACATTGTTGGATTCTTCGGTAAAAGTTATTTTTTTGTGATTTTTAATGTTGGGAAACGATCACAATTGTAGTCCCCTCCTATATTCAAATTAAATAAATTTTATATCTTGATTCGAATTATATATTGAAATAAATATAGGTTTAAGATTTTAAATATAAATACTGCTTTAAATAATTAAAATCAAGCAACACGGAAATATCGAAACCTAATGTATTTTTATTTATTTTGTTCCGTTAATTTTTTTTTGGTATGTTTCTTTTTTTTTTTTTTGTTTAAGACAAAGCTCTTTTTTAAATTTCAAATATGGCGGCAGCGCCTAGACTGACTAATCAGGAATATCTGGAACTGATACCTGCTTAATGCATGTACATTGTTGAATTTTAAGGTAAAACTTATTTTTTGTGACTTTTAATGAGGGAAAACAATAATCAATTGTGGTCCCTACCAATATTCAAAGTTGATAATTTTAAATTTTTAGTTGGGATTAAATATTGAAATAAAGTTTTCAGTTTAAATATAAATACTGTTTTAAATGTCATTTAAAATACGTAACTACGAAATATTGGCCTAATGTTTTTCTTTAGAGCTCTTTTTTGAAGTTCCAATATGGCGGCAGCACCTTGACTGCGTATTAGCAAAATCACTGCAACTCTTACCTTTTTATATGTACATTGTTGAATTTTTAGGTAAAAATTATTTTGTGTTACTTCTTATGAGACAAAACGATCATCTATTGTAGTCCCCACCTATATTAAAAGTTTATTATTTAAATTTCTTGGTAGAAATTTAATATTTAAATAAACATAGTTTTAAGTTTTAATCTATAAATACTGCATTAAATATCCAAATATAATGTATTTTTATAAATTTCATTTCTATTATCAACAAATAGGGTAAATAAAGCTTTAGTTTTTGTTTCAATATGGCGGCGTCGACATGACTAGTTTATTAACAATGAAGGCAAGTGATATCTATTTATCCCTTTATAGTCGAATTTTGATGAAAATGTCATTTTTGTGCCTTTTGAGGCGAGACAAAAATCATCAGTTGTAGTATCCACCTATATTAAATGTATTTTTTTTTTTTCTTGGATGGAACTTAATATTGAAATCAACATAATTTTAAGTTTCCGAAAATTAGGATTGCCGTTTTTTTTTGTTTTTTTTTTGTAATTAAGAGAATAATTAAGGGTAGCTACCATTAAGAGGCTAGAAATTTAACCACGTTAATGTGGGGAGCTGTGAGTTTTCGGAAATTATGAGTAATGCTGGTCTGTAGCGCTTTACCAAGTTATAATGCGTTGCGGGCCCTGCTGCCATATTGGAAGTTCTACCGGAAATGAAGGAATTGGTGAAGAAAAGTGTAAGAGATTAAATATTTTAGTATTAAAAACATGAGGTTAAAAAATATAAGAATAAATATTTAAACCAGGTAACATATTTTCACATCAAATCATCAGATTATAAGATAATTGATATTTTAGTTCTTGTTCCTAAATATTATCAAGTGGTTTACAGTGTTTTAGGACTCCTTCATGGTCTTGAATTCAATAAAATGGTCTTTTATAATATTTTACTAATTTTTGGAGCACCTTATTTCATTTACGATAATTTTTATTTATTTTTTTAAATGTATGATCTTTAAAATATGAACATAAATATATAAATTAAGTCGTAGGATCTATAATAAACGCTTTTATCGCCTCGATAAAAAAATAAAATATTACCGCTGCTCGGACATCAATCTCTATCAACTATTAAGTAAGCTTACGCCAAAGAGATACCAAATTGGCCGACGTCTGAGAGTAGGGATTCATGAGGTGTGCTTTCGATTCCCACTAGTTTCAGTTTATATTTGTTTTTTAAGGAACATAAAAATTAATTTTTTTTAGTTTTCTTAAGATCTCACAATAGTAATCCCGTAATCCCTGCGATTTATTTATTTATTTATTTTTTTATGTTACTGAACTAAATTTGTTAGCTAAAGTATTGCTCACGTTACACTTTCGATACGTTAAATTCTGTAACTACCTCTTTTACCAATGAATACTTATTATCAACCCAGTTTACAATTATTATAATATAAACTGATTTGAATTATTTAAATCACCTTATTTTTCATATACTATTTTCTGTTTATCTTAACTATATTCCTCTTATGTTTACATTGGAAAAAAAATCTGGTGCGTATACAAAACTTTAACTTATATGAAATTAATTTTAAAAGTTTTCTTTTAGATTCGCTTGAAAAATTAATTTTTTTCGTAACTGAAAATTTTAATCATTTAGTCCTTTATAGAGGTTAATAATAAATAGTTGTCTGTATGTGTATGCTAGTAAAGATGAAATATTTCGGGTTGAGATTAAAACAAATGTATGATACCCCCACCCGAACTATCTCATGCTTTGTCACTTATTAAATTCTTCAATAATTTAGATTTTTTTATTTCGTATTACTACAATCTGAGAAAACACCTCTATTTGGTTGGTACTAGTTTTGAGTTAATTACATAAAATATATTCGTTTTTTTTTTTTTTAATTTCGTATATTATTAAACATAATTCCTAATAGGAAACTAATTAAATTCTCATATATTATATACTTAGTAATTCTTTTAACACTATGATTTCTCATTAATTTTTAATTGGACTTTCTTTTCTTATTAATACATATTTTTAAAAATTAGTCTCTTATCTGGACTAAATGTTCTGTTTTTATTTATATTTTGTAATTATTCTTGTTTAAAGTAACCTTTTCCGCTTACATTCAACTAATTATTTTCACCTAATTACTTATTCATCTCACTTCCTACCTCATTTTTTTATCTTCTTTCATATTTATATTTGTTATCCTCTTCCTTTAACTTTTTCATGTATACTTCAATATTTTGCCAGTCATAAGGAGAAACATAAAGTAGAATGGTCTCCCCTAATAAAGGTATTCCTTGGCCACCAAATAATTGCCCAATTAAGTATTTAGTTTTATAATCAAATTAAGTTTGATTTTTAGTACAGTTATTATTAGTTCCTTTTTCTTCTGTGTCTATGTTTTGCATCATTAAACATGGCTAGGATAACATTATCTATATCTTATGTTGGTTCAGGATTAGAAAGATTTGGTTACTCAGTGAATGATGACCAGACTTGATTTAGGTACCTGATTTCCATTTTTACTTATACACACCAGTTAATCAAATAATAAATATGACCTACTAAAATGGTTTCTTGCGGGAAAAGAAATTACCGGGAATAATATTTCTGTTATTTTCACTTTAATCTGGTGGTAATCAAAGTATTTCGATTTTGATACCCACCCATTTTTTACCTATCTTAAATACCAAAATTGTTTAATTAATTTTAACCACAAAATTGAAGGTACTTTATAGGAATAAATGAAAAAAATAAATAAATAAAAATGCCAGTTTAAGTTCTGTCAGACTTTTTCAAAGATGATAAAACTTACATAACATCAAAGACCACTCAATTTTACATTATTTTATTATTGTGAGCTTAATTAGAATCGTTGATCTGTTTTCGATAAAGTTGTAAAAAGATGCAAAATGTATGGTATAAAGTGGCTATTCCGATTCGTTATTTTGTTGAAAAAGTTGCTGTGACATTCCAGGCATATATATACTTTTTAAATATGAAATTTCACTTCCGTATGAATTTGCTTTTTCGAGCTAGACGACTCTCCTTCCTTACACCCTCTCTATCCCTCACACACACTCTTTTGTTCGAAAATATACACAGTACTTTTTCTTACTAAATATATCATATATAGTTTAGTAAAAATTAAATTTAAAGTATCTGGTGTTATTGTTAAATGTTCATAGCTCCTTTTTTTTAGATGAAAAATGATAAAATTTAAAAGAAAAAATGTGTAATTAGAGATTAAAATATATATATTTGTTAATTTGGATTTAATGTGAGAATACGGCAAGGGAATAAAGTTGCTCAGTTTTGATTGTGACTTCATGACGTCACGCCCTAGTGTAACAAGTGGACGTGAGATTCCACCAGAAAATAACCCCCCTAAGTAATATTTTCAGGTTTTTTAGGTATTAAAAATTTCCGTCCGAATTTCGTTTTTATGTTATTTTTCAACTCATAAATATGCTGGTTTAAGGTCTACAAGGAAGTCTTTTATATCTAAGTAAATTTTCGAAAAATAAGAAATTTGTTGTTTTTTTTATTTTGTTTTTTTTTTTACTTTGGTATATTTTAAAACTAAAACGCTTGGAAAATAACGATTTTATTTTTATCCCTAATCTTTTTATTTATCCCAAAAATAAAATTATCTTCCTGTGAATTTGAAAGACGTGAGTAAGTGCCCTCTAATTCCAGACTGACGAAAATGCGAGTCGACCGGAAAACCGATTTTGCAGAGGTTGTGTAAGAAGATGGGTTGGCAGTTGGTTTGATAGTGAACAATGATGGTTTTGCTAAGCATTCTTCTATTATTTTAACTATATATATATATATATATATATATATATATATATATATATATATATATATATATATATATATATTTTATATATTAATTTATTTGTATTTATTAATTTATGCAAGATATAATAATAATTTAAATTTATTCAATATGGTTTTCATTTCTTTCTAGAGCTATAATAATAGTATCAAAAATGTATTTACACAATTAAAAATAATAGAATATTTGCGTGTATGTTTTCGTGTGATCTTGGCATCCTTCTATGAAAATCAGTTTTATTTTCAAAATAACACTCAATGAAGTTTTCATTAATTTTTTCTCATTTGTAGAAAAAAAATACTACCCAAAAATAGATAGCTGAAGATAAGGAATGAAATATGAACTAAAATAAATATAAATTAAAGAAACAGGGTTAATTGGAGTAATGTTTAGTGTAGTGGCTACCATAACAGCCGTCTACGCGCAAGGGCAAGGGGTCAAAACCAACAGATGGCCCTAGGAATTTTAATTCCTCGGTTATGCCTTTCTTCAGAAGGAACGTGAAATGCTGATCAAAGCCTGTGCGGTATCAGGTAGTCGTTGAAGGTCCCTACCCTAATTAAACCTGAATAGGCGAAATTCGGGACTCCCACTGTAGCATCGTCCGATTAGCCACAGTAGCATAAAAGGGACATTAAATTAATTAACTAACAAACAATTAACAGTATTAACATAATAAAACATGTTAAGTTCTTTTATGGGTGTCACGTTTAAGGGAAGATTCACACTAGTTCCCCATTTTCACTACTAAGGAGTTTTCAGAAGTTGTTGCTTTCTTGAAGTATGAGATAATCTGAGATAAGACGAATGACTGTATTGTGGGAAGTTGCAATTCTTCGCAGATAGTTAATGATTATTCTATTCGATAACTTTTAGATTATTTCATAATTATTGAGTTTAGTTGACAGTTGGGAATATTTGCACACAAAGAGCATTTTCAACTACCACTTCTTGAAATACCTTCTCTTAGTCAGTATGTATTTTCTTTCTTATTTATTTTATTTTTGATCATCCACCAACAGGCCTAGGCCCAATTACAGGTGGTAAATCATACAAAAAATTACATTACACTACAATGATAAAAATTGAAATTCAAACTAATTGGTAATGTACTACATACCAGCTTAATTTATATAATGAAACAAAAAAAAAAAAAAAAAAAAAAAAAAAAAAAAAAAAAAAAATAATATATAATAAATATATATATATATAAATAACTTACAAATATCATAATCTAACCAAAAAAAAAAAACATTAAAAAATTCATCATAAATATACTTCTATAAAATTAATTATATTAAGAAAAAAAACAATAAAAGATAAAAAGAAAAAGGAAAATAGAGAAGTAAATTAAAAACGAGAACAAGAAAATTAAAATGGTGGGTTACGCCCGAAAAGGACTAATTTACTATTTCAAAGGATATGCCCGATTTTCATATTTTAAGGACTGTTTTAATTTTTGTTTTTTTCATTCTAAGTTAAAGTCGCCATTCTCGTTGAAAGGATTATTAACAATTAACGTATATTGTAACCAGGATAAGGTTCAAAATGGAAGAGAACCTCAATTATTGACTCGATTCTCCTTTTAAAAGGATACGAATCGAAATAATTCACTGGTAACTAGGATTACCATACTAAAAAGGACACTTTTTAATATAGAAACTCTCTTCCCGCTGCAAGGACCTACCTGTTTCCCAAACTATTTTTTACCTGGGCGTGACATTGGACAGACATCTTACCTTCTCCAGTCACGTTCGGGATAGATTGAAATTAGTTCGATTAAAGACGTATAGGCTCTACTATCTGTTGACATCGCCGCAGCTCTCTTTACGTCTGAAACTTCAGATTTATAAACCTATTATCAGGCCAACCCTGTTCTCTAGTGCACCATTGTTACGCCATCTGTATAATACGACTCTTCAGAGGCTGCAGAGCTACCAGAACTTCGTCCTCCGGCGGATCGTCCTTTTAAAACGACCCGAACGATTTTGATTAAACTCGTTACATGGATGTATAATTTATTGGGCTTTAATTTGATGCAGTTTTCATTCTGATTAAGATAGTCTGGCCGATATTTTAAATTTTCTTCTTCTAAAGTACCTTTGATTTTGTAGATTTAAAAAAAAATGAACATATTGTTTCCAAAAATAAATAACAGTTAATATCCAAGTTAAGCGAATTTGATAAACAACTAAAGGAAAAAATGCAAACATATTTTTTTATGCAATTTTTGTGTTTAGGAATAGGAGAATAGTAATATAGATGTATATTATACCGTTGGAAAGCTTAAGATTTTAGAAACAATTATTATTATCTAATTCGCGAAAATGTACAACCTAATTTAAAGTGATGAAAATCCGATAAAACTAACTGATTATTGGAGATAAAATATAATAGATTGTTTAATAAAAACATGTTTCTGTCAAAGCTTTATGTAATTAGTTCCTTGATATTTTTTCATCTCTAAGTGTATTTAAAAATTCTCAAATTAATTTTAAGAACCTCCGTTCTTAAGTGAAAGTCGTGTGTTGCGCGCACCAGATTTTTCTGTCTAGTGTTATATATTTTGCTTTTTAAGATGCTTTCAAAGAAATTCTCAGGTTTTTTCATCAACTACTACACTATTCTTTCTTCGGGTGGGAGCTAGCTTTATAATAAATTAATAATTTTTTTTTATCTCGTAAAAATAACCGAAAATGTTACCATATGCAGATTACTCCTTCCCGCCTCCTACTTAATGCAAGGGCCTTTGTGAACTTAAAAAAGCTCGGGGCAGACACTTGCCAAGCCGGTGTGTCGTTGGCTTCATTTATTCACAAGCTGGATCCAGGAGGTGTCCCTCTTGGTTATCCTCTTCCCAGCAACTGCCGCCCGTACGGATTAGCCTTGCTAAATTTGTTTTACCCTACAAGCCGCTGGAATTTTAGTGTTACAAAAAATGTATAATATGTAGAAGCTCGTATTCAATTTTCGAGAATTGGTTAATAAAATATAATTATTATTTATTTTTATTTTTAGCGGTTTGGTTTTATAACTTCGAGATTCATGGTAATCCGGTAACTTCTATTTTCTTTACGCCATTTCCACATTTGGCCGATAGCATAGGGGTCATTCCATACAAATTCATCCAGAAATTTTAGGATCTTAGATTTTCATGAAATTTGGCACGATATATCCTTTCATGGAGTTACGATGTTATAAAAAATCTTAGTATTCTATCTTGACTAGTTTTTAATTTAGATCTACCCAAACATTGGCGTTTTCATAACCTCGGCGCTCCCAGAGACGCTGGCTTACTCAAAGAAATAAAATTGTACTATCTTTATTTTTCAAACAAACAGCATGAAAAATTCAGATTATATGAAGATAAATATGGTTATTTCAAGAATAAATAAATAATTAATCCATGATGATCCAATAACTATGAAAAAATATCATGTATAAAAATATAAAAAGTGTAAAGCAAAACGAATAGTTTAAAAAAAAATAATTATGAACCAAAGGCTATTATATTACCTACCAGAAACAAAAATAAAAATGATGGGATTTATCCTGCTTAATATAAAGAAAATTATTTGTCTTCAATGAACTAAAATTTTACTTGAACTATAGGCATTTAAGGAAATAAATAATGTTAGCCAAATACCATTATTTAAGTAAAACAATGATTTTTTCAGTATTTATGATCATACTGGCTACATCATATAATAATAAAAATAATGTGAATTTGGGTGCTTAATACTCTAAAAATATATATATTTCTATCTACTCACGAAAAGGACTAATTTTAATATTTTTAAAGGATATGCCCGATTTTAATATTTTAAGGACTGTTTTAATTATTTTTTTTCATTCTAAGTTAATGTCGCCATTCTCGTTGAAAAGAATCTTAACAATTAACATTTATTATAACCAGGAAACGGTTTAAAATGGAAGAGAACTACCAGAGAAAGCATATTCTGTTAATTTCTTGTTTTGATTTGATATCTACAAAATTATGAGAGTTAAAAAGATTTTCCCAACACGTTTTCAGGTGACTTAATGTGGCTGCAACCCTAAAAGTATTAACCAGATAGAAAATTTTTATCTGCCGTCTTTTTATCAGGAAGGATTCTTCTTTGCCAAGAAAAAACAAAAAAAAACAGGGATTTTATTCTTAAACTATTCATCAAATTTATGTTATATTTGTTCGTTTTTTCTCGATCCTAACAAGCTGGAATGGTTAATTATTTCTAATTAACAAAATTAAAGCTATTTTAAATTACCCATATTCGAAAATTCGGGCTTTAAGCTCTGTCACGCATTTTAAATCTGAATAAAACCTACATGAGATTAAAGCCCAATTTATTTTACACCAATATAGTAAGTTTAATCTAAATTTTTTAATCTATTTTTGATAAAACTGTAAAAAGGTGCAAAATATATGCCATAAATTAGCTATTATGGTTCGTTGGCGTATGGTTGTCTTGAATATGATATTTCAGTTCCGTACGATTTTGCGTTTTCGTGCTAGACTTGCCATACACACATAGACTTTTGTTCTGAAATTAGTCGTAGTAAGGTACTCTTAAATTGTCCATGATCGCAATACGCAATTTCATATATAGGTAAGCGAGAGTATTAAAAAAAAATTAAACTTTTAAATAATTAAATGAAACAAATACTAGCCTAGCATTTAAACTACAGAATCATGTATTGTTATATGAAGTATAATTGACATTTTTATAAATATGTATGCAAATATTTATATTATGTATATTGATTTTACACTTTAAAGTGTTTTTATTATACAAAGCGGAGAAGCTATCCAAGTATCTAAATATAAATAAAATAAATTTATAAATAAATACTTCTAAATATTTTAATATATAAAGAAATATATACAACAGAAAAGGAAAAGCACGGTACGAATTTGTATGTATGATTAGAATTAATAGAGGTGGTTCCTACAGAAGAGTAGAATTTCTCAGGCCCAATGTAGGAAATCTAATTTACTGCGAGTATGAGACATAACGGCGACTATTGAATCAGTTCTCTAGCTTCTCCAAACTTAATTTTCTCCTGAAATATTTTTATTAAAGATACCAGTGGCAGGCAGGAAGTTTCAAATTATGTTAGAAACTGAATCGTAATTAGGTTTTTAGAATTGCTTATTTATTACTGAGTTACCTCATCCTTGCTTGTTTACATTCTAATATCAGACCAATATGTACATTAGGCATTCTTTAATTGATTTAATTTTGTTTTGAAGAATCTATTGGGATTTTTTTAATAATGTTTCTCATTTCTATTTAAAGTATAATGAGAATATATTAATTTATATTATAATTTAGACTATAACTTTTTTTTATTATGACACATCTGGATTTTCTTTAAATTCTTTTATATGAGTATTTTGTTTGCTATGACAGTTTCTTAAATATAAGTTCTTCTTTCGTTGTTTAATTATCATGTTTTTCTTACCGGTTGTACGTAGGTATTTTTTGTATATTACCTTGCTTGAAAGATTTTTTTTCTTGTCATGTTACATTATCCCGACTTTTAGATCTTTGTTTGTTTTTGTTATTATTGTTTATTGACATCTACAACTGTATCTAATAATACATTAAGTATTTTTACAACAAAAGATGAATTGTATGATACGATGGGTAAGCACACCAGTATTCCTCATTTTAATCCTTTTTTTTTTTTTTTTTTGCTTGGATTTCATTCTATACATCTAGAATCAAACATAATATACATCATCATAATCTATACATCTAGGAGATCTAGGTTCTAAAATAATTTTTATATTTTTTGAAAAATTGTAATAAATTTATTAAAACTACTTGTATTTTTTTTCAACTGTCAATACATTCTGATTTCGTCAAAATTATATTGAAAATAATAGGGATGATGAGATTTATATTTTTCTTAGGAAAGTGATAATTCTACATTTCAGATTTATAGAAGGTAAAAGATTTTTTTTTTTTAAATTTTTAATATTTTAGTCAATACTTTCATCAACTTTTAAGTTTCTGAAAAATATATTTAAAAAAAAAAAGCAAATATCAGGTTATCTTATGTTTTAAAAATAAAATATTTTGTGAAATGCGTGATTTTTCTAACCAATTCATACAGTAACAGAACTGGATTTTGACAATTGAGTTCCTAAAGGTTCTAAATCCATTGTAGGAAACTTTACAGGGAGCGTAAAAATCTTTTGATTTTTTTCCCGATAACATTTTGAATTTTTATTTTTACTAACTATATTTATAAAACTGTATTAAAGTTATTAAATGGAATGATTTAGTATGATTTGGAACGGAACTAAATGTGTAATAAGCACCTTTAGAAAATGATAGCATTTTTAAATCGCGTTTTTGAAGGACTAGAGTGTTTATGAGATAGGATCTTAAATATAAAACTAAATGATGAAAAAAAATATGTCAAAAATTTAGTTTTGTAAAAAATTTCTTTTAGTATCTTTTGGATGTCAACGTCTCAATTTTTGATTAATATTTTGTACCGAATCGGAAATCTTAATTACTGAGCGATTACATCATACAAAAACCGACAGCTTATATGTTAAAAAATATTTATGAAATACATATATGTAATTACTTTTTTAAGGTTAGCAGAAGCGTTCATAAAAGATATTCCATCAACTTTTTCGTAAAAATGAATCCTTCTGTATAGTTTTAGCATTTTTACAAAATTTCGGAACAATTTTATAGTTTCCTCGAAAACAGCAAACAATTTAGATTAATTTAATCGTATTTATACTCAATTAAAATATTCTATTATCAGCTTAGTCTTATCCCCTGTGGAATATTTTGAAAATCATTAAAAGTCTAATTTAGATACAGATAAATAACCAAAGGTATTTTGATTTACAAAATTAATTTTTATTTTTGCATGTAGGTCAATCCATTCGAAATCATGCTACTTCCCTACATCAAGTAGTGCAACGATAAGACTGCGAGAAAAACGAATTAAGCGTGAGGCTCCTTTCTAACCTCCCTTGTTATAGCCCGCTATAAGTTTCAGTTTATTTACATTTTCGTTAACTTTTTAAACCATTTTCTGGGCTACTTAGGTAAATTTTGTAAGGACCATTACTGTATACAGCATTCTCATCACCACTCTAGTCTTTGTTTCGTTCTAAAATATGCAAAATTTCAGGGGTTAATATTTTTTTAAGAAAACGTTATTTTAACTGCAAAGAGAATTTTAAAACTCGGTAACCACCTCAGTCACAGTCACTAAATTAAAATAACTAATAAACATCAGTTAGAAGCGTAACCTGTTCGTTTCATAATTTTTCACTCAGTCCCTTTTAAGATATTTCCGTGTAAACTTAGCGAAAAGCGAGTTTTTTCCATTTTCGAAAACTCATATACAAAAAAGAACTATGTTTCAAGATCGAAACGTTTACAGCAAGCAGGGATGTGACTAAGCTATGTATAAAAAATATAATCAAAGGCGAGTCCCTATTCCTTTATAGACTTTTAACTCGCTAAAAGTCTTATTTTTCATCAATCTTGGAGAATTGGTTTGGTAACTTTTATTCCCTTTAAGTTAATTAGTTTTAATGACAAAAGGTAAAAAGCATATCCTTTTATTATTGTTAGTTTTTGTTTTGACTCGATATCTTCAAAATTACTAGAATTAGAGAGATTTTCGCAACACATGTTTCATTCGCGAAGCTGACTTAAAACGGCTGCAGCACTGAAATATTTTGCAGGAATAAAAATTATCCACGGTTTCTTATTCAAAAAAGGATTGAGAACAACTGGTCAAAAAATATTTAAAATCAAAAATGTTAAGCAGCGAAATTAATGAAAATAGTACGGTTTCAAAAAGATTGACCATTTTATATGAAGTATGTTTTTGTATGATAACTAGAAAAAACAAAATCCAGGAGGAAATAGAGTTGTGGATAAAGGCGGAAAATGCGTTGTGAAATTACTTAGCTCACAGCTGAAGGTAAACCGTCCTACGGCCGAAGCGTCGATGGGAGGATTTTGTTTTCTGATTAAAGGGGCTTGGTCTTGAGCGGTGATGATTGGATGAATCTGTTAAGGCAACATTTGGTAGTATCGGCATTAAAAATTTGGGTTCGGTAAGCCTATTGTTAAATATTTTTATTAATAGATTCAATTTCTATATGTTGTTTATTGGAAGTTACGTGCATTGCATTCGATTTTCGGTAGAATAAGCCGAATCATTTTTTTTTTTTTTTTTTTTTTTTTTGCGATGTTATTTTTTTTTAATTATTACATTTTGTATTTAAGGAGGGATGCACTATTGTCACTGAAGTCCTGCATTTTTTTTTTCTAAATATATAAAATTTTGTTCTACAAAAGAATGCTATTGATTCACTTTAAGCAATACAAGTCATTCTAGCCGGAATGCGAAGAATGTTGAGTATGTTGATTAATATACTCTTGACTCCCAGATAAGACAAACCCTCTTCCGGATTTCCTAATCCCGTTGCGGTAAAAGTTTTAAACATTTCACCGCCTAGATATAAATTACAACTCCGTGCATATGAAATTTGTAATTTATTCTGTTTTACTAATTAGTGAGGAGGGATAATTAGCGGATAGCACTAATTACGTTTTCGAGCTGCCGTAAAATGGTTAATTTAATAGAAAGATAATAAAGTAAAGAAATTAGAATAATTGATGGAGTTGGCTATTGACGGATGATAGGTGAAATTTTGTAAATTATTTACTTAAATTTAATAAAATCACCATTATCGTGTACTAAAAAATACTTAAAATAACAACTGCAAATTATGTATAACTGTTTACAAAGTTGTAGTTAGGCAATTAAGTAATATCAAAAGCAATTCAAAGGAAAACGGCTTATCACCACTATTAATTTCCAAAAGCTATATCTCTGCTTTTTCTCAACCAATTTCGATGATTCTTTATTCATTTTGTAGGAAATTTAATTCTCTATGAAATGGCAATTCGCTTTTTTTAATTATTCGTGGTTTTGTGGTGTATAAACACTAGTGATTATTTTCTCTATCTTCAAAAATAACTGAGTAATTAAATTAAATCACTTTTAATCGGCCGCTGTTTATAGACTGCGTTACCATTTCCTATACTTTTCTTTTCAATCGATTTTCATTATTTCACAAGTCTTTTCGATATTTCTCCATCTCCAATAATAACCAATTTTCAGTGGGATTACGTCTATTATGATTTGTGACTTGAATAAACAGATCAAAATTTTCTTTATTTTTTTTTTCTTTTCTATTATTATTATACTCTATTGATTCAAAAACTCTATGCATAATTTTCTCTATCTTCAAAAATAATTGAGTTTTAGATGTATTAATGGATAAAATTTCAATTTCTTTCTCTTTTTACTTTCACTTACTATATATAGTTAGGGGAAGTATTGCTATCGTGAAAATTTTCGAATTCCAGTTTTCAACGGAAATACACGTTTTAGGGTCCCCTGAGTCCAAATAACTAAGTCCCGCAAAAAGGTCTGTGTGTGGTAACTCCCGGGCGGAAACGGTAAGTCCTATGAAACTGAAATTTCATATTTAAGACAGATATACGTCTGAGACGTGACAAAACTTTTTTCATCAAAATGAGCCTACCAGAAGAGGTACTTTATACTATGCATTTTGCACCTTTTTTCGATTTTCTCAAAAACGGTTCCGACGATTTTGATTAAACTCGCTATATCGATGTAAAATTTAGTGGGCTTTAATATCATGTAGGTTTTATTTAGATAAAAATGGTCTGACAGGGCTTAAATGCCGATATTTTAATTAATTAATTAATTAATATTTCTTCCCCTAAAGTACCTTTAATTTTGTAGATTCAATAATAATAACTAAATTATCTTGTTAACGCTGATGAAAAACTGGTAAATATATAAATTGAATAAATTCGATACCCAACTAAAGGAGAAAACAGAAAAAATATTTTTTTAATGCAATTTTTCGTTTTTGAACATAAGAGCAGTAATATACATGTATGATATACCGTTGGAAAGCTAAAGATTTTAGAAAAAATATCATCTCGTACACAAGCTTTTAAAAGTTATTGGAGAGTGATGAAAAGAAGATAAAACTTACTGATTATTTAAGATAATAATATAATAGATTTTTGAATCAAACACATGTTTCTATATAAATTCAATTTGATCAATTCCTTAATAATTTCACGTATTTTTATCTCTTAACTGTATTTGAAAATTCTTTTATAGATTTTAAAAATGGAGGTAAGTGAAAGTCGTGTGTTGCCCGCACCAGATTTTTAAAATTATTCACGGTTATCTGGTTAATAAACAATAATGTTTTTTTCTTTATCTTCAACAATAACTGAGTTATTGAATTAAATAACTTTCAATCGACCGCCATTTTAAAAATAACCAGCTGATATCAATGTCTAGGTGTTAGGATCATCGCTGCATGCCCTAGTATTTTTGTGGCGAAATTAAAAAAAAAAAAAAAAAATGGTCCAGTAAATTCGGAGAAATGTTGCGAATGGAGAACGGCGGACAAACAAAAAATTCATTATTGAGAATAATAAACCAAAAGGTTTATACTCACGGACAAAGACTTACTATAATATTTCGAAATAATTCAATATAATTAAAGTGCTTAGCTAGAAATAAAGTCATTATATTATATTAAATTATAGAATCATATAATGTAAAATTGTTTTATAGAAACAGTTGTATTTGTTAACGAGTTGTAATTACTTGATATGCTTAAAAAATAAAAAATGGCTTACATATTGATAAAACAGATTTATATGTATAAATTATACTCTATTAATTTAAGTCGTTCTCATTATTAGTTTTTTAAACTGATAGAAGTTTTTTTTTTTAAATTTGCATTTTTACACAATGATCAGAGAAAATTGACTCATCTTAATTCGCACCGATTAAAAGTAAACAACAGGTCAGGGAAAATCATTTTATGAAAAAAAAAATATCCAAGATGGCCGAACGATTCTTCCTCCATTGCAAGGAGTTATTTTAATTTAATAATTTGCTTGTAATTGATTGCATTAATTAAATATGAATAGAATAATTAAAGGAAAATTTGAGAGAACAATTTCAAAAATATATACTTTAAATAAATAAATTTAAAAAACAAAAATCATCAAATATTTCTCCTTATCTACTGCATATCTTAGAGGTCGGACCGTTATCTTCCGTTTAGTTTTATGACTTACTCTAATAAACTTGATGGCTCAGTGCGTAGGATACAGAGCTACATCAATCCCGCGTTCGACTAGGAATGTCGCATAATATTATTTATTCCGATATTTATACTAGAGGAGACCCGTCTACGGCCCCAGTCTTTATAATGTGGGTACCCAAAATTGGGAAAAAAACCGCTTTCTTGCTCAGCTATTTTCCTAGAATCTACAAGGGACTTTACTGTTGACCTAACCTTACTGACCATAGTTCCTTCAAGTGTTGTGAAAAAAGTTTTTAATATTTAAATTAATCACTTAAATCCAAAAATTAAAAAAGCTATTAGGGAGCAATGACTTAAGTTTACAAAAATAAACGAATGTTGTATATTTTAATTTTTTCTTTTTAATTTCCAACACGTTTTCCAGATGTTGTCAATAGTTTAAATTCGCAAAATTAAATATTAAACCGGTTTTTGTATGTAATTGATCGCAATGAACGGTCTAAGATTTTTTTTTTTACATAAGCAATTTAGACATTTGCTTTTTCATAGGTGACAAAAATACTTGATTTTTTTTAAAAAATAATATTTTGTTAGAACCGTTAATATCTTGACACCTATATATTCCTACCACTGTTGATTAACTTAAGTTTTTTTAACCGTGTTTGTTTTTTGTTTTTTTTTGCAATATCTTCCCTTGTAAATCGGCGTACAGTGTACAGTGTAATATAGCTTGCCCGTTTGCAACTCTTGTCCCTTCGAACAGGCTTCATGTTGGGACTTGCGTTTTTAGTATTATATAATTTATTGCTTAATAACTTGCAAATTAACCTTTCCCGCTATAAGTCTCGGAATTAATTCCATCTCGGCGATTTACGAGCGCATTATCACCTTTAGCAAGGCGTGCTTACAATAAAGATTGTAATGATGTAAATAACCTTGTTATTTATTTAAATAAAAGTAATAAGTATGCGCTCTTAACGCGGTTCTATGAATAAAACATGAGTTGCCCTAGCGGTAGGAGAAGGGAGGGGGTAGAGAGTTGAGAAAGACGATGTTTTAGGGTGAAGTTTGCATTTGCATTGTGTTTACCAAGTCGGCCGCATAATCGATATTCTTTTATGTCCAGTAGGAACTTGAGGATCCCACTACAATTGGTCCATTCACGCTTAAGGAAACTTGCTGATTGGTCAGGACCGTTCGTACACCAGCTCTTACCCTGGGGTTTAAGCCGCAAATCCGATCAGCTGGAGAAAGGGGGGGGGAATCTGCTCCTGTCAGTGGAGTTAGATATAATATTTTTAGAGTATATTTTAATCGTTATAATATTATTTTACCCTCAGCAAAATTCTGGTGTTCGCGCACTAAACTTTAAAAAATATACCTACTACTTTCACTCACTGTATATATGAAATATATAGTAAGGGAAAGTATTGCTATCGTGAAAATTTTTGGATTCCAGTTTTCAACGGAAATACACGTATTAGGATCCCCTGCGTCCAAATAATCAAGTCCCGCAAAAAGGTCTGGGTGTGTGTGTGTGGTAAGTCTAACTCGAAAATGAAAAGACGTACAATACTAAAATTTCATATTTAAGTCAACTGTAGGCCTGAAATGTTACAGTAACTTTTTAAAAATAAAAATCAGCTAACCAGAACGGCCACTTCATACCATGAATTTAGCACTTTTTTACAATTTTCTCCCAAACAGCTTTTACGATTTTGATTAAACTCGCTATATTAATGTAAAATTTAATGGGCTTTAATATGATGTAGGTTTCATTTTGAATGAATGAATGAATAGTCTGACAGGGCTTAAATGCCGATATTTTAAATTTTCTTCCTCTAAAGTACCTTTAATTTTGTAGATTCTATACAAATAGAGATATTATCTTATTAGCACTGATGAAAAACTGATAAATAAATAAGTTGAACGAATTCGATACCCAACTAAAGGAGAAACTGAAAAAATATTATTTTTTCAGTGGAATTTTTCGTTTATAAACATAAGAACAGTAATAATCATGTATAATATGCTGCTGGAAAGCTAACGATTTAAAAAAAAATATTATCATATACACAAGATTTTAAAACTTAAAAAATAGTGATGAAAAGCCGATAAAACAAACTGATTGTTGTAGGTAATAATATAATAGACTCTAATAAAACACATGTTTCTATAGAAATTTAATTTAATAAATTCTTTAATGGCTTCACTAACTTTTATCTCTGACTGTATTTGATAATTCTTTAATCAATTTTTAAAACGGAGATAAGTAAAAGTCGTGTGTTGCCCGCACCAGATTTTTTTCACATTGCGTTTAAGTAGAAACATTTATTTTAACTATAATAGTAATTTCGTTATTTATTCGGGG
Source organism: Piezodorus guildinii (assembly GCA_023052935.1). Classification (NCBI taxonomy): domain Eukaryota; kingdom Metazoa; phylum Arthropoda; class Insecta; order Hemiptera; family Pentatomidae; genus Piezodorus; species Piezodorus guildinii. The sequence continues at coordinate 51,541,709 of CM041295.1, forward strand.
AAATGTCCTTTTAAAATAACACAGATGATACTAAATATGGACTATAGTCTTTACATATATGATGAATGATTTTTCATAGCTGTAACGCTCATTGCCCAAGAGTGTGGCGGATAGTATTATTTCTGAGAAAATAAATTTTTAATTGTTATTGACAGAAAGTTCACCGGTAGCGGGGATTACCGGTTGCAGGGTGGCTAGCATAACAGCCTTCTACGCCAAAGTCCACGAGTTCAAACCCGCAGGTGTTCCTACGATTTTTTAATGGGAGTAAAAAATCCTTAGTTATGCCGTTCTCCGGAGGGGACGTTAAAATATGGTCCCGAGCCTGTGCGATGTCAGGTACTCGTTAACGATCCCTATCCTAATAAAATCTGGATAGGAAAAATTTATGCTCCTACTGTAGCATCGTCTGATTAGCTATACTAGCATGAAGTGACGTTAAACAAACAAACAGACATAAAGTTGGGGAATAAAATGTGGAATTTCCTGTGTTATAATTATAATTTTTGTTTTATATTTTTCATTACTTATAACACACACACACACACACACACACACACACACACATAATATATATATATATATATATTATATATATATATATATATATATATATATATATATATATATATATATATATATATTTCATTTCATTTATATATATTTTTTTTTTTAATTTTAAAACCTGAAAATGCCTTTTGTTTTTGCCCATTTTTTGAAAATTCTAATGATTTAGCATGAAAAAAAAGAGAATAAATCATGCTAAAGTACTTATGATAGATTGAAAATTAAAATTATTATGCGACACATACTAAGTGATTACAAGAATGCTTTTCGAGTTTAGACAACTACTCCATGGCTCGTAAGGAATAACACATAATATATTATTTACACGCATTCTTGGGAAAAATTATGTTATTGCAGTAGACGTGTGAGTTATAAAAATGGATCCAGTAGTGAACACTTTTAAGCTCATATAAAAACAAAACAGCCTACTTTATTTTTATATAATGGTATCCCATATTAAACTTTATAGAATGCAGTTTAGACTAACTTAAGAAAGTATCTTTTATAAACCTAAATATTTCGTTAATTTTTTTTTAGCTGTGTACAGTAATGACCTTGTTAAAGTTTTATTTATAATTACTATCCTAATAATTAAGTATTAAAAAAATGTAATATAATTTTTAAATAGTTCGGAATTTCGGATCGTAAAAATTAAAATGAAATGTGAATACATTTAGAACTCTTATTTATTAAATCAGCTCATCTTTACTTTTTTGTAAATCATGATTTCTATTTTTACTTAATTCCAATTTAGGGGCATACTTTACCAGCTTGATTGTTGTTTTATTATAAATTAAATTAATTCAGAATAGGTTTATAATATAATATAATTTATTAAATATTTTAAAATTAAATTGTAAGAACATTAGAAAAAATCGTAATAAACCACTACACAGAATTTTCGGATGCATGATATAATAAATATTTAATAGTTTGGTTATTTTTTGTTTGGCTATTTGATTAGTTTATTCCTGCCCATTTAAAATGTCATGAAAAATGTTGGCTATAATTTAATAGAATATGTTTTAAAAGATTTACAATGTTTTTCAATTATTAATTATCCCACGAATGCTGTCTGTCAGGAGCTCATTTCTTTAATAATAAACAAACTGGTATAGCATTCATTTATTGTTGATACTATTCGAATAAAGCTATTTTGCCCAATTAGTGATAATTTTAAAAGGTTTTTTAGATTTTTTAAAATTAATTACGGTCAATTACATTCTTCTAGAAATGCCTAAGTGTGGTAATTGTAATTTAAGCAACATTTAAAATGAGATGATAGGGTAAAGGGAATAATTGTAAAAAAAAGTGTTATCCAAGAAATCTCTTTTTTAGTTAGTTATATTTAAGAAATTGTGATAACCATTCAAAACGAAATCTAGAAGAAAATAAAGTAGCGGTTAAAGTTGGAAAATGTGTGTTACTATTCAGTTGAAAAATAATCGTACTTAATACGCGGCTTCTATACTTAAAGACTAGAATTTATAAAACTATTATTATCGAAAATTGGAATACAACGGTGTAGTCCATCAACTTTATATCGATTTTAAAAAGGCTTATGATTCAATAGACCGTCAGAAGCTATATAACATCATGATTGAACAGGGAATACCTAGAAAGTTAGTAAACCTAGTAGAGATGTGTTTGTCGGAAACATTCCATAAAGTTAGAATCAGTCATAATTACTCCGAGAGATTTGAGGTGCGATCGGGTTTGAAACAGGGTGACTCCCTTTCACCTGTTTTTTTACAATATAGTTTTAGAATATGTCATAGAAAAGGTGATGTGTACCGAGAAGGGCTTAAATATGGGTGACAAGATTCCGGTTTTGGGGTATGCCTATGATTTGGTACTGCTAGGTGAAGACACGGAAACCATACAACTAAATACAAGTGGTTAATAAAAACCGGTAAAGAAATAGGACTCGAATTAAATACCGATAAAACGAAATATATGATTAGTAGCAGAAACGGTGGCGATCTTGGTGATATTGATATGTCAGGACATACTTTTGATCACGTAGAGAAATTCAAGTATTTAGGTTCAATGATAACTAGAAAAAATGAAATCTAGGAAGAAATAAAGTCGCGGTTAAAGTTGGGAAATGCGTGTTATTATTCAGTTGCTAAGTTACTTAGCTCACGGCTTCTATATAAAAACTTAAAAGTTAGAGTTAATAAAAATATTATTCTTCCAACGGTTCTTTACGGATGTGAAACGTGGCCGCTTACTTTAAAGGATGAACAACGGCTTAAGGTTTTCGAAAATAAGGTACTGCGTAAAATATTTGGTCCGAAGAGAGATGAGGGCACTGGGGAGTTTAGAAGGTTGCACAACTGAATTGCGGAACTTGTATCCTGTGAATATAATTGAGTTGATAGCGTCGCGGAGACTCAAATGGGCGAGTAAAATTGTTGGGCTCGTTGAGGAACGGATTCCGAGAAAGTTGGTATTTGCTGATCCGACACTGGTAGGCGTCCGAAAGGTAGACCGAAGCGTCGATGGGAGGATTGCGTTAAGGCTGATCTTGGGCTTGAACGGAGAACATTGGACGAGTCTGTGTAGACGGAATATGGTGGTATCGGCATCGAAGCTTCGGGTTCGGTGAGCCTATTATTATCTCGAAGGTTCTATACGGGTGGCTGCGTGGGTAAGCTGGCGTCGCTGTGAATGCGCGCAGGCTTTTAACTGGGCATTAATCCCCCGTCCTCGCCCCTGGCCTGGAAAACCCCCGTATTTTCCAACGGTTGTATACAAATATGAAACATTGTTCTTTACTTTGAAGGTTGAACAACACCTTTAGGTTTTCGCGAATAAGGTACTACTTGAAATATTGATTCTAAAGAGGAATGAGCAGACTGGGGAATTCAGATTAGTATACAGGGCAGAACTACGGAGCTTGTTCTCTGTCGGTATAGTTAAATTGATAGCATCGCGGCAACTCAAATGTGGATTCGAAAAAAAAAATTGTCATCCCTAAACCGACCGGTAGACGCCCGGAAGGTAGTCCAAGGCGTCGCACGATTGGCAAAATCAGCAATTTAGGTGGACAAAAGTGAAGTCAAAACTTTGGAATTTTCTAGTGCTTCACCTTTTTATTATTAGTTGGCAAGACCCTTACTTCTAATATTTCCCGCCATACCGTGTTTACAAATAAATAGTAAATGAATGAATCATTCCTGTTCACACAAGTGCCTAATACCTGGCAGTGGGATTACCTTTATTCGATGGTCATTTATTGTGTTCAAGGTGTATTTTGAGCAGTCTTTTTGCTTTTATTTAATAATGGACATTGCTGAGACAGTTAAGACATTATATTTCCAAACTTGTTATTGAATATACATTGCAACCTCACCTGTAGAGTTAATTTAGGAATTTGTAAATGTATGCCCCTATTCAATAACGAAAAACTATATATAACCCCCAAATTACCCCAAGGATTTGTTTGTAGGGTTTGTTTGATCAATCCTTCTAGTATTTAGATATTACAAAGAATTTTTGCGTTTTGAGTGATACATAATTTTTTTCAGACAAAACACTCGGAATCAAACGTTTTACAATCTATAATTTCAAGAATTTCATAAATGGTATAAAATACATATATTAGAAGGTTTTAGCAACTCCGAGCCATAATTAGATTTTTAGTATTATTTTTCCCGTTTTCTGGGTCTTCAAACGTAAAATATAGGGATGTTTTAGATTTTAAAAAATAAATTTGGCGTTTGACCACTGTACGCTCGCCAATTGTGATAATTTATTAAAATATTGTTTTCTGTTGTCTGGGACCCCAAAGGCTAAATATAGACTATAAATATAAAGTTTCAGAATTTTGTCCACCTAAACCGATCATATGCCCACTGTGCGTCGGTAGGAGAATTGTATTAGGGTGCGTTTATATTAAAATAAATATTCTAATTAAAAGAATTCGATTAAATAATTTCAAAAACCATACATTTATGATAAATCCTCTTGTTACTAATAGTATTGATATATTTAACACGAGATAATTAAAAGAAATATTCCAATATTTATAGTTATTAACATTAAAGGAAATCCTGATATTTATAGTTATTTGAATTAAAGAAGATATTCTAATTCAACTATTTCATCAAAGAATTATTTAATAAATCTACTTCGCACTGATAGTATTGATTCATTTAAACATTTCTCTTTCACAGGTAAGGAAGTATTTTAGATTACATTAGGCTATTTTAGAATGTATAAGATCGGATTAACACGAGTAACGCAAATAATTCAAAAGAAGTGTTTTTTTTGTCCAATCTAAACCTTCGTTTAAAACTTAAATGGCCTGATTGTAAAAATAGCATCTTTTTTTCAACCAGCTGACAGATTTTTCCGATACTCCATTAATTACTTCCTGTTTTCCAGGAATCCCAGAATAATCAGGTAAACCCCCCAAAAAGGTTATTTTGGTGGCAAAATCTTGTGGTGGTGAACTCTTAATTATGGTCGGAATCTGTTCTCATGGTATTTCCATTACGCTACATGCTACAGGTGTCGCGATTGTTCAATTTAACATGGTATGTTTAAAGTTAAGCATACCTGTCTCTATCATGGCCTACATATAGACCAAAATTATGTTGAAATAATATGATTTAGCAAAATACAAGCACAGTGTATAAGTACCTAGCATAACTATTAACACCTTTCGTAAAACGTACCTGTTATACGTACCAATAATGTGCCTTTGTTTCATCTGTGTCTGAAGCCTTTAATTTGTAAAAGCTGAAGAATCTGTTGATATTCTTCAAGTCTAGAAAATAACTTATTCTATTTGATTTTGATTTTATGTGTAATTTTAACAAATCGGTAAAAAATGAACTTGTTTTCATGAAAACCTATTTACACAATATGGACAATAAACGCAATTTATTTAATATTTTTTTATGAATCTAGTATCGTCGGATTAAAACACATCTATTACTTTCATGATGTTAGAAATTTTACTTTTAAATGTATAGTTTTTAAATAATTCAAAAAACATTTGTTTTTAAGATATTAGAAAGTTTTTGTTTTTATCATCTTACTGCTTATCAAGAAAAACAGTTAGTTAAAAAAGAAATTATAAATAAAAATGGTCATTCCTGTGATGACGAGGCATGTAAGTGCATACAGGCTTTCTTTAATTCTTTGAAAAAAAATCTCGGCATAATTTTTTTTGTTTTTTGTTGCTTTATATTGAATGACTCGAATTAGATACCCCTGTTTTTACAGTTTATTTTACATAATTCTAAACGTTCTATGTATTACATTCTGAAAAAAAAAATAATTGCGTCTTAGTAGTTCAAAGAAATTCTATTGTAAATACCTATCAGATTAAACAATACTTACTTGCTGAATAAAATAGGATAACCTAAAATATACTTTTAAAACATCTAGAATTACCAAGGAATTAACTATGGTTAAATAATAATAAATGAAATTTCACGATTTAGATTCTTATAAATACCCGTTGGTTTCTTTATTATTATTATTTGTTTTATAGTGAGAAAATTATTACTTGGTTCTCTAAATATTTTTAATGGATAAAAAGGAAAAATATATAAAATTACACATCTTTGATATTAGTTAGTCATTTATATTATTTTTATAATAATAATAATAATAATAGGCTTACCGAACCCAAAGGTTCGATGCCGATACCACCAAACTTCGCCTGCACAGACTCGTCCAATGTTCGCCGGTCAAGCCCAAGCTATTATTTTTAGTCGACCTAATTATTAGATTACTAAACATCAGAAATGGGTAGTATCATCTCTTTAAAACATTTTCTTTTTACAAACATATATTTATTTATTTCATTTTTTTGTCTCGGATATATTTCTTCGTTCTCCCGATCTTCAATTTTTTATCATGATAAAAAATTATTATTCTTTCGATATTTTTGACTGATCCCCATATAAAAAGATGATCATTATAAATAATTAACATGTCTGCTTTCGCCTATCGAATCATAACTAGAATTCTATTTATTTTTTTAATATTGGTATGATTTTTTAATTTCATTTTCTTTATTTTAATTTTTTACTGAAAGACTCGAATAAGATACCACTTTTGGGCAATAAATTTTAAATAACACTAAACGTTATATGTATTACATTCAGAAAAAAAAATCAATTGCGTCTCAGCGAATGCTATGAAAGTTTATTGTTGTCTTAATTGGTGCTTTATCATTAATAGAAAACTCCCAATTTTATTATTCATTTTTCAATTTTATATGAAAATTAAAACGATAAAAAAAAGAGTAAAAAACGGAGGAAAGAAGACAAATATATTTGTAAAATAAATTGGTAGTGGAAGGATGACAAGGATAAGCTGATCGGTTTTGGGATGGGAAGATGGAGTGGGGTCCAGCGGGGGAGTGTTTTGTCGGTACAAGTGGTCATTTATTTGCCTCCCCACAAACCATTACCTCACTCCACGATTACCCTTTTAATTATTTTTATCCTCTCCTAATACAATTGCACTTTGTGTTAGGACTGTAAATCTTACAGGTAATTAATTCATTGTCACGTTATTTAACGTAATGATGTAATTTATGTATCAGTTTTATTATCTCATTCATAATGTAAAACAGAAAAAAAAATATAGATTTCTTAATTTATTTATTTCTAGATCGGCCGTGCGAACCATACATGTTTTTTTTTTTTTTAACATAAAAGAATAATTATTACAACTTGTAACAAAGGAAAAAATGGATGTATATTCTTGTACAAAAGACACCCCTAACGATTATACATTTATAATTATTCCTAAGAATTAAATAATGAAACAATTTTATAACATTACTAAAAAATATAATAAAAACTAAAGAAAGAAAGAAAAGGTATGAATATACTAACTAATACTAGGTTTGGTGCAAGAATATAAAGTATAAAGTAAAATCGATTTTAGTCCAAAAAAACAAAATAATAATAAATCTACATAAGTTAAAATAGAATAAAATAATAATGATATGAGGGCCATAAAAATATATGCTAATATTTACAATAGAATGTCTTGTAGAAGTCTGGGTTTGAGCCTGCGAGATGAAGTTGGAACTCCTATGCTGTAGGCTACTGCACCTCTAAACTGCTGGTAGTGGTATTTTTATAAACGATTTTTGATTAAGTCTTCCATGTATTCGATTCGTAGCTCACGATGTAGTTGACTATTTCTAATAAACCATGAAGCATCTACGGCTATTCTCAATATTTTTTTTTTTAAATGTTTGCAATTTATTTTATTTTCGTTGAGGAAGTGTTCTTAATTATAAATAATAATTGTTTCGGGTTTGAGATCTGATTTTATATTGACGATCGGGTTCAGCATTGCCAGTCTTGCATAGGTCTAGGTTAGTTTGAGGTTTATGTGGTAGCTCCATGTGAGGCATAACTGATAATTTTTACTTTCACTCACATATTTTCATTTAAATAGTCTGACAGGGCTTTAATGTCGATATTTTTGTTTTGTTTTCCCTAAAGTACCTTAAAATGAAACATATTATCTTCTATGGATCTATCAGTATAGTATGAATGAAAAAAAATACTAAATATTCAAGTTGAACGAATTTGATAATCCACTTAAGGAGAAAAGAGCAAACAAATTATAAGATTTTTTATGTTTTGTTATTTTCCGGGACTTAAGAATAGATTTATAATATACCGTTGGAAAGCTGAACAGTTTAGAAAAATATCCTATTTAAAAAGTTGTATAAGATAATACAGTGCGAAGAAAAGGGTATACAACTAAGTTATTATTGTTGTGTAATATAATAAATTATTTAGTACATGTAAAGCACATGTTTAATATCTAAAATGAATGTTATTATTTAACCTTTTATCAAGTCTAACATAATGTAAAAGTTCTTAAATTGTGTTTAACAACGGAGGTAAGTAAAATTCGTGTGTTGCGCCCACCTGATTTGTTTTCTAAATTAAGCAATGCTGTACCTCTGTGTAATTGTACCTTAATCATTTATAAAATTGTAGAAGCATTTTGTTTTAATAATTATTTCTAATGGCGAAATCTTGAAACAACTTATAATGAAACGCCTGTAACCATCCTAGATTCCAATAACATAATCTGGGATCAGTAGCTCGGATGCCTAACATTCCATTCCACCATCCAGCAATCTCATCGTGTGGTGAACGTCGTCTTATCTGCATTTAAGCCGGATTGTATTGCAAGGGAGTCTTTCTTGGCGTAGAACAGGCTTTAGATCTGGTACTCGATATTGCTTTGCAAACTCAGTAAATTCCTTCCTCCTACACATTTCCTCATAATCCAATCCTACGAAACGGACAGATCCTTCAAAATCAATCAAAATAGTTGATGTTCATCCCTTTTCTTTCGAGGCAGCATCTTAAGACCCATTATTTACCTAGTATAAACAGCTTTATTATGCTTGAGTGTTTTCTGTCAATAGTGATCCAATTATTACCTTAATCAGTACTCATTCCGACACCAAAAACGTTGAAGTTATGAAATGAAATAAATAAAAAAAAATCTTGGAACAAGCCCCCTTAGAAAAAATACAATGAACAAAAATAAATAATTATGGTATGGTTACTTTAATAAATAAAAGATCAACTATTCAATATATCTATAAATCGTTACAAATTTATAACACACACATACATACACACACACACACATACTTACATATACATATACATAACATATACATATACATATATATATATATATATATATATATATATATATATATATATATATATATATATATATTATATATATATATATATATATATATATATATACACACACACATATATTTATACCGTATTTTACAATGGAACGGAAGATTGAGATACAAGTAGTTAATGTAAGAGAAGATGTTTGAAGGAAAAGAGGTGGATTTACGGATAGAGATAGGCAGCGCATTCCAAAACGATGAGGAGGAACGAACCAGAAACGATTTATGGAAGGATGCAGTTCTATGTGATGAGGTATAAATATTGATTGATTGGGTTCTAGTATTCAACGAATATATGTCAGAGCGGAGGTTGAGAAGCTTAGTTACGTAGGAAGGTTTTCTATTTTTTATTATGGAAGTACGAAGTCATAATTGGATAATTAAAATTATTTCCAATAAATAACCTACATACCCTTCTTCGTAAACCTATGAGTTCCTAATTTACAACATCCTTGAATAATATTTCGCTCTGAATTCCCAAACTAGACAAAAACGACAAAGGACTTCATAACTGGAAATATTCTTTTTTTCGTGATTTTCAAACCAAGCAACAAATTTTAGCCTAAATAATATCTGATTTAGCAAACTATTATCAATGTGCAGACAAAGGGTTTTTTATATCAGATAGATCGTGTCACACTGAAAATGTTTAACAGTCAAAACAGCTAACTTTTAAAAACGACTACCTTTGCACATTAGAAATAATTCACTATTACTCACGACTTCAGTTATTGGATATAAATAAACTAGGAATGAATTTAATTATAAACTGATTTTTCCCTGGTTTAAACTTCCAGATGAAAGAGTAATAATATAAATGTTTAACATAGTGTTCTTTTTTATTATTTATTTATTTATCAGATCGGCTGTATTAGCCATACATGGGTTTATATATAAACAGTTGTTGCAATTTCTAACAATTGACAGAGTGGAGGCATAGTCTCATTCAAAGACATCCCTAGCTATTTTATGTCTGAACAAATACTTAAAATCAAATTAAAACAAAAGAAAGAAATGAAACTAGAAGTAAAGTAAGTTGATGTAAGATAATAAATTAATACATATATAAAATAATTCAAACAAGAAAATAAAATACATGTACCTTGAAAATAATCAAATGCATAAATAATTAACTTGAAAAAAACACATTAAAATAATAATAGAAATAAATAACACATAATATATTGAATGTAAGCTGACAATAAATGATGGATGTTCTAGAAAAGATAAGTTAGTAATTAATAGCTATGATGTTTAAAAAATAATGTAGTGTTCAAAAACTAAATACATATTTAAGGAAAAATATATTGAATCTCATTAGATAATGGAGAGTGGTGAAAACTATAAAATTAATGATTGTTGTAATTTCTAGTTTACGCGATTTAAGAAAACCAATTGGAATTTTCCTGGAGAAATCCAAAGTTAATTTGAAGTATGGAGGAAAGTAAAAGTTGTGTGATAGGCACAGCACTTGATTTTTGGATAAAATATAACATACGCACATATCCGTGTATAACGTATTTCAACTTACCTTGATATATTTTCTTGATAGTTTTACCCTGTTTATTTTTCGGTGAAAGGTTAGGATGATTGTAATAGCAAGCTGCCGTATTGATTTTCTCTTCCATGAATCTCACTAATATTACAATAATAGTATCATATTATAATAACAAAGACTGGTTTACATGTAGGTTCATTTCCAACATCACGCTGATTAATTCGGTCCATTTCAAAATACAGAATATCAGACTTCATATGTTTTCTTCCAAATGACCAAGTCCACCCGAATCCAAATGACCAAGTCCCGCTAAAACGTCTGACTCTGATTGGTTAATCTAGCACAAAAACGAAAAGTCGTTCGAAACTGAAATTTCAATAAAAAAAGTCACTTTATATTTATCATTTTGCACATTCTTACGATTTCCTCAAAAAAGGCTCTACCGATTTTTATTAAACTCGCTACATTGTTAAACTCATTAATATGATTTACCTTTCTTAAAAACACTTTTAAATACATCACTCATTATTTCATATTTATAGCTTACTGCTATTCGTCCACATCGAAGTTTATTAGCTTACTGTTTCTTTAAAAATTATTTTTATTTATTTATCCAAACTACTTTTCACTTTCTTATTATTTGATAAAAATATTCATTATTCATTCATATATTTACTTGGCGTCTTGTTATTTTTGTGTATACCCGAGTTGTTTTGACTTTATCGTCTTTAAGACGCCGACCACCCAGGTGTTTCTTCAAGTGCAGGAACAAATGGTAGTTGCTGGGCGCCAGATCAGGGCTGTATGGAGGTTAATTTAGAGTTTCCCATTTAAAGGATTTGATGAGATCCTTGGTCCGATTAGCCACATGTAGACGGGCATTGTCATGCAGCAAAACGATACCCTTACTCAACTTGCGACGTATTTTGTTCTGGATTGCACGACGCAGATTTTTCAATGTCTCACAATAAGATGCTGGATTAATTGTCTCATTACGAGGCAGAAACTCCACTAGCAATACTCCTTTTCTGTCCCAGAAAACTGTGCACATGATTTTCCGGGCAGAAATTGTTTGCTTAAACTTCACTCTTTTGGGTGATGATGAATGTCGCCATTCCATGGATTGTTGTTTTGATTCTGGTGTGACGTAGGCCACCCATATTTTGTCACAAGTAACAATTTGGTCTAAAAAATCTTCACCTTCATTATGGTACCGCTCAAGGAAAGTCAATGCACTGCCCAAACGTTGGGTTTTGTGCAAATCCGACAACATTTTTGGAATCCAACGTGAACACAATTTTCGGTAATTCAAGTTCTCGGTCACAATGCGATACAAAACACTACGAGAATATTGAGGAAAGCAGTCGGACAATGATGAAATTCTAAAGCGTCTGTTTTCTCTCGCCTTTTCGTCCACTTTCTGCAACAAATCTTCATTAACGACCGAAGGACGCCCACTCCGTTCTACATCATGCACATTTGTGCGGCTATCTTTAAATTCTCTCACCCATTTCCTTACCATTCCATCACTCATAATGTTTTGTCTGTAAACTTCAACGATCTTACGATGAATTTCGATCGGTTTAACGCCTTTAGCACTAAGAAATCGTATAACAGTCCGTACTTCACAATCAGCGGGACTCACGATTGTCGAAGGCATCTTAAACACTAAGTAAACAACGTATACACTGAAGAATCTGACTGTAATGGCGTCAGTGCGAAGACAAGAGATGTAGGTAACCAGTGCGCATGCGCGGAACGCCGACTGTAGCGCTGTGGCGGCTGAATCGCAAAACGGTACTTACTTAAATTAAAATACCTCTTACATTGTACTTTATAGAAGTAACTCGTGATTATTGTTAGAAGTATCTATTTAGTATATGTATTAATAATTTACGTTATTATAATTGTGTATATATATTTCATTTTTTGGAAATAATTCTACTTAATTTGACTATTGTAATATCTTTGGTTATTTCAATGATGGGAGGGAAATTTCTTCCTTTTTTTCTTGAATTGCCACTGAACCACTTTTTTTTCCGAGTTTTCTAATTAATTACAATGGTTAATATTCAATTGAAATAACCCTTAGGGTCTGATGTCATATTTGTATCGAAATTGACATCCCAAGGCAATCTAATAGTGTTTTGTTCCATGTCTCTTCACAAACTATTTATCTGATAAGGAAAAGTTTCCTTTTCTTCTTTGTTATTTACAGAATTGTATGATTCTTTTATTTCTTTTGTCCATGTCAATTTCAATTTCGAATTTTATTTAAATTAGATTTTCCCGTCTATCGTTGAGAATGGAAATTATCGAGATGCTTGGTCTAAAACTTGAAAGGTTTTTCCCGACAGCATCAGTAAATTGAATCCAACAGTATTTTCCCAGATTTCTCCTTATTTACATTGAACGTTTGTAGGAAGGTAGATTCGTGATTTCAAAAGGGTTATTTTGCTTATTTTATTTAAATTAAATCAGATCATTTATTATGTGATATAGTCGATAGTTTAATTTCTATGAAATATAATGACTAGCCACGATTTCTTAATTAACGTATTAGTATTGAAAGCAGGATGAAATAGTTTAGGAGTCGGTCATTTACACATGGAAATAAAAATACTAAAATATTGTTGTGAAGCCTAAGTTTCAACTCACATGGCGTGTCTTCATCAAGACTAAACTGAAAACAAATAACTTGCGAGGTATGAAAAGTATGTACATAGAAATTTGTGAAACACCGCCATGGAATAAAGAAAAAATGAAAAATCAATATTCCATAAATAGTAATTAATAAAAATAACCATAAAGAATGAGTTTATACAGCCATATTTAAAGATATAATAACAGTTGCTAAAGTTAAAGCTAAAGTAATAATTAAAAAATAAGTAGTAGCTAAATAAAGTAGCCCACATATTTTTGTGATCGATGTAAAGATTTTAATTTATAATAATAAAAACTATATATTTATTAGCCCATAGTAATAAAAAGTTGAGAAGAGATAATCCATATTTTATTTTTGTTTATTAATACGGAACTTTTCGTTAGTTCAATAAATTTTAGTATGCATATGAAGAAGTATTTGCATTATTAATAAAATGTATAGTTTAAAAAACGAACAAGCCTTATACTGTGGCACACCCAGCCTCTATCAATTCGGTGAAAACCTGGCGGCTAAGTGTTATCTCAGCCTAATCACGTCATTGCACGGCCGTTGGCCTATACATAGCCCAATAAATGAATTATTTATATTTCATGAAATGAATTACATAGCTAGGTTTTATATATTTTTTCTTTAAATACAAAAATACATTGAACGTAATTGGAGATTTGCGTAGCCAAATATTGTGAAACACCTAATTTATGTGAACCACTATTAATGCGTGTCGACGTTTAGTAGCCTCACCTTTAGGCTTTCATCAGGTTGTAGTAAAACAAGATGCAACTATAAAGGTGTATACATAATTTTTTTCCAAACAATTAGGGTTTTATCTTGTTTGATTTAGTGTCGATGAAAACCTACAACTAAAGTCAAAACTTCTGAACTATCAATAGGAGCTTAAACTTACTTTGAGTTTCGTTTCTGGACCACGTACCTCGACCAACTTCTTAAGCACTAAGTTTTAGAATTACTTTCATATTTAGAGAGAAATAGAATTAATGTTATATATATATATATATATATATATATATATATATATATATATATATATATATATATATATATATATATATATGTATATAATTAAATAACCTCCAACACTGAAGAACTTTAGTGAAATATTACAGCTAAAATAATAACTAATCTAATTACAGACTATGTTACTTCTAGAATGATCTCCCACGCCAAGAGGGGATCGTATTTATGAGGACTAAGACAGGAAATGATTCAGTGCTGACATTGTACTAGTCTGTACCTTTAACTATATATGTAGCATAATGCGGTCGCGAAGCTGACTTAAAACGGCGTCAACACTAAAAGTATTAGCTAGAAAAAAAATATATTGATTTTTTTTTTATGTAAGCAGAGAGAATTACTTTTTAGACAAATAATTAAAATCAAAAATGTTGACCGGCAAGGTCTGGACGGTTACGAATAGATTGACTGATATAAGATATTACAAAAAAAAAAAAAAATAACCTAGGTTATTGAAGGTAATTTTTTTATATATGTTTTCTTTATCTATTGAAACATTACAAATAGTTGAACAATAATTGGGCAATCTCCTCACATCGTACATTAATTGTTGTTATCATCTTTTATATTCTTACAATGTTTATTAGGGGAGCGGCGTGGTCCTAGTGGATAGAGCACTAGTATACGGTTGTCCGGGTCCTGGGTCCGAACCCCGGCCCTGAGAGAATATTACTCATTCTTTTAATTCAGCCAGGGGGCGACCTAGGGTATGGAGACCCTCCTGGGGTAGACCCAGCCTCTTTACAGTGGGTATCCACATTGGGGAAAAAAACTGGCGGCTGTGCGTGATTAAGGCCTAATCGTCCCATTGCTGGCTGTTGTACTAAGCCCAAGACCCTTCATAGGCCCTTATGCTTATTATTGCTGGTTAAAAAAACATACAAGGGAAATAAATACTAATAATAAAATTAATTCCTAACTTGAAAAATAAATACTATGGTAAAGAACCATATAATATTTTTAGTTTGATAGAAGAAGAAGAAACTTTATTTATTTACATAATATTTACAATGTACACTCAATACAAATATGTTTGGTTTCATGATTTCAGTGGACCTTTTTTCATGATAACAGAGTTTCAATCATCTTTTGAATTTACTAATTATCATGCAATATTTTGTTTAAGATAGTAGGAAAAGTAACACGAGTAGTATATCGTGGGTAGTTATTGATGATTCGCATACTTGTATTTTGTATTGTTTCTATTTTTTTATAATTGGTATTGCAAGTCGAGCTCCAGACGGGCGATACATAACAGATCTGGGCACGTATGACTGTTTTATATAGTAGTAGTTTGTTCTGAGTGCTTAAACTGGATTTTTTATTAAAATATGGGAATATTTTATAAATACATTTTTTTGTTTTTTCGGATTTTCTATTGATATGTTCAGTATATGTTAACGATTTGTCTAAAGTTATGCCTAAGTATTTAACTGATTTAGACCAGTTAATGTGGACTGAGTTTAATAAAAGATGATGGTTTATGTTCGGTCTGTGCTTAGTAAAGATTAAGGCTTCTGACTTGTTTGCATTTATTTTTAATTTTCACATATTGCAATATTTATTTTTTTTTTAAAGTTTAGCTGCAATCTGTTAACTATGGTATCGATGCGATAGGATGATGTATATAGGGCTGTATCATCAGCGTAAAGAGACCTTAGTTTGATATGTTTTATAGTAATATATGTTTGGTTATATCGATGGTGATGTAATGTTACAAATAGGGCATTAACCTAAGTGATTGTCGCACATAATTTCCAATGTTGTATTATTAAATATAATATAAATGTTTTTATCGAAACCATCCATATAATTCTGATTTCAATTTTATTAAAAACATTATTTCAAGCAGCGAGGTCCGTGAAAGTATTGTGATGCGCGCACTAGATTTTTTTTTCAATCAACCAGATTTTTATATTTAACCCCAATTTTTACTCAATGTACGGTGAAGGTTCCAAGCGGCAATGCGTTTTACGACCTATTGGTTGAAACAAACTAAAGCAAAGTATCGGAAAAGATTTATTTTCACTTAAAAATCTATTTGTTCCTCGATCTATTGCTATAATTTATTACCTTTTGACAAAATATTATTCTTTTAATAAGAGAGCTTGGAATGGGGAGAAGAAGAGTTACGCGACGCCATCGCTCAGACCAGCCACAACTTATATCCATTAGGAAGCGGCAGTAATGGATAATATACGGTCCTCTCAAATACATATATTCTATGGTATTCGTAACTCTCAGGATTTCGGCATACCGCATTGTGATTTCAAGAGTGGTTTGATAACATATCTAGGATAAATGAATTTTGAAATAAATCGGGTAAATCTAAAATAATAAAAACTTAATTAAATTTGTTTTGTTTAAATTATTGTATCTCTGCCAAGATAATAAAATTGTATAGGGTAACTGCACCAATTATTGACACCTTAAGAAAAAGTTCGTGTTTTTTTAAAAAATTCTCCCGTATTTATTGACCGATCTTTTCTATTAAAAATATTTCCATTGAGCAAACATCTATTCTGTCCATTCTGCTCATTGTATGAAATTTATGAATAAATCCACTTTTTAGCACAAAATTCAGATGCATGTTTTTCCTCCTGTTACTGACAGGGTCAGAAACCAATTCTTGACACCCTGTATAAAATGTATATTATTTCCAACATTTAAATAGAAAATTAAATTTTTAAAAATTACAAAATAAGATATAGGATTCATAACTATTGTTTGAGTAACAGCGCACGCTGGGAACTCATTAATATTATCAGACGTTTAATTAAAACCCATCAAGAGGTTAAAATTCGTAAATATTTATTTGGTTTAAATAATTTTAAAATACATTTTTAATGAAATTTACAACTATATAGAGATCATGTGTTAGATGCTACTAATTGTGCACATAGGAACATATTATGAGTTAATGAATGTGTATATTATAATACAAGAAAAAAAAATTAAACGCTTAAAATATATGTTTGAGTCAAACATCTCTCAGACTTTTTAAACATAATAGAAAATTCACAATGAGAACTTATCGTCACTATCACGGCATCAATGCTCGGACCAACCTATTTTTAATGGGTAGCAAGGCCCAATGGCTTAATAACTGCGTGATTATGTTATTATATGTGATTGTTATCACTTCTTCTTTGAACGTAAAAACATTTTTCATGCGTTTGCAGGCTCTCATACATTTAGCTTCTACCATATATTCCTATCAGCGATCTTCCGTACATTGCATGCCACGCGGATCTTCTTATTTTTTGGGTCCATCAATGCAATTATATATTAACCCTACAGTTCTGTTTTGAACGGGACTTTTGTCATAGAAAACCTAGTTAATCAGGCATTGGAACTTCACTCAAAAACCCAAATACTAACAAACGGGCCAGTTATTGGATAAAGGCATGTTTTTCGATTACCTAAATCCTAACACCACAAAAATGGTTGTTCTAATAGTAATTCACCCATAAATCATCTACCCTTATTACCTAACATCAATATTGGATTGATAGAAAAGGATTCGAATGTAAAAACAAAGATGAAATAGTTATAATAGATGAAATTTAAACTCATCTCCTAAGCAAAAACCTTAACTGTCCGACATAAGAGAGACAGAGGCTAAAACTTCATTCCTGCATACCTTGTCACCAATGCTGACTTGATCATTATAGGAAACTGTCGGAAATTACTGTGGCTTTGATTTAAACCGTAAAATATAAATATTAGTAGAATCAAGTCGTATATTTTTAAAAATGATACTTTTTAAATAATAGTTCAACTATTTTAGCTCTAAAACAACCATCGCATTAATGTGTTAACTGATAAACACACAGACACACACACAACAAACATACAAATATATCAATATCTTGTTGGTAGGTTACAATTAAAATGAGAAAAAAATTAATACAAAAACAAAATAAAACGACATTATTATTCTTTTCATCTCTTAGTCCCAGATTCAACTACTGCTGAGTGTGTGTCGATCCTGGGGTTCCAAATCTATCTAAAGTTGGTACCCAAATACTGTAGGATAATTTTCGTGGTATATATAAACATCTATATGTATGTAATATATTACATTAATCTGTTGACATACTAATGATAATGGTTTCACACTACGTTTTTCCAGAAAGTCTTTTTTTCCTAAATTTTCGGTTACACAAAATCAAAAATATTTAATTAATTTCTTGTGTTTGCTACATGTTCTCTAACTTGACTAGAGTCAGGACAATGGTTTCCAAAAAGTAGTGAACCTATTTAAGGAAATTCGACATGAAATGTGGAATTTTTCATTACTCTATTAATGAAATTATTTTTACGTTATGTAAGGAAAGGTTTCAGTATGATTTGGAACGAATTAATTAATTTTGTTCTTAGTATCTGTTTAAAATATCAGCATTTATCAAAGGTGTTTATTTAAGGACTTGTTTTATTTTTTATGACATCAGATTTTAATACAACAAATTGATTTGAATAAAATTTTCCACAGTAAAATTTCTTTGAAATATTCCTTAGGTAGCTTTTCGAAATCAGGTCTTAATTGGTATTTAAGTGTATACTAATACAGTGGAAAATCACTTGTATTTTTAAATTAAAAAAAAAAAATAACTCATAATTTTATTTTGTTTTAAAATATATATTTATTTAGTTATTGGTAATTTATTAATTTATTTCTAGCTTGTTTTTATTGTTTTAAATAGAGATACTGTGTTATATCTACTGATACACATACACACATTTTATAAGTAAATGAAAGTAGAAATTATCTATTCAGAAAAAGTGGTGGAAATGATTTTAAAAACTGATATAGGCCTATGTTCTGAAAATACACATATGTTTAATTTTATGGTATATACATTTTTAATTAAAACGCTTTAATACAAAACGTTAACCACTTGAGTGTAAGCCATACCCTGCGGTCATATAAGGCTATTAGAAGTTAACGAACTCGAAATACCCACTATACTAACACATCCGAAAAGTTTGGATGGTCGACCGCATATTACGAAACTTCTGTATCAATCTCTTCGCACATAAATTAAGCATCCTTCATTCAAATTATTTCAAGTTTCTTCTGAAATTATTCTGAATAAATAAACAATTGATTAACGAACGAGTTTGAAAAAATAATAAATTACTTAAAAGAATAATAATTGTGCTTTCCTGTTTTATTTAACTATTCTTCTAAAGATTCATTTTATTTTATTTTCTTAAATTATATTTAACTTCTTTCTGTACATTTTTTGCCGAATACGTTCAAAGTGAGAATTCGGAAATAATCGTCATTATTTTAATATTATGAATTTTTAAAATGTATAAAAATCTAGTGCGTTATTCACAGCTAACAACTTTCACTTGCCTATCTTTTTGGAGTTATAATTAATCAAGTTTAGATCTGGTTAAATCATGGATTTTTTCATTTCGTTTCTATGGAAAATTTAGTTTCCATTAAATAACATATTAGGAGGAATTATAATGTTGTTCGCCATTGTAAATTATATATTATTATATTAGACATTATTCAATTTCTTATTAATATATGATAAAGCTATATTACTACTCTAATTTATTTATTTTTATGGGTTAAAAAAAAACAAAAAAAAAAAAAAAACCTGTAACACTACAACCAATGAAGGGTCTTAGGCTCAGTACATATTGAGATTCGTACTTTTTCTAGGCCAACGGCCGTGCAATGAGGTAATTAAACCTTGATCACGCTCAGCCGCCAGGTTTTTTTTACCCAAGTTTTACGGGTACCCACTTATTAGAGGCTGGGTCTGCCCCAGAGGGTCTCCATACCCTAGGGTGGCCCCTCTACTGAATAATAATATTCTGCCAAACCCGGTATTCAAACCCGGGACCAGGAGAACTGTAGACTGGTGCACTATCCACAAGACCACGCCGCTTCTTTGCTAGTTTAAGAACAAAAATAATACTTTAAAACTGATAGTTTCCTCTTTTATAATTACCAAATATTATTTAGTATTTACAATGTTATTTTCAACTCATATGTGATTTAGAATGATATATTGTGGATTAGAATAATACATTAAGAACTGATCAATTAAGCGTGAAATATTAATTTTATTTTCCATTACAGAAAAGAATTCAGCTTCTTTGTTTCCATCTTATTTTTATTCAAACATATAACAGTCGACGTTTTTCCTCGCTCTGCGACATAAACACTTGAAACGTGATTTCAGATACACCGTAGTGTTTTTAATTTATTCATTCTTATTAAATAAGGTATACTTTTATATTCTCCCTGATTTCGAGAATTGTTTCTAGCTTTGTTTTTATTACAAGTCTTTCGTTCAGTCTATTGTGTTTGTGTAAAAAGGTCTTAAAAAAGTTTTAATATCGTAATAACTCTTATCAATCTATTGACGTGTACGTAAATGAAGAGGAAAATAACATGTATATATGCCTTTTAAAGGTGTTTTAAAAAAAATATATTAGAACTAACACAAAATCTAGAGCGGACATCACCAATCTAATATATGAATACATTTTTAATGTATCCATATATCTCCATGGAGATCCCATTTCGTTTCCAAGCGAAAAAAAAAAATTAATTTTCCATCAAAAGGTTTTGCTATAGAAATTACCTAATCTATCTTCTATTTTTTTTAATTTATTTTTTTTTGTTTACTCTCCGTTAAAATACACCATCAGGTAAAAATAATGAAAATATGGGAATAACATATTCGTAGCATAAATATATGATTGATACGTTGATTTCCAAAAAAGTACCTTATTTATTTTAGGGAACTTTACAGGAAACACAAAAACCTCTCTTAAATTATTCATTGAACCAATTAATTTGACTATTTTTAAATTAATATTTAGAAATCATATTAATTTATTTATTTTGACATTATGAAAGGTAACGTTTTTTAACGATTTAGAATGAACTTGAATATGTAATTTATATACGCTTCTGAAATATTAAATTTCAGTTTTGTACAACCGTTTCTGAGCTTCGCCAACTCTACACACATTCTGATTTTTTTGCGAAACTTTATCATTTGGACCTAGGGGACCCTAAAATGTGTAGTTTTGGAGAAGACTCGAATCCAAAAATTTTATTATATATTTTATATATAGGTGAGTGAAATTAAAAACCATTTGGAAGGGAATAAGTAATATTACTGTTAATAAGATAATTATGATCAAACTACATCCTATGTCTACAATTCAGGATTGGAATAGCTATAAGATTTTGAAACACTATATTTTTAACCGGGAAAAATTATTCGACTTTTACTCAGTTTCACGAGCAACAGCCGAGGGTGAAGAGATGCTATCCCGTAAATCAGAACGCTTCGTTTGAAAGCTTGCCTCCCCAGAAAAGGAAAACAAAATGTTGTTATTTTTGATTTATTTAGACACCTTAAGTTACTGGTGCCTTTTATACTCAGACCCAGTGTGTTTTCCTTTGAGAAAGTTTCGACTCTTGAGCCCTTCTCGTGAAGTTGCCTGGTCCCGATTCGTCCAACTTCTCTCTCCCAAGGGATAGTGACTTAGATTGGTACTTCGAGTACTTCGCCCTGGTGCATAAACACACTTTATATACAGTTACAGTCTGTTATTAACTTATTTTCAGGGTTTCTCCTTAGGGAATTGTGACTTTACTTCGTCAATAGGATATCCGTCCCTTTTATTCGTCTAGGAGCATTAATTATTCAATTCCGTGTATGCCTTTATTCCGGGGAAAACATGTATATTGATGGATAATAGTGTAATTTCTGTTTGCTGTCTGCTTCATTAGAATTAGCAAAGTTAAAGAATACATAAGTTTATACAGAATATAATGCAGGCTTCCAGTTTTTATTAATATACCCCTTCACATAATATACTGTTTAATTTTGCTGTATTATTCAGCTGCATCAATTTTTACCCTTACTAGTTTTCATCCAAAATAAAATGTAGGTTTCCCTTAGTAGCTTTACTACGTTAGAAATAATTCAGTCTTTAGAATAGAAAACTATTTTATTCTAGAACATGAATCCTTAAAAATAACATAAATGTCACTAATAAATATAGCATATCTGTCAAAAAAACATTAAATAGCTTTAATTATTTACATAAGTAAAGGAAGTAGAGAAAGCAATTTATACATATGTATAAACTAAAATAACAACATAAAATAAGTAAAAACAAAAAACGGCTAAAAAAAAAAAAAAGGAATCTTTTGCAATAAATAGACAGCTATTTAATTTTATAATTAATGTACGTTACACCAAAAAACAGTCGATAATTTTTTTATTAAGACGCCATGAATCTTTCGGCATCATAGCGCCATATTACTCTTATCTCGATATTCATCCCAAAACAGCTGTTCGACAACTTGCAGGGAAACTTGATGTATGCTAACCTCAAGGCGATTAAAAAAAAAAAAAACTCAAACAGTTATAGTATAACAATGGGAATACAACCTACACAAAAATATCTGGCGCCCGCAAGAAAGGACTGTCACTTACCCTTGTTGATAAAATTAATTTGAGATATATGAAAAATAGAGTTGAATATATTTTAAAGAATTATATTCAGTTACCAGCAAAATGGGCAAAAATATAATTAGATTTATCCTTAGTACAAAATAAGAAAATCTATCGACAAAATGAAAATTTGTTAATCGTTGTTCATCGTTGAATTATTTTTACGAGGAAGGACTTAATCCTTAAACCTCAACCCTCCTCCTTTCTCAACCCGGACTTGGGACCGGGCTATGGCGGAGTTAAAAATTAATGTAGAAAACGCTATAACGATCAAGGAGATTGTTTACATCTTTTCCATATTGATCATTAATTTTGAATTCTACATTATTTTAAATATACAAAAAATAGTCATAACAATCAACAATCTTCCAGTTTATGTGGAATATAGACTGTCATATTGATCATGGCATTTTCTGTGGTGATATTTAGCCAATGAAACAATCGCAGTCTGTTCCACGAGTGGCTCCTACGTCCCTCTCTCTCTCTTCTCCTCATCCTTATGTTCTCTTTTCCTGTTTCCATGTGTGTGGAACATAGACTGTCATATTGATCATGGCATTTTCTGTAGTAATATTTAGCCGAAGAATCAATCGCAGTCTGTTCCATGAGTGGCTCCTACTTCCCATTCTCTCTCTCCTCCTCATACTTATGTCCTCTGTTCCTATTTAAATGTGTGTGGAATATAGACTGTCATATTGATCATGGCATTTTCTGTGGTCATATTTAGCCAATGAATCGATCGCAGACTGTTCCACGAGTGACTCCTTCGTCCTTTTCTCTTTCTCCTCCTCATCCTTATGTCCTCTGTTGCTCTTCTCATGTATGTGGAAAAGGGACTGTCATATTGATCATGGTATTTTCTGTGGTCATATTTAGGCAATGAATCAATTGCAGTCTGTTCCACGAGTGGCTCCTACGTGCAAATGTTTCTCTCCTCCTCATCCTTATGTATTATATTGCTATTTACATGTGTGTGGAACATAGACTGTCATATTGATCATGGCATATTCTGTAGTCATATTTAGCCAATGAATCAATCGCAGTATTTTCCACGAGTGGCTCCTACGTGCATATGTCTCTCTACTCATCCTCATCTTCTCAGTTCCTGTTTCCATGTGTGTGGAACTTAGACTTTCATATTGATCAAGACATTTTCTGTAGTCATATTTAGCCAATGAATCAATCGCAGTCTTTTCCATGATCGGCTCCTTCGTCCCTCTCTCTCTCTTCTCCTGATCCTTATGTCCACAGATGCTCATATCATGTGTGTGGAACATAGACTGTCATATTGATCATTGCAATTTCTGTGGTCATATTTAGGCAATGAATCAATCGCAGTCTGTTCCACGAGTGGCTCCTACGTGCAAATGTTTCTCTCCTCCTCATCCTTATGTATTCTATTGCTATTTCCATGTGTGTGGAACATAGACTGTCATATTGATCATGGCATATTCTGTAGTCATATTTAGCCAATGAATCAATCGCAGTCTGTTCCATGAGTGGCTCCTACGTCCCTCTCTCTCTCTTCTCCTGATCCTTATGTCCACAGATGCTCATATCATGTGTGTGGAACATAGACTGTCATATTGATCATTGCAATTTCTGTGGTCATATTTAGGCAATGAATCAATCGCAGTCTGTTCCACGAGTGGCTCCTACGTGCAAATGTCTCTCTCCTCCTCATCCTTATGTATTCTGTTGCTATTTCCATGTGTGTGGAACATAGTCTGTCATATTGATCATGGCATATTCTGTAGTCATATTTAGCCAATGAATCAATCGCAGTCGGTTCCACAGGACTATCCGTCGTTCCTTTCTTCCTTAGTATCTTGTGGTCTTTTTTTGCTATTCTTGTATGATGTTGTATTTTTAATTTCTTCCATATAGCTTTTTCATTCTTTATCGACAATTGTTTTTATTTTTGGTCATAAATTGGTTAATGTTCATTTGAAATAAGCTGTCGGTTTCACAGTAACGTTAACAATGTAACAGAGAATATATATTTTATTTTGGTAATTTGGTTATTTTTTTTTTTGTGTGTTAGGAACATTTTCAGCAACAAGGAATACACATTTCTATGACTGTATATTATTATATTGTATGTAGAAGTTAACACCAATTGACACAATATATAATATGTCCTTAAAAAGCTATTTAGTCAAACAGTATATCGCTCATTAAACGACCTCCCAAAAGGTTAGGGTTGTGAAAGTTGTGTCTTACTTCATCGCCGAAAAAACGCACAAAAACAGCGATATATTTCTGTACAGAATTGTTCCTAGTTAGGTAGATACTCTAAAATAGCAATAAGCATGCTTGACGGAGGGTCGACTGTGAGGAATCAGTAAAATTCATTGATCAATGATTTTTAAAAAGTGTGTTTTTTGAATTTAAAATTTCTAAAAGTATTAGTGTCATGGCGGCAACTTAAGTCAGAACTTAATATCGCTCTCTGTTTGTCCTATGAATACTATTAGTATTAACTAATGTTTTGTTCCCAACGCTGGTAAACACTGAGTGTATGTGGTTGGGAACACGTTAGAACTACTTTTTTAGGGTGAGTGCATTTAATAGACCAACAAAGTGTGATAAATAGTGCTCGCTGTTAGCTGTATAGGTCTCCACGTGGGAGACGGGATCTGTCCCGCATCCTGCTTCGCACTGGATATCATTGAGCAGTAGTAGCCCTGTTATCAGCGCTGCGGTAGCTCAGTTGTTCTGAGCACTACCAACTTATCACTGAGTCATTATCGTCGCGAGTTCGATAATGACTCAGTTGAATATCGATATGAAAAATAGAGTTGAATATATTTTAAAGAATTATATTCAGATACCAGCAAAATGGGCAAAAATATAATTAGATTTATCCTTAGTACAAAATAAGAAAATCTATCGACAAAATGAAAATTTGTTAATAGTTGTTCATCGTTGAAATATTTTTACGAGGAAGGACTTAATCCTTAAACCTCAACCCTCCTCCTTTCTCAACCCGGACTTGGGACCGGGCTATGGCGGAGTTAAAAATTAATGTAGAAAACGCTATAACGATCAAGGAGATTGTTTACATCTTTTCCATATTGATCATTAATTTTGAATTCTACATTATTTTAAATATACAAAAAATAGTCATAACAATCAACAATCTTCCAGTGTATGTGGAATATAGACTGTCATATTGATCATGGCATTTTCTGTGGTCATATTTAGCCAATGAATCAATCGCAGTCTATTCCATGAGTGGCTCCTACGTCCCATTCTCTCTCTTCTCTTCATCCTTATGTTCTCTGTTTCTATTTAAATGTGTATGGAACATAGACTGTCATATTGATCATGGCATATTCTGTAGTCATATTTAGCCTATGAATCAATCGCAGTCTGTTCCACGAGTGGCTCCTACGTGCAAGTGTCTTTCTCCACCTAATCCTTATGTATTGTGTTTCTATTTCCATGTGTGTGGAACAAAGACTGTCATATTGATCATGGCATTTTCTGTGGTCATATTTAGCCAATGAATCAATCGCAGTCTGTTCCATGAGTTGCTCCTACGTCCTTTTCTCTTTCTCCTCCTCATCCTTATGTCCTCTGTTGCTCTTCTCATGTATGTGGAAAAGGGACTGTCATATTGATCATGGTATTTTCTGTGGTCATATTTAGGCAATGAATCAATTGCAGTCTGTTCCACGAGTGGCTCCTACGTGCAAATGTTTCTCTCCTCCTCATCCTTATGTATTCTATTGCTATTTACATGTGTGTGGAACATAGACTGTCATATTGATCATGGCATATTCTGTAGTCATATTTAGCCAATGAATCAATCGCAGTCTGTTCCACGAGTGGCTCCTACGTGCAAATGTTTCTCTCCTCCTCATCCTTATGTATTCTATTGCTGTTTCCATGTGTGTGGAACATAGACTGTCATATTGATCATGGCATATTCTGTAGTCATATTTAGCCAATGAATCAATCGCAGTCTGTTCCATGAGTGGCTCCTACGTCCCTCTCTCTCTCTTCTCCTGATCCTTATGTCCACAGATGCTCATATCATGTGTGTGGAACATAGACTGTCATATTGATCATTGCAATTTCTGTGGTCATATTTAGGCAATGAATCAATCGCAGTCTGTTCCACGAGTGGCTCCTACGTGCAAATGTCTCTCTCCTCCTCATCCTTATGTATTCTGTTGCTATTTCCATGTGTGTGGAACATAGTCTGTCATATTGATCATGGCATATTCTGTAGTCATATTTAGCCAATGAATCAATCGCAGTCGGTTCCACAGGACTATCCGTCGTTCCTTTCTTCCTTAGTATCTTGTGGTCTTTTTTTGCTATTCTTGTATGATGTTGTATTTTTAATTTCTTCCATATAGCTTTTTCATTCTTTATCGACAATTGTTTTTATTTTTGGTCATAAATTGGTTAATGTTCATTTGAAATAAGCTGTCGGTTTCACAGTAACGTTAACAATGTAACAGAGAATATATATTTTATTTTGGTAATTTGGTTATTTTTTTTTTTGTGTGTTAGGAACATTTTCAGCAACAAGGAATACACATTTCTATGACTGTATATTATTATATTGTATGTAGAAGTTAACACCAATTGACACAATATATAATATGTCCTTAAAAAGCTATTTAGTCAAACAGTATATCGCTCATTAAACGACCTCCCAAAAGGTTAGGGTTGTGAAAGTTGTGTCTTACTTCATCGCCGAAAAAACGCACAAAAACAGCGATATATTTCTGTACAGAATTGTTCCTAGTTAGGTAGATACTCTAAAATAGCAATAAGCATGCTTGACGGAGGGTCGACTGTGAGGAATCAGTAAAATTCATTGATCAATGATTTTTAAAAAGTGTGTTTTTTGAATTTAAAATTTCTAAAAGTATTAGTGTCATGGCGGCAACTTAAGTCAGAACTTAATATCGCTCTCTGTTTGTCCTATGAATACTATTAGTATTAACTAATGTTTTGTTCCCAACGCTGGTAAACACTGAGTGTATGTGGTTGGGAACACGTTAGAACTACTTTTTTAGGGTGAGTGCATTTAATAGACCAACAAAGTGTGATAAATAGTGCTCGCTGTTAGCTGTATAGGTCTCCACGTGGGAGACGGGATCTGTCCCGCATCCTGCTTCGCACTGGATATCATTGAGCAGTAGTAGCCCTGTTATCAGCGCTGCGGTAGCTCAGTTGTTCTGAGCACTACCAACTTATCACTGAGTCATTATCGTCGCGAGTTCGATAATGACTCAGTTGAATATCGATATGAAAAATAGAGTTGAATATATTTTAAAGAATTATATTCAGATACCAGCAAAATGGGCAAAAATATAATTAGATTTATCCTTAGTACAAAATAAGAAAATCTATCGACAAAATGAAAATTTGTTAATAGTTGTTCATCGTTGAAATATTTTTACGAGGAAGGACTTAATCCTTAAACCTCAACCCTCCTCCTTTCTCAACCCGGACTTGGGACCGGGCTATGGCGGAGTTAAAAATTAATGTAGAAAACGCTATAACGATCAAGGAGATTGTTTACATCTTTTCCATATTGATCATTAATTTTGAATTCTACATTATTTTAAATATACAAAAAATAGTCATAACAATCAACAATCTTCCAGTGTATGTGGAATATAGACTGTCATATTGATCATGGCATTTTCTGTGGTCATATTTAGCCAATGAATCAATCGCAGTCTATTCCATGAGTGGCTCCTACGTCCCATTCTCTCTCTTCTCTTCATCCTTATGTTCTCTGTTTTCTATTTAAATGTGTATGGAACATAGACTGTCATATTGATCATGGCATATTCTGTAGTCATATTTAGCCTATGAATCAATCGCAGTCTGTTCCACGAGTGGCTCCTACGTGCAAGTGTCTTTCTCCACCTAATCCTTATGTATTGTGTTTCTATTTCCATGTGTGTGGAACAAAGACTGTCATATTGATCATGGCATTTTCTGTGGTCATATTTAGCCAATGAATCAATCGCAGTCTGTTCCATGAGTTGCTCCTACGTCCTTTTCTCTTTCTCCTCCTCATCCTTATGTCCTCTGTTGCTCTTCTCATGTATGTGGAAAAGGGACTGTCATATTGATCATGGTATTTTCTGTGGTCATATTTAGGCAATGAATCAATTGCAGTCTGTTCCACGAGTGGCTCCTACGTGCAAATGTTTCTCTCCTCCTCATCCTTATGTATTCTATTGCTATTTACATGTGTGTGGAACATAGACTGTCATATTGATCATGGCATATTCTGTAGTCATATTTAGCCAATGAATCAATCGCAGTCTTTTCCACGAGTGGCTCCTACGTGCATATGTCTCTCTACTCATCCTCATCTTCTCTGTTCCTGTTTCCATGTGTGTGGAACTTAGACTTTCATATTGATCAAGACATTTTCTGTAGTCATATTTAGCCAATGAATCAATCGCAGTCTTTTCCATGATCGGTTCCTTCGTCCCTCTCTCTCTCTTCTCCTGATCCTTATGTCCACAGATGCTCATATCATGTGTGTGGAACATAGACTGTCATATTGATCATTGCAATTTCTGTGGTCATATTTAGGCAATGAATCAATCGCAGTCTGTTCCACGAGTGGCTCCTACGTGCAAATGTTTCTCTCCTCCTCATCCTTATGTATTCTATTGCTATTTCCATGTGTGTGGAACATAGACTGTCATATTGATCATGGCATATTCTGTAGTCATATTTAGCCAATGAATCAATCGCAGTCTGTTCCATGAGTGGCTCCTACGTCCCTCTCTCTCTCTTCTCCTGATCCTTATGTCCACAGATGCTCATATCATGTGTGTGGAACATAGACTGTCATTTTGATCATTGCAATTTCTGTGGTCATATTTAGGCAATGAATCAATCGCAGTCTGTTCCACGAGTGGCTCCTACGTGCAAATGTCTCTCTCCTCCTCATCCTTATGTATTCTGTTGCTATTTCCATGTGTGTGGAACATAGTCTGTCATATTGATCATGGCATATTCTGTAGTCATATTTAGCCAATGAATCAATCGCAGTCGGTTCCACAGGACTATCCGTCGTTCCTTTCTTCCTTAGTATCTTGTGGTCTTTTTTTGATATTCTTGTATGATGTAGTATTTTTAATTTCTTCCATATAGCTTTTTCATTCTTTATCGACAATTGTTTTTATTTTTGGTCATAAATTGGTTAATGTTCATTTGAAATAAGCTGTCGGTTTCACAGTAACGTTAACAATGTAACAGAGAATATATATTTTATTTTGGTAATTGGTAATTTTTTTTTGTGTGTTAGGAACATTTTCAGCAACAAGGATACACATTTCTTGACTGTATATTATTATATTGTATGTAAAGTTAACACCAATTGACACAATATATAATATGTCCTTAAAAAGCTTTTAGTCAAACAGTATATCGCTCATTAAACGACCTCCCAAAAGTTAGGGTTTGAAAGTTGTGTCTTACTTTATCGCCGAAAAAACGCACAAAAACAGCGATATATTTCTGTACAGAATTGTTCCTAGTTAGTAGATACTCTAAAATAGCAATAAGCATGCTTGACGGAGGGTGACTGTGAAGAATCAGTAAAGTTCATTGATCAATGATTTTTAAAAAGTTGGTTTTCTGATTTAAAATTCTAAAGATTCCAAATTCTATTTAGAGTGTGTGTAAAGTTGCCAACACGCTAAAAAAAATGTATAAATAGCAACAACTTCTTTTATGAACATGTATAAATAAATAAAATACTAGACTGTTTGCTTGATGATTGGATATTCATCATAGAAATTTATTTTAATAAAAAATAAATCAGCCAGAAAAAAATATTTTTGAAATAACAATTGAAAGAATTTTCTTTTTCTCTTGAATATAAATATTCGCTTTGTTTATGAGTGGTTACCAGTATAATTTATCTTCACTAATGACTCAATTTTTTAAACTTATTTTAGATTTTTTTAGGAGTGAATCAAAATTGTGAATTGAAAAGTTATATTATCAGATAAGTAGACATCTTTAAAAAATAATTGTAGTGATTCAGCAAATTTGTATGGTCATAGGCTGCTTATGATAATTTATTATTATTCGGCGAAATTATGTTTAGATTTTTTTAATTTATTATGAATTTAAACTGTATAATGACAACAACAGTAAATTGAAAAATATAAAAAATTAAAGTTAAAGACTCAAATTTTAATGAAGTTGTTCTTTTAACGCTAGAGTTGGTATTAAGAGAATAGATTGAAACAGGATTAGATGAATGGAGTTTTCTGAGATGATCATGGGCCAAACGCAAGGAACTTTAGGTGTTCGTTTATATTAAAATTGTTTTTTTTCATACTTAGTTTTTATCAAACTTTTTTATCGATCTTAGCTTATAATTAATGATCATTTTACGTAATTTGTTGGTTGCTTAAATAATTAGCTAAGGTCTCACACCAGATGCTTCTTATTCGATTTTTATTTTGACTTAGATGAATTGGCTACTAGCATTAAAATGTATCTCAGTAGCGCAATATTTCCTTGTTCTTCTTCACATTAAAATGAAACCTTCATATATGGTCACCCGCTGTCATATTAACTGCAATCATTATATTTACACACCACAACTGCACTTCCACAAATGTTCGTCTTTTCTTTGATTTCCTCTTGAAGCCTTTTCTACATAATCTTCTTCTATCCTCTTCTCCTAATATGTTTTTGTTCAGAATAGATTATGATAATCTTTTTTAAATTTCTTTTTTATATATTATAATATTATTATTTAATTATATTATATATTTATATATATATTATTTTAATTATTTTTTAATAACCAGCCTAAAGATTTTCTGTTCATTGTCTTTCCAAGGGGATTAATCGTATTTATGTTTTAAATAGCTTTTTATGAATAAATCGTAATTGTATAGTGCTAAAGAGTGTTACTTAATTTAAAACACATTTTAAAAAGCACATGTGGTGTAATAGTATGTAATAAATATTTCTGTTTATAATTATGACCTTTCTTTTTATTTTTTCCTTATTGAAGTATTAAAATCCATATGTAATAATATTGGTAAGGCTTTTGAAGAAATACATTGTTTTTTTTTTTGTTAAAGCTAGTGAAAAATCTTCCTCCTCTTTACTATGCTTTCCTCGAGACCATTGTGCTTTTTTTTTTGTTTTTTAAAAAATTTATATGTCTTTTTAATAAAAAACTCTGTTATTATCCTTGCCTTATCATTTTAATGATCCATATTTTAGCAAACTTGGATGTTACCTTTTATCATACTCAAAACATAGGGTCACCTACACAAAAAAAATCTGTCGGCAAAGGTTACTTCTTTATAAAATTATTTGAAATATAAAATAGAAAAAATGGCTATCGATCATTAGAATGAACTGGTCTTCATAGCCCTGCCTTTCTTTCCTGACTATTCCAAGTCTAACATTTACAAGATTCATATTATATTCAATTTTATCTATTTGAATGATCAATGCGTCTTTCACGTGTCTAGAAATGTTTTTCATCCTATTCCCTGTTCTATTCAAATTTAGGAACATGATTCATATTATATGATTTTATATAGTAGGAGAATAATCCGTTTTATGAGGTCCTACGTCTTTCTTTTCCGTCCTTATGTTGCTGTTTCCTGTGGAACTATGTCATATTGATCTTGCATTTCTGAGAATTTGGAGAATCATATCTGTCAATGGTCTATAAGTTTTTTTATTTTCATATTTATATTGTTATGGCACTGTCATTATAGGCTATCTGGTCATATTAGAATACAATGGTTGTTCCGGTGGTCTCGTGAAAGTCTTCCTCTTTGTATCGTTTATCCTGTGTTTGAAATGACTGTAATTGTCTGGAATACTGCGTCTTTTGATGATCATGCAGTCTTCAGGGCCACTCAAGTTCTCCTCCCATTTAGATCTATGCATCCATTGTGTGGACATAGATGTCTTTAATGAATTCGTCTATAGCAAGATAATGATTTCCCAGCCTAGGCAAATGTTCTTAGAGTTTTGTTGTATTCGGGGGACTAACTTATATCTGCATATTCTCACATTTGGAGATAATGCGTGTTCAATGGTCCTACGCAAGTTTTCCTCCCATTTTTATTATTTACTCTATTCATGTGGAAAATGTCATATATCAGATTTCTGTGTCTATTTGCCATGATCATCGCTTTCGTGGTCCTATGCAATGTCTTCTCCTCCTCGTGTTTCTTCTATCCTGTTAGTCAAACAGTATATCGCTCATTAAACGACCTCCCAAAAGGGGTTTGGGTTGTGAAATTGTGTCTTACTTCATCGCCGAAAAAACGCACAAAAACAGCGATTATTTCTGTACAGAATTGTTCCTAGTTAGGTAGATACTCTAAAAAAGCAATAAGCATGCTTGACGGGGGGTCGACTGTGAGGGGAAACAGTAAAAAATTTATTGATCAATGATTTTTAAAATGTTTTTTTTTAATTTAAAATTTCTAAAAGTATAGTTCAGGCGGCAACTAAGCAGAATTAATATCGCTCTCTGTTTGTCCATGAAAACTATTATATTAACTAATGTTTTGTTCCCAAAGCTGGTAAACACGGGGGTATGTGGTTTTGGGGAAAACGTTAAACTACTTTTTTTGGGTGAGTGCATTTAATAGACCACAAAGTGTATAAATAGTGGGTCGCTGTTAGCGTATAGGTCTCCCGTGGGGGACGGGTCTGTCCCCATCTGCTTCGCTTTTGGGTATCATTGAGCAGTAGTAGCCCTGTTATCATTTTCCTTGTGTGGTCTTCTTCTATTATGCATTTTTGTATTATTTCAATTTTCAATCCGGTTCATCAGGACTATCCGTCTTTTTTTTTCTTTGTATTTTGGTTTTTGTATTGATTTGTTCAAGTAGTTTTTTAATTTTTCATATAGTTTTTTATTTTATTGAATTTTTATTTTTTGGTATAAATTTTAATAGTTCATTTAAATAACTGCGGTTTCTTAGTGTAATGTTAAAATTAAGAGAATAATATTTTATTTGGTAAAAGTTATTTATTTTTTTTATGTCGTTAGTGAACATTTTCACAAAAAGATTACATTTCATGACTGTTTATATTATTTCGTATTAGACAGTTAAAACGCATTTATAAATATTGATCTACTTGGAAAACTATTTAGTCAAAAGATTTCGTCATGTTAAACGACCTCTAAAGGATTAGGGTTAAATCTAGTTTTAATTATGTCTGTAAAAAACTGCAAAAAACGATTATTTCTGTAAAATTGTTCATATTTAGGTAGTACTCTAAAATAGCAATAACAGCTTAGGATGGTCACTGTGTGCAATCAGTTTCATTGATAATGATTTTTAAAAGTTGTTTTTTTAATTAAAATTAAGTATTAGTGTAGGCGCAACTAAGTCAAACTTAATATGCTCGTTTGTCCTAGAAGTCTATTGAATAACTATGTTTGTTGTCCCACGGTTGGTAATCACGGTGTAGCTTGGTTGGAACACGTTAGTAATACTTTTGGGTGAGGCATTAATTACACAAAGTTATAATAGTGCTCGTGATTAGTGATAGTTCGAGAAGAGTGATATCTAAAATATCTCTTTAGATATCATTGACAGTAGTAGCCTGTTATACATGCATAGCTATGACTAACAAAAATTTTTCATGAGTCATTTCATGTGATTTTAAGACGATTTCAAACATATCAACTACTCATTTAACCGAAGGACTGTATTGCGATACAGCAAAATGGCAAAAATATAATAAGTTATCTTTACATATATTACATATTTTACGAAATTAAAATTTTTTAATAGTTTCAAAATGTATGAAAATAATTTTACAGGATATGTGAATCCTAATTCATAACCTCCTTTCTGTATCCAGTATTTGCCATATGCGATTATAAAATTAATGTTAGCAATCTTCTCATGTGTTCTTCATTTTTCATATTATTTAATTTTGAATTACTCATTTTTAATACAAAAATTTCTAAATAATCAATCAATCTTCCAGTGTCTGGAATTACC
This sequence comes from Piezodorus guildinii, assembly GCA_023052935.1. Classification (NCBI taxonomy): domain Eukaryota; kingdom Metazoa; phylum Arthropoda; class Insecta; order Hemiptera; family Pentatomidae; genus Piezodorus; species Piezodorus guildinii. The sequence goes on from CM041295.1 coordinate 51,576,711, forward strand.
ACTGATTTTCATGCATTTCTGTGTCATTTACCATGAATTGTGTCAGTCTATTGCCATGATCTCCACGTCCATTTCTCTCTTTCTTCTGTCTTTTTCCATGTTTCTATTAATGTGTATGGAACATCTGTCATTTTGCATGGCATTTCTGTGTCATATTTAGCCTATGAATCAATCGCAGTTGTTTCACGAGTGGCTCCTACGTCAAGTCGTTTTCTCACCTAATCCTTAGTATTGTGTTTCTTTCCATTGTGTGAATCAAATGACTTTACATATTGCTCATGGCATTTTGTGTCATATTTACATGTCTAATAACTTCAATATCAGTGATATTTGTAGTGCTCCTAACGTCATTTTCTTTTCTCATTCCTCTCTTATTCTTGTTGCTCTTCTCATTTGTGAAAAGGGACTGTCATATTGATCATGGATTTTCTGTGTCATATTTGATAATCAATTCGCAGTCTGTTCCACGATGGTCCTACTGCAAACTTTTCTCTCGTCTATCCTTTTTCTATTGCTACTTACATGTTAGTGGACATGCTTCTATTGTGATCATGGTCATATTATCGTATCATTTTAGGCCATATGCAATGTCTTATCCACAGTGCTCCTAGTGCATATGCTCTTACCATCTGCATTTTCTGTTCCTGTTTCCATGTTGTGAACTTAACTTTCCATTGATCAAGACTTTTCTGTATCATATTTAGCCTGATCAATCGCAGTCTTTCCATGATGGCTCTCGTCCCTCTCTCTCTTCTCTGATCCTTATGTCCAGATGCTCATATCATGTGTGTGGAACATAGACTGTCATTTGATCATTGCAATTTCTGTGGTTATTTAGGCAATGAATCAATCGCAGTTGTTCACGAGTGCTCCACGTGCAAATGTCTCTCTCCTCCTCATCCTTATGTATTCTGTTGCTATTTCCATGTGTGTGGAACATAGTCTGTCATATTGATCATGGCATATTCTGTAGTCATATTTAGCCAATGAATCAATCGCAGTCGGTTCCACAGGACTATCCGTCGTTCCTTTCTTCCTTAGTATCTTGTGGTCTTTTTTTGATATTCTTGTATGATGTAGTATTTTTAATTTCTTCCATATAGCTTTTTCATTCTTTATCGACAATTGTTTTTATTTTTGGTCATAAATTGGTTAATGTTCATTTGAAATAAGCTGTCGGTTTCACAGTAACGTTAACAATGTAACAGAGAATATATATTTTATTTTGGTAATTTGGTTAATTTTTTTTTTGTGTGTTAGGAACATTTTCAGCAACAAGGAATACACATTTCTATGACTGTATATTATTATATTGTATGTAGAAGTTAACACCAATTGACACAATATATAATATGTCCTTAAAAAGCTATTTAGTCAAACAGTATATCGCTCATTAAACGACCTCCCAAAAGGTTAGGGTTGTGAAAGTTGTGTCTTACTTTATCGCCGAAAAAACGCACAAAAACAGCGATATATTTCTGTACAGAATTGTTCCTAGTTAGGTAGATACTCTAAAATAGCAATAAGCATGCTTGACGGAGGGTCGACTGTGAAGAATCAGTAAAGTTCATTGATCAATGATTTTTAAAAAGTTGGTTTTCTGAATTTAAAATTTCTAAAGATTCCAAATTCTATTTAGAGTGTGTGTAAAAGTTGCCAACACGCTAAAAAAAATGTATTAAAGTAGCAACAACTTCTTTTATGAACATGTATAAATAAAATAAAATACCTAGGACTGTTTGCTCTGATGATTGGATATCTCATCATAGAAATTTATTTTAATAAAAAATAAATCAGCCAGAAAAAAATATTTTTGAAATAACAATTTGAAAGAATTTTCTTTTTCTCTTGAATATAAATATTCGCTTTGTTTATGAGTGGTTACCAGTATAATTTTATCTTCACTAATGACTCAATTTTTTAAACTTTATTTTAGATTTTTTATAGGAGTGAATCAAAATTGTGAATTTGAAAAGTTATATTAATCAAGATAAGTAGACAATCTTTAGAAAAATAAATTGTAGTGATTCAGCAAATGTTGATATGGTCATAGTGCTGCTTAGTAGATAATTTATTATTATTTCGGCGAAAATGTTTAGTGTTTACCGTGAATATTTTTTAAAATTTATTTATTGGAATTTACAACTGTATAATGACATACAACAGGTAAATTTGAATGAAATATAAAAAGGCATAAAACACATGTAGATAAGCTTCCCAATGGAAGCACTCTAAAAATATTCTAAACTAGAAGGTCTCGGGTTCATCTTCTTTTCAGACGCCTAGGAGGATTGTCGGGTATTGAAGAGGAAGAATAGGATTGAAACAAGAGGATTAGAGTGGGAATGGAGTTTGTCATGAAAGGAATGGTATCTAGTTCGGGCCAAATCAGCAACATACGGAACATTTAGGTGTTTCTGGATTAGTTTATTATTATATAATTGTAGCTTTCTTTGTTCCATTGAACTTCAGGATTTGTTTATCCAAACCTTTTTTTTAACTCGACGTCCTAATTAGTCTTAATAATTAAGTTGATCATTATTTTACGTTAATTTTGTTTTCGGTTGGCTTAAATAATTAGTAGATCTACAGCAGTCTATCAGCACCTATGATTTGCATATCTTTATTTTCGGATTTATTTTATTTTCGGAGCCCTTAGACGTGACTATATTTCTGGCTACTATAGCATCTTAAAATTGCTTTATCCTTCAGTACGACGACAATATTTCCTTAGTTCTTACCTATAGCAAACATTAAAAAAATAGAAAACCTTTCTATATAACTGAGCTCCTCACCCTCCGCTTTGTTATCCATTAGTTAAATACTAGAACCCAATCAATTAATATTTATACACCACCACATAAAACTGCATCCTTCCACAAATCGTTTCTCGTTCGTTCCTCATCCTTCTGGAATTTGCTGCCCGTCTCTATTCGTAAAGCCCCCTCTCTTTCTTCCTTCAAACATCAACTCTTCCACTACCTACTTGCATCTCAATCTTCCGTTCCAATGTAAAGTATAGGCTTATATAGTTTGACTTTGCAACGATCTATAGATATAATGAATATTTAATCTTTTATGTGTATAAATATTTTTTCTTTTTATATATATATATATATATATATATATATATATATATATATATATATATATATTTATTATTATTATTATTATTTATAATTATTTTGTTTAAGTAACCAGACCATAAAGATTTATTTCTGTTCATTGTTCGTTATTCCAAGGGGACTTAATCCCAGAATAAATTATCTTTATCGTTATTTAAGATAGCTTTTTATATGAAAATAAAATTTCGTAATATGTATAAAGTGCTAAAGAGGCTGTATTTGACTTGAAGTGTTTTAAAAACAATCATTTATTAAAAAAGCACTATAGTGTGTAAGTTAGATTTAGTATAGTAAGTTAAAAAGTACTTTCTTGTCTTAGTCACATCTGTTAACATGAACCTTTCGATCATTTTATTTTTATTATCACGATTATTAGAAGTAGTATTAAAATCACCTATAATGTTTATATAATATTTGGTAAGAGCTATTTGTAATGAAAATTAAACATTGAGTTTTTTTTTTTTTGTGAGTATAAAAGCTATTGATGAAAGAATCAATATCCGCTGCCTCTTGATGCACTTAAGTGCCTTTCAGTTCCCTCCTAGAAGACCACTTGTGCCTTTTTTTTTTGTTTTTTAAAAACAAATTTTATTAAATAGTTCTTTTTTTTAAATAAAAAAACCTCTTGTTATCTGATCCTTTAGCCTGTATCTAATTATCTAATGCCATCCTCCATATTTTTTTACGTACAAAAACTTGAAAGATGAGGCGTTACCCGCTTTTATCAACTCAAACAGTCATAGTATAACAGTAGGGATACAACCTACACAAAAAAAATCTGGTGCGCGCAAAACAGGGCTGTCACTTACCTTTGTTGATAAAATTAATTTGAGATATATGAAAAATAGAAAAAATGGCATATTCTGTAGTCATATTTAGCCAATGAATCAATCGCAGTCTGTTCCATTAGTGGCTCCTTCGTCCCTCTTTCTCTCTTCTCCTGATCCTTATGTCCACAGATGCTCATATCATGTGTGTGGAACATAGACTGTCATATTGATCATTGCAATTTCTGTAGTCATATTTAGGCAATGAATCAATCGCAGTCTGTTCCACGAGTGGCTCCTACGTGCAAATGTTTCTCTTCTCCTCATCCTTATGTCCTCTGTTGCTATTCAAATTTATGTGGAACATAGACTGTCATATTGATCATGGCATTTTCTGTAGTCATAGTTAGCCGACGAATTAATCGCAGTCTGTTCCATGAGTGGCTCCTACGTCCCTCTCTCTCTCTTCTCCTGATCCTTATGTTCTCTGTTCCTGTTTCCATGTGTGTGGAACATAGACTGTCATATTGATCTTTGCAATTTCTGAGGTCATATTTAGGCAATGAATCAATCGCAGTCTGTTCCACGAGTGGCTCCTACGTGCAAATGTTTCTCTCCTCCTCATTTTTATGTATTCTACTGCTATTTCCATGTGTATGGAACATAGACTGTCATATTGATCATGGCATATTCTGTAGTCATATTTAGCCAATGAATCAATCGCAGTCTGTTCCACGAGTGGCTCCTACGTGCAAATGTCTCTCTCCTCCTCATCGTTATGTATTCTGTTGCTATTTCCATGTGTGTGTGGAACATAGACTGTCATATTGATCATGGCATATACTGCAGTCATATTTAGGCAATGAATCAATCGCAGTCTGTTCCACGAGTGGCTCCTACGTGCAAATGTTTCTCTCCTCCTCATTTTTATGTATTCTACTGCTATTTCCATGTGTGTGGAACATAGACTGTCATATTGATCATGGCATATTCTGTAGTCATATTTAGCCAATGAATCAATCGCAGTCTGTTCCACGAGTGGCTCCTACGTGCAAATGTCTCTCTCCTCCTCATCGTTATGTATTCTGTTGCTATTTCCATGTGTGTGTGGAACATAGACTGTCATATTGATCATGGCATATTCTGCAGTCATATTTAGGCAATGAATCAATCGCAGTCTGTTCCACGAGTGGCTCCTACGTGCAAATGTTTCTCTCCTCCTCATTTTTATGTATTCTACTGCTATTTCCATGTGTGTGGAACATAGACTGTCATATTGATCATGGCATATTCTGTAGTCATATTTAGCCAATGAATCAATCGCAGTCTGTTCCACGAGTGGCTCCTACGTGCAAATGTCTCTCTCCTCCTCATCGTTATGTATTCTGTTGCTATTTCCATGTGTGTGTGGAACATAGACTGTCATATTGATCAGGGCATATTCTGTGGTCATATTTAGCCAATGAATCAATCGCCGTCGGTTCCACAGGACTATACGTCGTTCCTTTCTTCCTTAGTATCTTGTGGTCTCTTTTTGCTATTCTTGTATGATGTAGAATTTTTAATTTTTTTCATTCTTTATCGACAATTGTTTTTATTTTTGGTCATAAATTTGTTAATGTTTTAGTCAAACAGTATATCGCTCATTAAACGACCTCCCAAAAGGTTAGAGTTGTGAAACTTGTGTCTTACTTCATCGCCGAAAAAACGCACAAAAACAGCGATATATTTCTGTACAGAATTGAGACGTTGATTTCCAAAAGGTACTAAAGGACATTTTTTACGAAATTGATATTTTCACATATTTATATTCTCCTAATTTAGTTTTATCTAATCTTGAATCTGATTGTATCAAATGAACACTCATGTCCTTTAATAACGTGATTTAGAAATGCTATTAATTTCTTAAGATACTAATTACACACTTAGTTTCATTCCAAATCATACCAGAACACTTCATTTCATAACTTTAATATGGTTTTATTAATATAGTAAAGAAGTAATTCTAGATTTAATGCGAAAAGAATCCAATTAGCTGGTTTAATAATATAGTAATGAGAGATTTTCGCGCTCCCTGTAAAGTTCCCCAGAATGGATATAGTACCTTTTGGAAATCAACGTCTCAATTGTTCCTAGTTAGGTAGATACTCTAAAATAGCAATAAGCATGCTTGACGGAGGATCGACTGTGAGGAATCAGTAAAATTCATTGATCAATGATTTTATAAAGTGTGTTTTTTGAATTTAAAATTTCTAAAAGTATTAGTGTCATGGCGGCAACTTAAGTCAGAACTTAATATCGCTCTCTGTTTGTCCTATGAATACTATTAGTATTAACTAATGTTTTGTTCCCAACGCTGGTAAACACTGAGTGTATGTGGTTGGGAACACGTTAGAACTACTTTTTTAGGGTGAGCGCATTTAATAGACCAACAAAGTGTGATAAATAGTGCTCGCTGTTAGCTGTATAGGTCTCCCCGTGGGAGACGGGATCTGTCCCGCATCCTGCTTCGCACTGGATATCATTGAGCAGTAGTAGCCCTTTTATCAGCGCTGCGGTAGCTCAGTTGTTCTGAGCACTACCAACTTATCACTGAGTCATTATCGTCGCGAGTTCGATAATGACTCAGTTGAATATCGATATGAAAAATAGAGTTGAATATATTTTAAAGAATTATATTCAGATACCAGCAAAATGGGCAAAAATATAATTAGATTTATCCTTAGTACAAAATAAGAAAATTTATCGACAAAATGAAAATTTGTTAATAGTTGTTTATCGTTGAAATATTTTTACGAGGAAGGACTTAATCCTTAAACCTCAACCCTCCTCCTTTCTCAACCCGGACTTGGGACCGGGCTATGGCGGAGTTAAAAATTAATGTAGAAAACGCTATAACGATCAAGGAGATTGTTTACATCTTTTCCATATTGATCATTAATTTTGAATTCTACATTATTTTAAATATACAAAAAATAGTCATAACAATCAACAATCTTCCAGTGTATGTGGAATATAGACTGTCATATTGATCATGGCATTTTCTGTGGTCATATTTAGCCAATGAATCAATCGCAGTCTATTCCATGAGTGGCTCCTACGTCCCATTCTCTCTCTTTTCTTCATCCTTATGTTCTCTGTTCCTATTTAAATGTGTATGGAACATAGACTGTCATATTGATCATGGCATTTTCTGTAGTCATAATTAGCCTATGAATCAATCGCAGTCTGTTCCACGAGTGGCTCCTACGTGCAAGTGTCTTTCTCCACCTAATCCTTATGTATTCTGTTGCTATTTCCATGTGTGTGGAACATAGACTGTCATATTGATCATGGCATATTCTGTAGTCATATTTAGCCAATGAATCAATCGCAGTCTGTTCCATGAGTGGCTCCTTCGTCCCTCTCTCTCTCTTCTCCTGATCCTTATGTCCACAGATGCTCATATCATGTGTGTGGAACTTAGACTGTCATATTGATCATTGCAATTTCTGTGGTCATATTTAGGCAATGAATCAATCGCAGTCTGTTCCACGAGTGGCTCCTACGTGCAAATGTCTCTCTCCTCCTCATCGTTATGTATTCTGTTGCTATTTCCATGTGTGTGGAACATAGACTGTCATATTGATCATGGCATATTCTGTAGTCATATTTTGCAAATGAATCAATCGCAGTCTGTTCTACGAGTGGCTCCTACGTGCATATGTCTCTCTACTCATCCTCATCTTCTCTGTTCCTGTTTCCATGTGTGTGGAACTTTGACTTTTATATTGATCAAGACATTTTCTGTAGTCATTGTTAGCCGAAGAATTAATCGCAGTCTGTTCCATGAGTGGCTCCTACGTCCCTCTCTTTCTCTTCTCCTGATCCTTATGTTCTCTGTTCCTGTTTCCATGTGTGTGGAACATAGACTGTCATATTGATCATTGCAATTTCTGTGGTCATATTTAGCCAATGAATCAATCGCAGTCTGTTCCATGAGTGGCTCCTTTGTCCCTCTCTCTCTTTTCTCCTGATCCTTATGTCCACAGATGCTCATATCATGTGTTTGGAACATAGACTGTCATATTGATCATGGCATTTTCTGTGGTCATATTTAACCAATCAATCAATCGCAGTCTGTTCCACGAGTGGCTCCTACGTGCAAATGTCTCTCTCCTCCTCATCGTTATGTATTCTGTTGCTATTTCCATGTGTGTGGAACATAGACTGTCATATTGATCATGGCATATTCTGTAGTCATATTTAGCCAATGAATCAATCGCCGTCGGTTCCACAGGACTATCCGTCGTTCTTTCTTCCTTAGTATCTTGTGGTCTCTTTTTGCTATTCTTGTATGAAGTAGTATTTTTATTTTTTCCATATAGCTTTTTCATTCTTTATCGACAATTGTTTTTATTTTTGGTCATAAATTTGTTAATGTTCATTTGAAATAAGCTGTCGGTTTCACAGTAACGTTAACAATGTAACAGAGAATATATATTTTATTTTGGTAATTTGGTTAATTTTTTTTTTATGTGTTAGGAACATTTTCAGCAACAAGCAATACACATTTCCATGACTGTATATTATTATATTGTATGTAGAAGTTAACACCAATTGACACAATATATAATATGTCCTTGAAAAGCTATTTAGTCAAACAGTATATCGCTCATTAAACGACCTCCAAAAGGTTAGGGTTGTGAAACTTGTGTCTTACTTCATCGACGAAAAAACGCACAAAAACAGCGATCTATTTCTTACAGAATTGTTCCTAGTTAGGTAGATACTCTAAAATAGCAATAAGCATGCTTGACGGAGGGTCGACTGTGAGGAATCAGTAAAATTCATTGATCAATGATTTTTAAAATGTTGGTTTTTTTAATATAAAATTTCTAAAAGTATTAGTGTCATGGCGGCAACTGAAGTCAGAACTTAATATCGCTCTCTGTTTGTCCTATGAATACTATTAGTATTAACTAATGTTTTGTTCCCAACGCTGGTAAACACTGAGTGTATGTGGTTGGGAACACGTTGGAACTACTTTTTTAGGGTGAGTGCATTTAATAGACCTACAAAGTGTAATAAATAGTGCTCGCTGTTAGCTGTATAGGTCTCCGCGTGGGAGACGGGTTCTGTCCCGCATCATGCTTCGCTTTGGATATCATTGAGCAGTAGTAGCCCTGTTATCAGCGCTGCGGTAGCTCAGTTGATCTGTGCACTACCAACTTATCACTGAGTCATTATCGTCGCGAGTTCGATAATGACTCAGTTGAATATCGATATGAAAATAGAGTTGAATATATTTTAAAGAATTATATTCAGATACCAGCAAAATGGGCAAAAATATAATTAGATTTATCCTTAGTACAAAATAAGAAAATTTATCGACAAAATGAAAATTTGTTAATAGTTGTTTATCGTTGAAATATTTTTACGAGGAAGGACTTAATCCTTAAACCTCAACCCTCCTCCTTTCTCAACCCGGACTTGGGACCGGGCTATGGCGGAGTTAAAAATTAATGTAGAAAACGCTATAACGATCAAGGAGATTGTTTACATCTTTTCCATATTGATCATTAATTTTGAATTCTACATTATTTTAAATATACAAAAAATAGTCATAACAATCAACAATCTTCCAGTGTATGTGGAATATAGACTGTCATATTGATCATGGCATTTTCTGTGGTCATATTTAGCCAATGAATCAATCGCAGTCTATTCCATGAGTGGCTCCTACGTCCCATTCTCTCTCTTTTCTTCATCCTTATGTTCTCTGTTCCTATTTAAATGTGTATGGAACATAGACTGTCATATTGATCATGGCATTTTCTGTAGTCATAATTAGCCTATGAATCAATCGCAGTCATGTTCCACGAGTGGCTCCTACGTGCAAGTGGTTCTTTCTCCACCTAATCCTTATGTATTCTGTTGCTATTTCCATGTGTGTGGAACATAGACTGTCATATTGATCATGGCATATTCTGTAGTCATATTTAGCCAATGAATCAATCGCAGTCTGTTCCATGAGTGGCTCCTTCGTCCCTCTCTCTCTCTTCTCCTGATCCTTATGTCCACAGATGCTCATATCATGTGTGTGGAACATAGACTGTCATATTGATCATTGCAATTTCTGTGGTCATATTTAGGCAATGAATCAATCGCAGTCTGTTCCACGAGTGGCTCCTACGTGCAAATGTCTCTCTCCTCCTCATCGTTATGTATTCTGTTGCTATTTTCATGTGTGTGGAACATAGACTGTCATATTGATCATGGCATATTCTGTAGTCATATTTTGCAAATGAATCAATCGCAGTCTGTTCTACGAGTGGCTCCTACGTGCATATGTCTCTCTACTCATCCTCATCTTCTCTGTTCCTGTTTCCATGTGTGTGGAACTTTGACTTTTATATTGATCAAGACATTTTCTGTAGTCATTGTTAGCCGAAGAATTAATCGCAGTCTGTTCCATGAGTGGCTCCTACGTCCCTCTCTTTCTCTTCTCCTGATCCTTATGTTCTCTGTTCCTGTTTCCATGTGTGTGGAACATAGACTGTCATATTGATCATTGCAATTTCTGTGGTCATATTTAGCCAATGAATCAATCGCAGTCTGTTCCATGAGTGGCTCCTTTGTCCTCTCTCTCTCTTTTCTCCTGATCCATGTATAGTCCACAGATGCTCATATCATTGTGTTTTGGAACATAGACTGTCATATTGATCATGGCATTTTCTGTGGTCATATTTAACCAATCAATCAATCGCAGTCTGTTCCACGAGTGGCTCCTACGTGCAAATGTCTCTCTCCTCCTCATCGTTATGTATTCTGTTGCTATTTCCATGTGTGTGGAACATAGACTGTCATATTGATCATGGCATATTCTGTAGTCATATTTAGCCAATGAATCAATCGCCGTCGGTTCCACAGGACTATCCGTCGTTTCTTTCTTCCTTAGTATCTTGTGGTCTCTTTTTGCTATTCTTGTATGAAGTAGTATTTTTTATTTTTTCCATATAGCTTTTCATTCTTCATCGACAATTGATTTTATTTTTGGTCATAAATTTGTTAATGTTCATTTGAAATAAGCTGTCGGTTTCACAGTAACGTTAACAATGTAACAGAGAATATATATTTTATTTTGGTAATTTGGTTAATTTTTTTTTTATGTGTTAGGAACATTTTCAGCAACAAAGCAATACACATTTCCATGACTGTATATTATTATGTTGTATGTAGAAGTTAACACCCATTGAAATAATATATAATATGTCCTTGAAAAGCTATTTAGTCAAACAGTATATCGCTCATTAAACGACCTCCCAAAAGGTTAGGGTTGTGAAACTTGTGTCTTACTTCATCGCCGAAAAAACGCACAAAAACAGCGATCTATTTCTGTACAGAATTGTTCCTAGTTAGGTAGATACTCTAAAATAGCAATAAGCATGCTTGACGGAGGGTCGACTGTGAGGAATCAGTAAAATTCATTGATCAATGATTTTTAAAATGTTGGTTTTTTTAATATAAAATTTCTAAAAGTATTAGTGTCATGGCGGCAACTGAAGTCAGAACTTAATATCGCTCTCTGTTTGTCCTATGAATACTATTTGTATTAACTAATGTTTTGTTCCCAACGCTGGTAAACACTGAGTGTATGTGGTTAGGAACACGTTAGAACTACTTTTTAGGGTGAGTGCATTTAATAGACCTACAAAGTGTAATAAATAGTGCTCGCTGTTAGCTGTATAGGTCTCCGCGTGGGAGACGGGTTCTGTCCCGCATCATGCTTCGCTTTGGATATCATTGAGCAGTAGTAGCCCTGTTATCAGCGCTGCGGTAGCTCAGTTGATCTGTGCACTACCAACTTATCACTGAGTCATTATCGTCGCGAGTTCGATAATGACTCAGTTGAATATCGATATGAAAAATAGAGTTGAATATATTTTAAAGAATTATATTCAGATACCAGCAAAATGGGCAAAAATATAATTAGATTTATCCTTAGTACAAAATAAGAAAATTTATCGACAAAATGAAAATTTGTTAATAGTTGTTTCATCGTTGAAATATTTTTACGAGGAAGGACTTAATCCTTAAACCTCAACCCTCCTCCTTTCTCAACCCGGACTTGGGACCGGGCTATGGCGGAGTTAAAAATTAATGTAGAAAACGCTATAACGATCAAGGAGATTGTTTACATCTTTTCCATATTGATCATTAATTTTGAATTCTACATTATTTTAAATATACAAAAAATAGTCATAACAATCAACAATCTTCCAGTGTATGTGGAATATAGACTGTCATATTGATCATGGCATTTTCTGTGGTCATATTTAGCCAATGAATCAATCGCAGTCTATTCCATGAGTGGCTCCTACGTCCCATTCTCTCTCTTCTCTTCATCCTTATGTTCTCTGTTCCTATTTAAATGTGTATGGAACATAGACTGTCATATTGATCATGGCATTTTCTGTAGTCATATTTAGCCTATGAATCAATCGCAGTCTGTTCCACGAGTGGCTCTTACGTGCAACTGTCTTTCTCCACCTAATCCTTATGTATTCTGTTGCTATTTCCATGTGCGTGGAACATAGACTGTCATATTGATCATGGCATTTTCTGTAGTCATATTTAGCCAATCAATTAATCGCAGTCTGTTCCATGAGTTGCTCCTACGTCCCATTCTCTCTCTTCTTTTCATCCTTATGTTCTCTGTTCCTATTTAAATGTGTGTGGAACATAGACTGTCATATTGATCATGGCATTTTCTTTGGTCATATTTAGCCAATGAATCAATCGCAGTCTGTTCCACGAGTGGCTCCTATGTGCATATGTCTCTCTACTCATCCTCATCTTCTCTGTTCCTGTTTCCATGTGTGTGGAACTTTGACTTTTATATTGATCAAGACATTTTCTGTAGTCATAGTTAGCCGACGAATTAATCGCAGTCTGTTCCATGAGTGGCTCCTACGTCCCTCTCTCTCTCTTCTCCTGATCCTTATGTTCTCTGTTCCTGTTTCCATGTGTGTGGAACATAGACTGTCATATTGATCATTGCAATTTTGTGGTCATATTTAGGCAATGAATCAATCGCAGTCTGTTCCACGAGTGGCTCCTACGTGCATATGTTTCTCTCCTCCTCATTTTTATGTATTCTATTGCTATTTCCATGTGTGTGGAACATAGACTGTCATATTGATCATGGAATTTTCTGTGGTCATATTTAGCCAATGAATCAATCGCAGTCTATTCCATGAGTGGCTCCTACGTCCCATTCTCTCTCTTCTCTTCATCCTTATGTTCTCTGTTCCTATTTAAATGTGTATGGAACATAGACTGTCATATTGATCATGGCATTTTCTGTAGTCATATTTAGCCTATGAATCAATCGCAGTCTGTTCCACGAGTGGCTCTTACGTGCAACTGTCTTTCTCCACCTAATCCTTATGTATTCTGTTGCTATTTCCATGTGCGTGGAACATAGACTGTCATATTGATCATGGCATTTTCTGTAGTCATATTTAGCCAATCAATTAATCGCAGTCTGTTCCATGAGTTGCTCCTACGTCCCATTCTCTCTCTTCTTTTCATCCTTATGTTCTCTGTTCCTATTTAAATGTGTGTGGAACATAGACTGTCATATTGATCATGGCATTTTCTTTGGTCATATTTAGCCAATGAATCAATCGCAGTCTGTTCCACGAGTGGCTCCTATGTGCATATGTCTCTCTACTCATCCTCATCTTCTCTGTTCCTGTTTCCATGTGTGTGGAACTTTGACTTTTATATTGATCAAGACATTTTCTGTAGTCATAGTTAGCCGACGAATTAATCGCAGTCTGTTCAATGAGTGGCTTTTTTTTTTTTTTTTTTTTTTTTTTTTTTTTTTTTTTTTTTTTTTTTTTTTTTTTTTTTTTTTTTTTTTTTTTTTTTTTTTTTTTTTTTTTTTTTTTTTTTTTTTTTTTTTTTTTTTTTTTTTTTTTTTTTTTTTTTTTTTTTTTTTTTTTTTTTTTTTTTTTTTTTTTTTTTTTTTTTTTTTTTTTTTTTTTTTTTTTTTTTTTTTTTTTTTTTTTTTTTTTTTTTTTTTTTTTTTTTTTTTTTTTTTTTTTTTTTTTTTTTTTTTTTTTTTTTTTTTTTTTTTTTGGGGGGGGGGGGGGGGGGGGGGGGGGGGGGGGGGGGGGGGGGGGGGGGGGGGGGGGGGGGGGGGGGGGGGGGGGGGGGGGGGGGGGGGGGGGGGGGGGGGGGGGGGGGTTGACGGAGGGTCGACTGTGAGGAATCAGTAAAATTCATTGATCAATGATTTTTAAAATGTTGGTTTTTTTAATATAAAATTTCTAAAAGTATTAGTGTCATGGCGGCAACTGAAGTCAGAACTTAATATCGCTCTCTGTTTGTCCTATGAATACTATTAGTATTAACTAATGTTTTGTTCCCAACGCTGGTAAACACTGAGTGTATGTGGTTGGGAACACGTTAGGAACTACTTTTTTAGGGTGAGTGCATTTAATAGAACAAAGTGTATAAATAGTGCTCGCTGTTAGCTGTATAGGTCTCCACGTGGGAGACGGGTTCTGTCCCGCATCCTGCTTCGCCTGGATATCATTGAGCAGTAGTAGCCCTGTTATCAGCGCTGCGGTAGCTCAGTTGTTCTGTGCACTACCAACTTATCACTGAGTCATTATCGTCGCGAGTTCGATAATGACTCAGTTGAATATCGATATGAAAAAATAGAGTTAATATATTTTAAAGAATTATATTCAGATACCAGCAAAATGGGCAAAAATATAATTAGATTTATCCTTAGTACAAAATAAGAAAATTTATCGACAAAATGAAAATTTGTTAATAGTTGTTCATCGTTGAAATATTTTTACGAGGAAGGACTTAATCCTTAAACCTCAACCCTCCTCCTTTCTCAACCCGGACTTGGGACCGGGCTATGGCGGAGTTAAAAATTAATGTAGAAAACGCTATAACGATCAAGGAGATTGTTTACATCTTTTCCATATTGATCATTAATTTTGAATTCTACATTATTTTAAATATACAAAAAATAGTCATAACAATCAACAATCTTCCAGTGTATGTGGAATATAGACTGTCATATTGATCATGGCATTTTCTGTGGTCATATTTAGCCAATGAATCAATCGCAGTCTATTCCATGAGTGGCTCCTACGTCCCATTCTCTCTCTTTTCTTCATCCTTATGTTCTCTGTTCCTATTTAAATGTGTATGGAACATAGACTGTCATATTGATCATGGCATTTTCTTGTCATATTAGCCATGATCAATCGCAGTCTGTTCCACGAGTGGCTCCTACGTGCAATGTCTTCTCACCATCTTCTGCTATTCCTGTGTGTTGGAACATAGACTGTCATATTGATCATGGCATTTCTGTGTCATATTTAGCAATGATCATCGCAGTCTGTTCATGAGTGGCTCCTTCTCCATTCTCTCCTATCCTTATGTTCTAGTGCTCTATTTCCATGTGTGTGGAACATAGACTGTCATATTGATCATTTGGGAATTCTGTAGTCATATTTAGCAATGAATCAATCGCAGTCTGTTCCACGAGTGGCTCCTACGTGCCAATGCTCTCTCTCTTCTCCTGATCCTTATGTCATCTAGATTGCTATTATCCATGTGTGTGGAACATAGACTGTCATATTGATCATGGCATATTCTGTGTCATATTTAGCAATGAATCAATCGCAGTCTGTTCCACGAGTGGCTCCTACGTGCAATGTCTCTCTCTCTCCTCATCCTTATTTCTCTGTTCTATTTCATGTGTGTGGAACATAGACTGTCATATTGATCATGGCATTTTCTGTGTCATATTTAGCCAATGAATCAATCGCAGTCTGTTCCAGAGTGGCTCCTACGTCCCTTCTCTCTCTCTTCTATCCTTATGTTCTCTGTTGCTATTTCCATGTGTGTGGAACTAGACTGTCATATTGATCATGATTTCTGTAGTCATATTTAGCCAATGATCAATCGCAGTCTGTTCCACGAGTGGCTCTCTACGTTTCCTTGTCTTAATCTCCCATGTTCTCATGTTCTGTGAATTGTGTGGAGAACTAGACTTATATTGATCAATTGACATTTCTCATGGTAGTCATATTTTACGACAATATATAATATGTCCTGAAAGCTATTATCAAACAGTATATCGCTCATTAACGACCTCCCAAAGTTAGGTTGTGAAACTTGTGTCTTACTTCATCGACTGAAAACCACAAAAACAGCGATCTATTTCTTTACAGAATTGTTCCTAGTTAGGTAGATACTCTAAAATACAATAAGCATGCTTGACGGGGGGTCGACTGTGAGAATCAGTAATTTCATTGATCAATGATTTTAAAATGGTTTTTAATATAAAATTCTAAAAGTATTAGTGTCATGGCGGCAACTGAGTCAGACTTATACGCTCTCTGTTTGTCCTATGAATACTATTAGATTACTAATGTTTTGTTCCCAACGCTGTTAAACACATGTAGTGTGGTGGGAACACTTAGAACTACTTTTTTAGTGAGTGCATTAATAGACCTACAAGTGTATAAATAGTGCTCGCTGTTGCTGTTAGGTCCCATGGAACGGTTCTGTCCCGCATAGCTTCGCTATGGATATCATTAGCAGTAGTACCTGTTATTCGCTGCGGTAGCTCAGTTGTCTCTGCACTACCAACTTATCACGAGTCATTATCGTCGCGAGTTCGATTAATGACTCAGTTGAATTCGTATTAAAAAATAGAGTTATATATTTTAGAATTTTATCAGATACCAGCAAAATGGCAAAATTATTAGATTTATCCTTAGTACAAAATAAAATTTATGAAATGAAATTTGTAATTTTTTCGTTGAAATATTTTTACGAGGAAGGATTATCCTAAACCTCAACCCTCCTCCTTACTCAACCGGACTTGGACGCATGCGGAGTTAAAATAATGTAGAAAACGCTATAACGTCAAGGAGATTGTTACATCTTTTCCTATTGATCATTATTTGAATCTACATTATTTTAAATATACAAAATAGTCATAACAATCAACAATCTTCCATGTTGTGGAAATAGACTGTCATATTGATCATGGCATTTCTGTGGTCATATTTAGCCAATGAATCAATCGCAGTCTATTCCATGAGTGGCTCCTACGTCCCATTCTCTCTCTTTTCTTCATCCTTATGTTCTCTGTTCCTATTTAAATGTGTATGGAACATAGACTGTCATATTGATCATGGCATTTTCTGTAGTCTTATGTATTCTGTTCTTTTCCATGTGTGTGGAACTAGACTGTCATATTGATCATGGCATATTCTGTAGTCAATATTAGCCAATGAATCAATCGCAGTCTTTTCCATGAGTGGCTCCTTCGTCCTCTCTCTCTCTCTCCTGATCCTTTGTCCAAGATCTAATCATGTTTGGACATAGACTGTCTATTGATCTTGCAATTTCGTGGTCATATTTAGCAATAATCAATCGCAGTCTGTTCACATGGCTCCTACGTGCAATTCTCTCTCCTCTCATGTTAGTATTCTGTGCTATTCCAGTTGTACTAACTGTCATTTTTGATCCTATTGCTTTTCATGTGTGGGAACATAGACGTCATATTGATCATGCAATTCTGTGTCATATTTAGCAATGAATCAATCGCAGTCTGTTCCAGAGTGGCTCCTGTCCTCTCTCTCTCCTATCCTTATGTACGTCTTTCATGTGTGGACATAGACTGTCATATTGACATGCATTCTGTGGTCATATTTCAATAATCAATCGCGTCGTTCCACGAGTGCTCCTAGTATGTCTCTTTCTATCTTGTATTGTTGTATTCATTTTACATAGACTTTTATCATGGCAATTGTTTATTTGCAATGAATAATCGGTCGTTCACAGACTATCCGTCTCTTCTCTTATATCTTGGTCTCTTTGCTATTCTTGTATGAGTATATTTATTTTCCTATCTTTCATTCTTATCGACAATTGTTTATTTTGGTCAAATTGTAATGTCATTAAATAGCTTCGTTCACATAACGTTACATGACAAGATATATATTTTATTTGTAATTGGTTAATTTTTTTTATGTGTGGACATTTTCGCAACAAAATACATTCATGACTGTATATTATTATTTGTTGTAAAGTAACACATTGAAATATAAATATTCTTGAAAGCTATTAGTCAAACATAATCGCCTAAAGACTCCCAAAAGTTAGGGTGTGAAATGTGTCTTACTTCATCGCGAAAACGCACAAAACAGCGATCATTCTTACAGAATGTCTATTAGTAGATACTAAATACAATAACTCTGACGAGTCGATGTGAGAATCATAAAATTCATTGATCATGATTTAAAGTGTTTTTAATAAATTTCAAAGTATTATTCATGGCGCAACTAATCAGACTATATCGCTCTCTTTTTCCTAAACTATTGTATACTATGTTGTTCCAACGCTGGTAAACATGATGATGGTTGGGAACCGTAAATATTTTAGTGAGTGCATTAATACAACAAAGTGTGAATATGTCGCTGTAGTTATAGTCTCATGGAACGTCTGTCCGCATCTGCTTCGCATGGATATCATTGCTATAGCCTGTTCAGCGGCGTAGCTCAGTTCTGTCTACCACTTCATGGTCATTATCGTCGCATTCATAATGACTCGTGAATATCGATATGAAATAGAGTAATATATTAAATATATTGAACCAGCAAAAGGCAAAAAATAATTAATTCTTATACAAAATAAAAAATCTTCAAATGAAATTGTTAAAGTTGTCCGTAATATTTACGAGAGGACTTATCTTAAACTCAACCCCTCTTCTCAACCCGGACTTGGACGCTAGGCGAGTTAAATAATGAAAACTATAACGATCAAGAATTGTTACATCTTTTCCATATATCATTATTGAATCTAATTATTTTAAATACAAAAAGTCTAACAATCACATCTTTGTGGAATAGACTCATATGTCATGGCATTCTGTGTAATTTGCCAATAATCAATCGCAGTCTTTCATGAGTGCCCACGTCCATTCTCTCTCTTTCACCTTTCTCTGTTCCATTTAAATGTTGAATAGAGTAATGACTGATTTTGCAATACATGAATCAATCGCATCTGTTCCACGTGGCTCTACTGCATGTCTTTCTCCTATCTTGTCGTTTCTGTGTGGGAATAGACTATATTGATAGCAATTCTGTAATGCCAGATAATCGAGCTGTCCGAGTGGCTTCGTCCTTTCTCTCTCCGACTTATTCTGCTTTCTGTGTGAACTAGACTTCAATGACATGCAATTCTGTGGTCTATTAGCATAATCAATCGCAGTCTGTCCACGAGGCTCCTACTCATGTTCTCCTCTCATTATGTCTTTCTTCATGTTGTGAACTAGACTGTATATTGATATGGCATCTTCTATTTGCATGATAATCGCAGTCTTCAGAGTGTCTCGCCTTCTTTCTCCTCCTTATGTTCTCTGTTCCTATTTCCATGTGTGTGGAACATAGACTGTCATATTGATCATTGCATTTCTGTGGTCATATTTAGCCAATGAATCAATCGCAGTCTGTTCCATGAGTGGCTCCTTGCACTTCTCTCTCTCTTCTCCTGATCCTTATGTCCACAGATGCTATATCATGTGTGTGGAACATAGACTGTCATATTGATCATGGCATTTTCTGTGGTCATATTTAAGCCAATCAATCAATCGCAGTCTGTTCCACGAGTGGCTCCTACGTGCAAATGTCTCTCTCCTCCTCATCGTTATGTATTCTGTTGCATCAATGAATCAATCGCCGTCGGTTCCACAGGACTATCCGTCGTTCCTTTCTTCCTTAGTATCTTGTGGTCTCTTTTTGCTATTCTTGTATGATGTAGTATTTTTAATTTTTTCCATATAGCTTTTTCATTCTTTATCGACAATTGTTTTTATTTTTGGTAATAAATTTGTTAATGTCCATTTGAAATAAGCTGTCGGTTTCACAGTAACGTTAAAAATGTAACAGAGAATATATATTTTATTTTGGTAATTTGGTTAATTTTTTTTTTTTTATGTGTTAGGAACATTTTCAGCAACAAGGAATACACATTTCTATGACTGTATATTATTATATTGTATGTAGAAGTTAACACCGATTGACACAATATATAATATGTCCTTAAAAAGCTATTTAGTCAAACAGTATATCGCTCATTAAACGACCTCCGAAATGGTTAGGGTTGTGAAACTTGTGTCTTACTTCATCCCCGAAAAAACGCACAAAAACAGCGATCTATTTCTGTACAGAATTGTTCCTAGTTAGGTAGATACTCTAAAATAGCAATAAGCGTGCTTGACGGAGGGTCGACTGTGAGGAATCAGTAAAATTCATTGATCAATGATTTTTAAAAAGTTGGTTTTCTAAATTTAAAATTTCTAAATATTCCAAATTCTATTTAGAGTGTGTGTAAAAGTTGCCAACACGCTAAAAAAATGTATTAAAATAGCAACAACTTCTTTTATGAACATGTATAAATAAAATAAAATACCTATGACTGTTTGCTCTGATGATTGGATATCTCATCATAGAAATTTATTCTAATAAAAAATAAATCAGCCAGAAAAAAATATTTTTGAAATAACAATTTGAAAAAATTTTCTTTTTCTCTTGAATATAAATATTCGCTTTGTTTATGAGTGGTTACCAGTATAATTTTATCTTCACTAATGACTCGATTTTTTAAACTTTATTTTAGATTTTTTATAGGAGTGAATCAAAATTGTGAATTTGAAAAGTTATATTAATCAAGATAAGTAGACAATCTTTAGAAAAATAAATTGTAGTGATTCAGCAAATGTTGATATGGTCATAGTGCTGCTTAGTAGATAATTTATTATTATTTCGGCGAAAATGTTCAGTGTTTACCGTGAATATTTTTTAAAATTTATTTATTGGAATTTACAACTGTATAATGACATACAACAGGTAAGTTTGAATGAAATATAAAAAGGCATAAAACACATGTAGATAAGCTTCCCAATGGAAGCACTCTAAAAATATTCTAAACTAGAAGGTCTCGGGGTCATCTTCTTTCCAGACGCCTAGGAGGATTGTCGGGTATTGAAGAGGAAGAATAGGATTGAAACAAGAGGATTAGAGTGGGAATGGAGTTTGTCATGAAAGGAATGGTATCTAGTTCGGGCCAAATCAGCAACATACGGAACATTTAGGTGTTTCTGGATTAGTTTATTATTATATAATTGTAGCTTTCTTTGTTCTATTAAACTTCAGGATTTGTTTATCCAAACTTTTTTTTAACTTGACGTCCTAATTAGTCTTAATATTTAAGTTGGTCATTATTTTATGTTAATTTTTTTTTCGGTTGGCTTAAAGAATTAGTAGATCTACAGCAGTCTATCAGCACCTATGATTTGCATATCTTTATTTTCGGATTTATTTTATTTTCGGACCCCTTAGACGTGACTATATTTCTGGCTACTATAGCATCTTAAAATTGCTTTATCCTTCAGTACGAGGACAATATTTCCTTAGTTCTTACCTATTCCAAACATTACAAAAATAGAAAATCTTCCTATATAACTGAGCTCCTCACCCTCCGCTTTGTTATCTATTAGTTAAATACTAGAACGCAATCAATTAATATTTATACCCCACCACATAAAACTGCATCCTTTCTCAAATCGTTTCTCGTTCGTTCCTCATCCTTCTGGAATTCGCTGCCCGTCTCTATTCGTAAAGCCCCCTCTCTTTCTTCCTTCAAACATCAACTCTTCCACTACCTACTTGCATCTCAATCTTCCGTTCCAATGTAAAGTATAGGCTTATATAGTTTGACTTTGCAACGATTTATAGATATAATGAATATTTAATCTTTTATATGCATAAATATTTTTTCTTTTATATATATATTTTATATATATATATATATATATATATATATATATATATATATATATAATATATATATATATATTATATATATATATTATTATTATTATTATTATTTTTTATAATTATTTTGTTTAAGTAACCAGACCAAAAAGATTTATTTCTGTTCATTGTTCGTTATTCTAAGGGGACTTAATCCCAGAATAAATTATCTTTATCGTTATTTAAGATAGCTTTTTATATGAAAATAAAATTTCGTAATATGTATAAAGTGCTAAAGAGGCTGTATTTGACTTGAAGTGTTTTAAAAACAATCATTTATTAAAAAAGCACTATAATGTGTAAGTTAGATTTAATATAGTAAGTTAAAAAGTACTTTCTTGTCTTAGTCACATCTGTTAACATGAACCTTACGATCATTTTATTTTTATTATCACGATTATTAGAAGTAGTATTAAAATCACCTATTATGTTTATATATATATATATATATGTATATATATATATATATATATATATATATATATATATATATATGTATGTATCTTTTCCCTTAGTTATTTGTCTTTACATTTTTAATTATTATTTTGACTGTATTTGTTATCTTTACTCAAAGGCACTAAATGCCATTTATTGCAATCTGTATTATTTTAATGAGACTTTTCCTAGAATAAATAAATAAATTATTATTATTATCATACTCGAAAAAAGGAAACGCTATTAGCAATTGAGAACTATTTGGACTTAAAAACGTGGAATTTTTTTTTATATTAAACTAAATATATATATTGAAAAATTCCTAATTGTATTTATTGACCTTTGGTAAGAGCTTTTTGAAATGAAAATTAAAAATTGAGTTTTTTTTTTTTTGTGAGTATAAAAGCTATTGAAGAAAGAATCAATATCCGCTGCCTCTTGATGCACTTAAGTGCCTTTCAGTTCCCTCCTAGAAGACCACTTGTGCCTTTTTTTTTTTTTTTTTTAAACAAATTTTATTAAAAAGTTCTTTTTTTTAAATAAAAAAACCTCTTGTTATCTGATCCTCTAGCCTGTATCTAATTATCTAATGCCATCCTCCATATTTTTTTACGTACGAAAACTTGAAAGATGAGGCGTTACCCGCTTTTATCAACTCAAAGAGTCATAGTATAACAATAGGGATACAGCCTACACATAAAAAATCTACTGCGCGCAAAACAGGACTGTCACTTACCTTTTTTGATAAAATTAATTTGAGATATATGAAAAATAGAGTTGAATATATTATAAAGAATTATATTCAGATACCAGCAAAATGGGCAAAAATATAATTAGATTTATCCTTAGTACAAAATAAGAAAATCTATCGACAAAATGAAAATTTGTTAATAGTTGTTCATCGTTGAAATATTTTTACGAGGAAGGACTTAATCCTTATACCTCAACCCTCCTCCTTTCTCAACCCGGACATGGGACCGGGCTATGGCGGAGTTAAAAATTAATGTAGAAAACGCTATAACGATCAAGGAGATTGTTTACATCTTTTCCATATTGATCATTAATTTTGAATTCTACATTATTTTAAATATACAAAAAATAGTCATAACCATCAACAATCTTCCAGTGTATGTGGAATATAGACTGTCATATTGATCATGGCATTTTCTGTGGTCATATTTAGCCAATGAATCAATCGCAGTCTATTCCATGAGTGGCTCCTACGTCCCATTCTCTCTCTTCTCTTCATCCTTATGTTCTCTGTTCCTATTTAAATGTGTTTGGAACATAGACTGTCATATTGATCATAGCATTTTCTGTAGTCATATTTAGCCTATGAATCAATCGCAGTCTGTTCCACGAGTGGCTCCTACGTGCAAGTGTCTTTCTCCACCTAATCCTTATGTATTCTGTTGCTATCTCCATGTGTGTGGAACATAGACTGTCATATTGATCATGGCATTTTCTGTAGTCATATTTAGCCTATGAATCAATCGCAGTCTGTTCCACGAGTGGCTCCTACGTGCAAGTGTCTTTCTCCACCTAATCCTTATGTATTCTGTTGCTATCTCCATGTGTGTGGAACATAGACTGTCATATTGATCATGGCATTTTCTGTGGTCATATTTAGCCAATCAATCAATCGCAGTCTGTTCCATGAGTTGCTCCTGCGTCCCATTCTCTCTCTTCTTTTCATCCTTATGTTCTCTGTACCTATTTAAATGTGTGTGGAACATAGACTGTCATATTGATCATGGCATTTTCTTTGGTCATATTTAGCCAATGAATCAATCGCAGTCTATTCCACGAGTGGCTCCTACGTGCATATGTCTCTCTACTCATCCTCATCATCTCTGTTCCTGTTTCCATGTGTGTGGAACTTTGACTTTTATATTGATCAAGACATTTTCTGTAGTCATATTTAGCCAATGAATCAATCGCAGTCTGTTCCACGAGTGGCTCCTACGTGCAAAAGTTTCTCTCCACCTCATTTTTATGTATTATATTGCTATTTCCATGTGTGTGGAACATAGACTGTCATATTGATCATGGCATATTCTGTAGTCATATTTAACCGATGAATTAATCCCAGTCTGTTCCATGAGTGGCTCCTACGTCCCTCTCTCTCTCTTCTCCTGATCCTTATGTTCTCTGTTTGTTTCCATGTGTGTGGAACATAGACTGTCATATTGATCATTGCAATTTCTGTGGTCATATTTAGGCAATGAATCAATCGCAGTCTGTTCCACGAGTGGCTCCTACGTGCAAAAGTTTCTCTCCACCTCATTTTTATGTATTATATTGCTATTTCCATGTGTGTGGAACATAGACTGTCATATTGATCATGGCATATTCTGTAGTCATATTTAGCCAATGAATCAATCGCAGTATGTTCCATGAGTGGCTCCTACGTCCCTCTCTCTCTCTTCTCCTGATCCTTATGTTCTCTGTTTGTTTCCATGTGTGTGGAACATAGACTGTCATATTGATCATTGCAATTTCTGTGGTCATATTTAGGCAATGAATCAATCGCAGTCTATTCCACGAGTGGCTCCTACGTGCAAAAGTTTCTCTCCACCTCATTTTTATGTATTCTATTGCTATTTCCATGTGTGTGGAACATAGACTGTCATATTGATCATTGCAATTTCTTTGGTCATATTTAGGCAATGAATCAATCGCAGTCTGTTCCACGAGTGGCTCCTACGTGCAAATGTCTCTCTGCTCCTCATCGTTATGTATTCTGTTGCTATTTCCATGTGTGTGGAACATAGACTGTCATATTGATCATGGCATATTCTGTAGTCATATTTAGCCAATGAATCAATCGCAGTCGGTTCCACAGGACTATCCGTCGTTCCTTTCTTCCTTAGTATGTTGTGGTCTCTTTTTGCTATTCTTGTATGATGTAGTATTTTTAATTTCTTCCATATAGCTTTCTCATTCTTTATCGACAATTGTTTTTATTTTTCGTCATAAATTGGTTAATGTTCATTTGAAATAAGCTGTCGGTTTACAGTAACGTTAACAATGTAACAGAGAATATACATTTTATTTTGGTAATTTGGTTAATTTTTTTTTTATGTGTTAGGAACATTTTCAGCAACAAGGAATACACATTTCCATGACTGTATATTATTATATTGTATGTAGAAGTTAACACCAATCGACACAATATATTATATGTCCTTTATTCTAATTATTTATCCTTAATTCTAGAAATTTATTCTAATAAAAAATAAATCAGCCAGAAAAAAATATTTTTGAAATAACAATTTGAAAGAATTTTCTTTTTCTCTTGAATATAAACATTCGCTTTGTTTATGAGTGGTTACCAGTATAATTTTATCTTCACTAATGACTCGATTTTTTAAACTTTATTTTAGATTTTTTATAGGAGTGAATCAAAATTGTGAATTTGAAAAGTTATATTAATTTAAGATAAGTAGACAATCTTTAGAAAAATAAATTGTAGTGATTCAGCAAATGTTGATATGGTCATAGTGCTGCTTAGTAGATAATTTATTATTATTTCGGCGAAAATGTTCAGTGTTTACCGTAAATTTTTTTAAATTTATTTATTGGAATTTACAACTGTATAATGACATACAACAGGTAAATTTGAATGAAATATAAAAAGGCATAAAACACATGTAGATAAGCTTCCCAATGGAAGCACTCTAAAAATATTCTAAACTAGAAGGTCTCGGGGTCAACTTCTTTCCAGACGCCTAGGAGGATTGTCGGGTATTGAAGAGGAAGAATAGGATTGAAACAAGAGGATTAGAGTGGGAATGGAGTTTGTCATGAAAGGAATGGTATCTAGTTCGGGCCAAATCAGCAACATACGGAACATTTAGGTGTTTCTGGATTAGTTTATTATTATATAATTGTAGCTTTCTTTGTTCTATTGAACTTCAGGATTTGTTTATCCAAACTTTTTTTTAACTTGACGTCCTAATTAGTCTTAATAATTAAGTTGATCATTATTTTATGTTAATTTTTTTTCGGTTGGCTTAAAGAATTAGTAGATCTACAGCAGTCTATCAGCACCTATGATTTGCATATCTTTATTTTCGGATTTATTTTATTTTCGGACCCCTTAGACGTGACTATATTTCTGGCTACTATAGCATCTTAAAATTGCTTTATCCTTCAGTACGAGGACAATATTTCCTTAGTTCTTACCTATTCCAAACATTAAAAAATAGAAAATCTTCCTATATAACTGAGCTCCTCACCCTCCGCTTTGTTATCTATTAGTTAAATACTAGAACGCAATCAATTAATATTTATACCCCACCACATAAAACTGCATCCTTTCTCAAATCGTTTCTCGTTCGTTCCTCATCCTTCTGGAATTCGCTGCCCGTCTCTATTCGTAAAGCCCCCTCTCTTTCTTCCTTCAAACATCAACTCTTCCACTACCTACTTGCATCTCAATCTTCCGTTCCAATGTAAAGTATAGGCTTATATAGTTTGACTTTGCAACGATTTATAGATATAATGAATATTTAATCTTTTATATGCATAAATATTTTTTCTTTTATATATATATATTTATTATTATTATTATTTTTTATAATTATTTTGTTTAAGTAACCAGACCATAAAGATTTATTTCTGTTCATTGTTCGTTATTCTAAGGGGACTTAATCCCAGAATAAATTATCTTTATCGTTATTTAAGATAGCTTTTTATATGAAAATAAAATTTCGTAATATGTATAAAGTGCTAAAGAGGCTGTATTTGACTTGAAGTGTTTTAAAAACAATCATTTATTAAAAAAGCACTATAATGTGTAAGTTAGATTTAGTATAGTAAGTTAAAAAGTACTTTCTTGTCTTAGTCACATCTGTTAACATGAACCTTACGATCATTTTATTTTTATTATCACGATTATTAGAAGTAGAATTAAAATCACCTATTATGTTTATATATTTATATCCAATAGTGCTCTTCGCTGGTTTCAATCGTTCCTCTCAGATCGTTCGCCGTATGTGGTAGTTCCAGGCCAACCTCTTTCCAGAACTTTACCTTTATCCTGTTGTGTTCCTCAAGGTTCATCACTGTCTCCCACTTTATTTTCTATTTACATTAATGACCTACCTCTCCATATTCATCACTTCCAATATCATATCTAAGTGATGATTTCACCTCTTTCCAGAACTTTACCTTTATCCTGTGGTGTTCCTCAAGGTTCATCACTGTCTCCCACTTTATTTTCTATTTACATTAATGACCTACCTCTCCATATTCATCACTTCCAATATCATATCTATGCTGATGATTTCCAAATTTACCAATCCTTCGCTCCTTCGGACCTTTCACTAGCAATCGAAAAGCTGCAAGACGATCTCAACCGAATTAGTTCTTGGGCAGCCGACAACATGCTAAAACTAAATGTAGAGAAAACTAAAGCTATCGTGATAGGATCCCATCCTCTCCACAAAAACCTTCCACCAATCCCAACACTGTTTCTCAATGACAATCCAATAAAGTTTCACCAAACCGTTAAAAACCTAGGACTCACCCTCGATCAAACCTTATCCTGGAAAAACCATATCTTTGAAATCTCTCGTCGCACATTTTCCACCTTAAAACACCTAAATTACCTTCGTCATCTTCTTCCTTTTGAAACCTGTAGGCTTTTGGTTAGTTCCTTAATATTCCCCCACTTTGACTACTGCTGTGCGGTGTATAGGGGTGTCTCTGGAGATCTCGAAGCAAAACTAAAACGATTATTCAACTGCTTTATCCGCTTAATCTTTGGGATATCCAGGGCCACCTCTGTCACCCGATTCTACGAAGAGTTGAAGTGGCTTTACCCTTCCTACCGTTGTAAGTACTTCCTGGCTTCCTTTCTCTTCCAAGTTCTCCAATCCCGCCGTCCGTCTTACATAACAGATATGTTTCTTTTCAAATCCTCAGTCCACTCTCGCCACACTCGCTCACGGCCTTCGGACATGTATATGATGCCCCATCGAACTGCAGCTTTCGACAGATCTTTCCTAATTCGATCTTCATCCTTATGGAACTCTATTCCTTCTTATATCCGTGACTCCAATACTCTTCCGACATTCAAATCTCGCCTGTTCAATCATCTCCTGTCCATACAATTTCCGAAGAATCCTAATTAGTTTTCTAATTTCAATTAAAATTAATAACGAAACAGATATAAACGTTTATATACCTATTATATTTTATGTTCTCTGGTGTTTTGCACTTATTATATTATGAGTATATTGTTAAAAAACAAAAAACACTGAAATGCTTTTTTAATGAAAATTGTATATAAGTACATATTTCTTATTATGTTGATTATCTAGTTTGATTTTCAATATTATTATTTAAGGCTGCTTTTTAATCCATTGTTTGTAATTTCTATTGTTTCTTTGTATTCCTTTTGTATACTCTAAGACCTTAAAGTTTTTATTTTGATTTTCCTGTTATGTTATTCTAAAGGGACTAGTCCCAGAATAAATAAAGAATTATTATTATTATTTATTATAATTATTATATATATATATATATAATATATATATATATATATATATATATATATATATATATATATATAATATATATATATATATATATATATATATATATATATATTTTTATGTACTTTTCCCTTTGTTATTTGTCTTTACATTTTTAATTATTATTTTGACTGTATTTGTTATCATTACTCAATCCGCTGCCTCTTGATGCACTTAAGTGCCTTTCAGTTCCCTCCTAGAAGACCACTTGTGCCTTTTTTTTTTGGTTTTTAAAAACAAATTTTATTAAATAGTTCTTTTTTTAAATAAAAAAACCTCTTGTCATTTGGTCCTCTAGCCTGTATCTAATTATCTAATGCCATCCTCCATATTTTTTTACGTACGATAACTTGAAAGATGAGGCGTTTACCCGCTTTTAAGTTACGCAATTTAAAAAATGAATACTAATCGAGCAAAAAAGCTTCGCCATAATGAGGAGTAATCAAGAATAATTAAAGAAATAAGTTTTCCACACCCTGATACGGCCTTAGTATTTTTTGTTCTCTCTCACTTTGTCCGGAAAATAAACACATTTTATAAGACAATGTTTTTTTGTTTTTTTAATTTTTTTTTTTTTTGTTTTTTTAATTTTATGCTTGCAGAAAATTTTGTTCGTTGATTTGAAAGTTTAAAATTGGTAGAATGGAAATTGCATATAAGAGTTTCTGTATGTATTCTGAAGAAGTGTGAACAGTTTAATTGAGAATCATCAAAATCAGTTTCATTTTAATTATTCAATGACAAAAAGTAATGTATGTATTTATGTCTCTGTCTCTCTCTATCTTCTCTCTCTCTCTCTCTTATATATATATATATATATATATATATATATATATATATATATATATATATATATATATATATATATAGTTATCTACGGATCTTGAAGTTCAGTCAATAAATAAGCAATTTGGTTAAGGTTACGTTTCGAGACTTTGTTGTTCTCATAATAAAATTTCGAGACAGGAATTGCTGCTATATATATATATATATATATATATATATATATATATATAATAAGCTTGCCAGGGATAGGAGGGAGTGTAGGAGAAAAATAAAAGAGGCCCTGGTCGCCTAATAATAAATAATAGCGTCAGGAAAAAATAAAAAATGTATATATATATATATATCTAAATTTTTATAAGTTTAATTATAGTTGATTGCATATATGTATAAATTCGTCGAAGATGAGTTATTTTATTTTTTATGTATCATAGTTTCTTAAGGTAGTAAATTATTTGTCCATCATTTGATGAGAAGCTTATCGTTTTTACTTATATATAGTTTTTATTGCATTTAACAATAACATTTATCGATTTTTTCAAATATTATTCAAATAATATTACTCTTTCTTCTTCAATAAGTAATAATTTGACGTTTCGATTCCCCGTAAATCCATATGATCCTTTTTAAAACTAAAAGTTGTCATACAAATTAGTTTTTTTCATTGTCATAATACAAACAACTAACCAAGATACATCAATTCATTTCACCTATAATTATTGAGAATTAAAGTACCTAGTATTATTGAGCATTCTATTAAAAATACAAGTCAACCAGAAAAATATATCATTAATACAATAACATTAGCAACAAAAAAAACCAAACATTTAGAAAAAAGATAGCAAAAAAGCAACCCAAACAATTTTTTATTTTCATATCTATAATTCTCGGGGAGCTATCGTGCAGCATCATCTAGCATGACATTGAAATAAAAAATGTTTTTCAGAAGAATAAATACAGATAAAATGGTGATAGTGTTTCCTTTTTTTTTCTCTCTCAATCTCTTAATATTTATATATTATTTTTTCCGCATAATCTCCAACAAGTTTATCATTTATGATAGATTCAGTAGTAATTAATCCATTGAGATGAATGAAGTTAAATTTTTCTGTTTACAAGCTATTGGTTCTAAACTCAATGAGTTCATTTTAAAAAACAAGTCTTTGACGAATACATTGAAGGAGTAGAAATACATTGAATTTAATGTTTACTCACGAAAAAAAATATTAAACGATTTTTTTACTACTGTTGTAAAGGATCCGATTTCTTGTTTTAGTATTATGAGTATATATTTTCCTCAATATCTTTTACATTTTATTTTGTAATACTGAGATGATGAGTTCTTGTACTTTATTACAGGAAAGCAACAGCTACGGTTGTTGCTAACAATATTCTAATTAATTCCCGGAACGTGTGTTCTAGGAATGTTTAGGTTTCCATGAATTGGAAAATTGTTTACGGTTCACTAAAAGATTTTAATGACCTCCTTGTGACTAATGAAGTTAGGAGTCTAGTGTCTGTAAATAATTATTATTAATTAATTATTCAAGTTCAAATTATGAAGTTGAAATTAGCTACCAGAATCTGTGAAACGTTTTAAATGCCTTCAAAATTACACTTTTTTCTTTGCTGCTTTGGAGTTTATGAAGAAACTTTTATACCAATGATAATTATGTGTTTATAGATAGATACCTTATATGAAGAAATGGATAATTTGTATGTAAAATATGGGTAGGCACAGGATATAGTACTTTTTGGACCAATACGAGAATAACCCGCGATGGGTTGGTAACAGTCACTATAACCTTCCTCTTACAACCTTACCGATAACTATCTTCTTTATTAAGTCAATTACTAAATTATGCATATTCCCATACTCTCCCTCTGAGAAATATCTTTCCTTGTTTGTTTAATTACATTTGATAATCTATTCTTTATAAGAACGCAAATATTCAAAGGACCTGTAATTTATTTATGGCCATATGATAAGAAAGTATGTAATTATAAACTTTGTTTTGAACTTTTATTTACTATTTATCGGAATAGTATATAGTATTTATATGATTAAATACGTGTAAACAATATTTAACAATTGAAACTGATAAATAAATAACGTTTTTTTAGCTTTTATTTTACATTTAAATAAATAAACAAAATTATATTACGTTACATCAGGTACGGTTTTTCTTCTCATATTATGCAATGTCAGGGAATGCTAATTCTAACCATTTATTGGGTTGTGTCACATGAAATGTCCGTTTTCAAGGTAAAGAATTTTTATTAAAAATACGATATGAAAACAAGATAATTTTATTCGAAGTATTTATTTTTCCCAACGTGACACCAAATTTTTTTATCCCCGAACTGAAAAACTCTGAGCTTTGAAGTGAAACAAAATCTGAAAACGCACTTTTCACTTGATCATCATTTTCAAAAAGTTTTCTTTTGACGAAGTTGCCTAAATAACTGAACAGGTGGTAATCTGTTGGAGACAAGTCGGGAGAATATGGTGGGTGCGGAAGAACTTCGTTGCGCAGTATGTATAATTTTTGCACGGTATGTTTCGAAACATGGGTTCTTGCTGCCGCTCAGTGAGATCATGAGGTACCCATGTATCAGAGATGGGCAAAATCGCATTCGGATATACGAATACGAATGCATTCGGGAAGATCGAGTTTTGAAAATACGAATACGAATGCAATCGTATTTCAAAAAAGAATACGAATGCATTCGTATTTCGAAAAAAATATACGAATACGAATATACTCACAGATGTAGACAGGTATACCCCCGAATTTCACAGGTATGCAAAGGGATACGGTCATATTCCACTGGTGTGGGCCGTATTCCACTGGTCTAAAAACGTATACGGACCTGTGTACAAGTCAATATGTACGCATTTGCAGGCGTGAATTCGAATGCGGTCAATAATATCTTATATTAAAAGACATAAAATTTAATTAATTTAATTAATTAAAATTTATGAATTTTTTTAAAAATATGATTCAAATATGGTTAAAATAACTTCTTTAAATACGAATATCTATTTATTTACATATATCAACTCTCATACAGTTCTCTTCTCTATAATAAAATAATTTAACAAATATTTCTTAAAATTTATTAATTTTTGGAAAATGAAAAACATTAATGCAGTTATATTATAAATAACATTATAAATTATATTATGAAAGAAAAGAAATATTATCCCTTTGATATATTTTTTTTTTTAGCTTAAAATTTATATTGAAAGTAAAGTTCAGTAAATATTTTAACTTTTCAAACCAACTATGTGAAAATAAACACCACGCATTCAAAAATAGGTAAAATGTTGAATTTTAAGCATTTACAGTGTAGTGTTTAGGTAATCCAGGTATGGAATGACTCATTGACTTTTCATGATTATATTTCTATTTTCGAAGTTTAGAAGTTTGCTATTATTCCAAAACATTAAAAGTTATAATAATAATAAAATTAATTCTTTATAATGAAGTGAAGTAAAGCGCTAATAAAAGTACTTATGTAACATTCAAAGCTGTAATTGAGAGTGAGGATAACCGCAAAAAACTTTAGTTTTTATCGTATATACAATATTATTATTAATTTATTCTTATTAGTAATTTGATCTAAAATAAATGCTTTAATTGAAATTCAGTATAATCCTTTTTTTAATGTTAACTTTGTTTGAAGATAAGAAGTAATATAAAGCCGCCTTAGAACCACGGGACATCGGGAATTTTACCATGATACCTGCCCTGGGATTTTGAGCCTATTAAAAGAGGCTAAATATGTGACAAATTTCTTAGGAAGTATTGCAAGACTCAAAAGCAGAAGGAAATCCCTAAATTAATTAAAAACCAACTAAACAATTTTCACAATGGAATGTAAAAAAATCTAAATGGACTACGAATATACTAACTAAACTAGGAATAATACCCTTTGCCGTAGAGGCATTTTTAGAAAATAATTCATGAACCTGTTTCTATTTCCTATGAAAATGAATGTAGTATATCCTAAAACATTAAAGTGGTATAAAAAAAAAATTATAATAACAAAAATAATTGGTAATAATGAAGTGAAGTAAAGCGCGAATAAAAATGAATATGAAACAATTATTAATATTTATATAATTAATTGTTACATATTCACTTTCAAATCTATAGATTTAAGTTTATTCTGATGAAATAAAAAAATACCTTATGTATTGTTACTTTTGTTTATTTTAATTATCTCACCACTTCTTGTTGCTAGTGTTAAGAATAAATGGATAAATATTAAAGAAACTTAAATTAACTGGAGAAATAAAAAATGTAAAAATAAACTTTTTCCAGGTTATTATTTTTCAATTCGCATATAAGAAAAGCATAATAGACCGTTATAAAGCTACAGATTTTACAGAAAATGTTAAATAATATAAAAAGTATCACCTTGTATATATTGTATATAATAATTATGTTATTTTATTTAATCTAGAATATATACTTCCGACGAAATATAAAGTTATTTTTTCATTAACTATTTATTTCAAATTAACCACTATTAATCACTTTTTAATGTACTGATTTTTCCTACAAATAAAATTGTTGGGAGACTGGATGAAACTTTAACACTTAAACTTTACTTATTTCTTGAATGCATATTGTTTATTTTCACATAGTTGGTTTGAAATGTTAAAATATTTACTGAACTTAACTTTCAATATAAATTTTAAGCTCAAAAAAAATATATCAAAGGGATAATATTTCTTTTCTTTTTAATATATTTATAAGTGCATTACTGCATTAATGTTTTTCATTTTCCACAAATTAATAAATTTTAAGAAATATTTGTTAAATTATTTCATTTTAGAGAAGAGAACTGTATGAGAGTTGATATATGTAAATAAATAGATATTCGTATTTAAAGAAGTTATTTCAACAATATTTGAATCATATTTTTTAAAAAATTCATAAATATTAAATTTTATGTCTCTTAATATAAGATATTATTGACCGCATTCGAATTCACGCCTGCAAATGCATACATATTGACTTGTACACAGGCCCGTATACGTTTTTAGACCAGTGGAATACATCCCACACCAGTGGAATATGACCGTATCCCTTTGCATACCTGTGAAATTCGGGCGTATACCTGTCTACATCTGTGAGTATATTCGTATTCGTATATTTTTTCGAAATACGAATGCATTCGTATTCTTTTTTGAAATACGATTGCATTCGTATTCGTATTTTCAAAACTCGATCTTCCCGAATGCATTCGTATTCGTATATCCGAATGCGTTTTTGCCCATCTCTGCCATGTATCGAGCTTTTTTACTTTCCCAATACACTTTAAATGTCTGGAAACGGTAGATGCACTTGCATTTAGTTGTGCTGAGAGTCCTTTAACTGTTTGGTAGAGGTTTCCTTCTACTGTATGTTTGAGGACATTGTTGTCTATTACAGACGGAGGTCTTCCTCGGGGCAAGTTTTCCAAGTCAGTATACACAGCTGAAAACTTAGCGAACCAACGGAGAATGGTCCCTTCATTAACACCCCCTTCCCCAAACGCCTTGCGAATATTTCTAGCAGCTGAAGTTTAAACTCGTACCAAAATATCGAAAATCGCGTGTTTCCATGTTCATATTTGGAGGTATACTAAAAAGTGGGTAATCGATTGGGAAGCTAATGTTTATAATACTAATACTAATTTAAATCCTTGATGTATTTCTAAAACTATAAAAACGGACATTTCATGTGAGACAACCCAATACTAGATCAAATACCATTGTTCTACTAAAACGTGAGTTTCTGAAAAATTTCAAACCAAATTTACCTGGCTGCAAGAAGATATACTTTGAAAAAAATTAATTTGAGAACCTACAACAACCAAAGTGACGCAACTAAGTCGTTTAAAACAGCCCAAAAACTGATTATTAAGTTAAAACTATTGATCATAATGATAGCGGTGATTAAAAACGTACATAATGATACATTGAAACAGCTAGAGAGTGCTAGGGCAAAGGTACGTTTTATGATAAGTATCTGGTGAAGTTATATTTATTTCTAAATTTGGATCATTATAATGATTCAAAATAAAATACTTTTTTAATTAATTTTATTGAGCATATGTAACATTAAATGTTTTAGTCCGCTTTATAATTAACAGAATTTTCAGTTATCGTAATAAATTCTAATAATGTTCAATCTTTTTTCGGATTTTTTTTTTTTTTTTTTAAATACATATAAAATTTTAACGTCCAAAAATGATCGATCTTAAAATCAACTTTCACTTGAGAGAGATGTTATGTATATTTATAGATGTAGATACAATTAAAGTAGTGCTACTTTAACAGAAGATAACAAATTTTATGACATCGTTTTACGACTAATATATACCTTCAAATTATAAAAAAATATTAAAATTTTGTTTTCCTCAAATATGTTGAAAGGGAATATTTGATATACTGTATATTGTTTGGAATTGACAAGAACATTTGAAATAGCCCGGCCCTGACAGCTGGGAACGTGGCTTGTCGTCTCCAACTCAATTTCCAGGCATGTCAGTTGGTTATCGGTTAACCGCTTGTATCGTTGTCTGAAGCGATTCCTGTTTAACTGCCCATAAATAAGAGTTTGCGCATTTGAATTAAAGGAAAATTGAATAGTTAATTATTCTCAATACATATATGTGACAGGTTTAATTACAGACTTTGTTTGCTAGTTAAAGCCTTTTATGATAATGAGGTTAGTGTTATGTTAATTGTCTGTCAATTAAAATTGTTTTTCCGTAATTATGTATACGGATGAAGGTCTGAATCACGAATTTTTATGTTTGTGTTATCCAACAATATATAAATATTAATTTTAGTTTAGTTTATTGGCTATTATAGACTTATAAGCCATGGAGTTTGGCCCATTTGGTGTGAATGGTTGTTAGTATTAAATGGTAATATCATATATATATATATATATATATATATATATATATTATATATATATATATATATATATATATATATATATATATATAGGGAGCCCGTGGCTGAGTGGCCAGCGCTATAGAGTCTCTCATGCTAAAGTTGTGAGTTCAAATCCCAGTCCCAACAGGGCTTGTATAAGAATGTAATTAAATGGGGATTCACTCACAGACTCTTCCCGGGTATGTGAGACCCGTCAGCTAAATGGTGGCCACTCACTAAATTAGGCGTAGGGAGTGATGACCCTACACTAGAAAATACATCACGAAACGTGAGTGTAACCTCTCAGAAGATTACACCGCGAGGCCCAGGGCCTACACGGCCTGTCGCGCCACGGAAAAAAAAAAAAAAAAAAAAAAAAAAATATATAATATATATATATATATTATATATATATATATATATAATTATATAAATATATATATAATATATATATATATTAAATATATATATATATATATATATATATATATATATATTTGTATATGTATGTATAGTGTGTGTGTGTTTAGTGTTTGTGTGTGTGTGTGTGTGTGTGTGTGTGTGTGTGTGTGTATGTATATAATACATACATATGGCATAGTTAGCAATACATATATATAAACGATAATAGCATAAATATAAATGCATAGGAAAATTCCAATAGCTTACTATGACAGTAAGTAAAGTGAATATTGTCACACAAATTATGTGGATTTGTCGTCTTCTTAAATAGATATATTTTGTAGCAAAAATAAATAATGTTTAGTATTTGGGATGTTTTCTACGCATGATTGTGTACTGGTTTAAACGATGTAATTTGCCAGGTAATATTCACCTTCAATACTTAGTGCAGGACATTGCAATAATACGTGTTCTATGTTTTCGGTGATATGTTCTTGACACCATCTACATTTTTCCCCAGTTTTTTTATTGAAAGTGGTTTTCTTATTAAAAATTTTCAAGTTTTCAGTATCTGTTATTCTTACTTGGCTAACGAGTCTCGGTTTATTTATAATAATAAGATAAGTTAAATACTCTTGCGGCTAAGGGCTGTTACAAATAGTTACAAAGTTGCAAATAGTTCTATAAAGTGGATTATACTTAGAGCTGAATCTCTATCAATGTCTATAGAGTGGAGATGATTCTTTACTTTTGTTTCGGTTATTGAATGTATATTAGTAAGTAAAAATTCAGTTGTAGCCGTTCGAAAAATTCTTCTTCAATATAATTATCTGCTGCTAATCTTATTTGTGAGATCGAATTAAAACCCGTGTCTCTCTTAAAATACAATAAATATGAAATAAATAAATGACACTTCACTTGAGGAAAAATTAGTTATATAAACATCCATAATATTAATTATCAAAGCTTATTGCTAATCTGGTTAGAATATAAATACAATTATTAAAAATCTGGTGCAAGCAACACAGGGCTATTATTTACTTAAGTTGTTAAAATCGTAAAAGCTATAAGGAGTACTTTAAGGTTAATTGAGTCTAATAATTAGATGGTTTCTTAATCATCCAATAAAATTTTATTAAACATAAACATCAAAAGAAGTCAACGTTTCGGCGTCCTTCCCCATCATCAGGACTCACTTTACTCTGTATCACATTTTATTATAATATTCTTGATAATTTGACAATAAAATATTTTCTAATATTCTTCATACGGCTGTAACCATCCTCAATATATAAATGAATAATAAAATAAGTTAATCGGTAGAATAAAATTTGATAATAAATAATTAGATGGTTTCTTAATCTTCCGATAAAATTTTGTTAAACATAAACATCAAAGCGAGTCAACGTTTCGGGGGCCTTCCCCATCATCATGACTCACTTTACTCTGTATCACATTTTATTATAATATTTTTGATGATTTGCCGATAATTTTTTTTTCTAATATTCTTCATACAGTTGTAACCACCGTCATATATAAATTAATAATTAAATAAGTTAACCGGAAGAATGCTATTTGATAATAAGTAATTAGATGGTTCCATAATCTTCCGATAAAAGTTTGTTAAATATGAACATCAAAACGAGTCAACGTTTCGGGGACCTTACCATCATCAGGACTTACTTTACTCTATATCTCATTATATTTTAATATTCTTCGTTTTGATTTTTATTTTTAATAAACTTTTATTAGAAGAGTAAGGAACCATCTAATTATTTATTATTAAACTGCATTCTGTTATGTTAATTGAATCTCCCCAAACATAAATTTTATATAACACACACACACATGTAATATACCATATAAAGCTAAAAGAAGCTACGGCTTAGAATTGAGTAACAAAAATTTACATTAAAGCTTCAGTCAAAATTTTAAATTCTTAATAAGCCTCTTTGAAGGAATTTCCTTTGATCTGACAGAGGCCGGAAAATAAATCAGACCACATTTTCCCACTTTCCTAATTTATATTTCAATAACCAAGTGAAGCCTGCCTCTTTTCTTTCAGACAAAGAACCATTAATCACAAACTTAGCGATTAATAGGCTTAACAAAGTTGAATACTGCTTAGAAATGCTTTTTCCCCCTTTTTATATCAGTAACAGGGTTTTACAGTATTTATTTTTCGAATCATTTTATGGGATTTTATCGCAAATAAACGGAAAGCTCCCATAATACTTTTTTTTCATTTATAAAAATTATTATGAATTATATATATGCATAAGTATGTGTACGCATATTTATATAAACTTATAGTTTTGGGCTACGTTAGTTTTGCGCTTTATTGTCATTATCCATTATCCATCATTATCATCATCATAATAATTTCTATATTGGGGGTACTCGCTACGTTTGCTATAGCACATTGTTTGTGCTATTTTGCTAAACCCGCCGAGTTTCTACAGTAGCCTGCTAGGCAAAAAAAATGTGCTATAGCAAACTTAGTGAGTTACCCCTATCATATCATAATAATTCTTCTATTGCTGTTCAGTGTAAGGGTCCTGCTTGTAGTGTCTGGCTAATATATTTCTTTCTTGTGCTTTATTTTTTTTTTTTGTTTTTTTTTTTTATTACAGAGATTATTATTGAAAATAATAAACCAAAAAAAAAAAAAATCCTTTGAGAATAACATTCATTTAAAATTGAAATATATCATATGCCTGACCAATAGACAAAAGAAACATAATCAATCATTATTTACAATGGTGAATATAAGGTGAAATATTATACTACAAAAATTTAAATTCATACATTGGTAAGTGAAATTAAAATTAAAAAAATAAAGATTATATTTTTGTAATTTTCTTGGCATGGTAAAATATTTTTATTTCATTGATATATAATAAGGAACTAATTCGGTTAATGGGTATTAGGAGGAATAAATAAACTAAAGAATTTAGGTAGTTAAAAAAAAAAAAAAAACGCGAAATCGAGGAGCTTACGCCGCACAGTAGAAAATATGACCGCTTTAGGACAAAATTCTGAAACTTGTCCATATTTAATCTTTGGGGTCCCAGATTAGAGAAAGAAATATTTAAAAAAATACGAGAAAAATTTATAAAAATTAATTAATTTGGCGAGCGTAAGGTCAAAGATTTGATTTTTTAGCTAAAATCTAAAACTTCCCTACATTTTATGTTTGATATGGGAAAAATAATACCAAAAAATGTAATAATGGCTCGGAGTAGCTCAAACCTGCTAATAGATATATTTTAAATCATTTAGGAAACTCTTCAAATTATAGATTGTAAAACTTTTGATTTGGAGTGTTGTATCTGAAATAAATTATGTATTACCCAAAACGCTAAAAATCGCAAAAATTCTTTGCAACATTTAAAGACAAAAACTTTTACAAAACAACATACAGACAACTGCAAAACGTTTTGAATTCCTACGACAGACCGACTTGTACAATAGACTATAATATTTAATCCGTTTATCATAGTGATTTAAGGCAAAAATGACCCAAATGGTTTACGCCTACGAGAAAAAAAAAAAAAAAAAGACAAGAAGGATCGAGGAAACGAATCCTAGAAAGAAATCCTTGGGGTAACTTGGGAGTTATATAGTTTTTCGTTATTGAATAGGGGCATACATTTACAAACTGCTAAATTAACTCTACAGGTAGATTTCAGTGTATATTTAATAACGAGTGTGGGCATATGATGTCTGATCTGTCTCAGCAATGTTCATTGTTAAATAAAAGCAAAAAGACTTGGCGCTACACACACCTTGAACATTATAAATTACCATCGAATGAAGATAATCCCACTGTCGGTTA
This sequence comes from Piezodorus guildinii, assembly GCA_023052935.1. Lineage (NCBI taxonomy): Eukaryota > Metazoa > Arthropoda > Insecta > Hemiptera > Pentatomidae > Piezodorus > Piezodorus guildinii. The sequence continues at coordinate 51,617,452 of CM041295.1, forward strand.
TTAAGCACTTGTGTGAACAGGAATAATTCACTCATTTACTATCTACTTGTAAACACGCTATGGCGGGAAATATAAGTATTAAGCGTCTGACCAACTAATAATAAAATGTTAAGCACTCAAAAATTCCAAGTTTGACTTTTGTCCTCCCAATTGGTGATTTTGCCCTGTGTGCGCCGTGCCAGTATGATTGAGGTGATAGCATCGCGATGGATAAAATGAGCTTTTAAAATCATTGGGCTTAGTAAGGAAGGAATTACTAAAATAGTCGATAAGCGCTGAACATACAGATAAACATTTCAGACGTCAGTGTAGGTGTGAGGATTGTTTAGTGCTTATCTTGGTGGTTTAGGCTTGGGCGGTAGTCATTGGATTGATAATATCATCATCGAATGTTCAGATTCGTTTAGCTTTTATTTTATCTTGTATTTATTTACAGTGAGATAAAGATTTTTATATTGTTTTGTAGATTCGTTAATTGAGACGTTGAGTTCCAAAAGGTACTATATTCACTTCAGATAATTTTACAGGAAACGCTAAAATCTGTCATTTATTTATTGATATACCAATTTGAACAGATTCTTTTTTTATTAAAATCTGAGGTTGATTTTTGTACTTTATTAAAAACTTATTTTGCCAAATTATTGCAATTTTCTCATGAATTTTTAACAATATAATATGGAAAAAGTAGTTTTTAGAATGAAACGTGGATATAGTACGTTTTGGAAAGAATTAAAAGGTATATATTACTTTTTGGAAGGATATAACGCCAGATAACAGTCCTTTCCTCATACGACATTACTTATAACTAGCGACTTCATAATGTTAATTACTAAGTTATGTGTATATTTCTATTCTCACTCTGAGAGGTATCTTTTCTTCTTGGTTAACTTGATTTTATTCTCTATTCTTCATACAGAAAGAGAATATTTAAAGTATTTTTTATTTATTTTTGGAGATGTCGAATTCCAAAAGGTACTCTATCAACTTCAGAAAATTTTAAGGAAACGAAAAGGCTGTCATTTCTTTTTCACCGGACCAATTTTACTTGATTCTTTTTTTATTAAAAACCGAAGTTGATTTTTTACTTTAATAACAAATTATTGCAGTTTTCTCATGAATTTTCAAAAATATAATTTGGATATAGTACTTTTTGGAATAAAACGTGGATATAGTACTTTTTGGAAGAATATAACGCGAGATAACAGTCATCATACCCGTTTTCATACAACATTACTTATAACTAACGACTTCATAATGTTAATTACTAAGTTATGTATATTTTCCTATTCTCACTCTGAAAAATATCTTTCCTTCTTAGTTAACTAGATATCATTGTCTATTCATCATGAAGAAAGCGAATATTCAACGAAACTTTTATATATTTTTTGCACTATAATAAGTCTGAACAATAATAAGTGTTGAATTGTTACTTATTCTTTCAGTGAATTTAACAAATGTATTTTTATCATTAACGACGGAAAAAAATGTTTAACTATTAGGACTGATAAATAAATAAATTTTATTTTCGTCTTTTGCCTATTTAAAAAAATTATATTAGGTTAGATCAGGCAGCAAGTTCAGGAAATTCTAATTCCAACCATTTCCTAGATAAAATACCGTTGTTTTATTAAAATGTGAGTTTCTAAACATTTTCGCATCAAATTTATGTAGCTGCAGAAGTAGAAGAAATACTGTGAAAAACTTAATTCACTTGAGAACCTACGGGAACTGAAGCGACGCAATTAAGTTGTTTAAAACAACCTAAAAACTGATTATTACATTCAAATACATACATACAAAAATGGTAGTATACAAAACAACCTTCTTACCTATATTGACGTATGCCAGCGAATCCTGGGCCCTCACTACTAAACATAAAAGCCAACTCCAGGATATGGAGATGCGCTACTTGAGGAAAGTTGAGGGTAAGACGAGGAGAGATAAAATGAGAAATACCATAATAAGATTCAACCTTGATGTCAGATCGGCCGAGGATATTGTTGAGGAAATTCAGCTAAGATGGTACGGCCATGTCTCAAGAATGTCGAAGGATCGCGTGGCAAAAGCAACGTATGAGCTGAAAGTAGAGGGAAGGAGACCAAGAGGAAGACCTAGGAAGACTTGGGAGGATGGGATCAGGTAGGCCTGCAGAAAAAGAGATATAGATTGGAGATCAGTAGGGGTAATGGCGCAAAATAGCAATGCCTAGATCAGCCTCTACAGGCGATATATATAATGAAATATATAATGATTGAAATATTTCACATTAGTAAAATATTTACGAATGACAGTCCTGAAGTGAAATTTAAGTGACAGTTACGTAACACAAATTGATTCTGTTTGCGTTGTCACTGTCATTGTTATTTCATGCCATCAACTTGTTCAGTGGAATGCCTACGATTGAACAGTAGTGAGTTAAAGCTTGTTAGATATTTCGATTTATATTTAATTATGTTTCTCCTTTCTGTCTACTTAACTCCCCGATACCACTTCAATGTTTATTAGGTTTTATCTGTGGCCGCGTGGGTTATCCCAAGTTACTGTGAATGGGCTTTGCCTAGTAACCACAGATGATTAGAAACTTATTATAATATATAGAAACTTAGAATAAAATAATTAGGAGCTAGCGTCTCGGTGCCGGGGGACTTTTAACTCTGCATTTATTCCCCGTCCTCACCTCCTTTCCTGAGAAACCCCTTTATGTTCTTCAAAGGCGAGAAAGGGGTGAAGAAAAAAAAAAGAGAGATTCCACCACTTATTTGACGAAAGGGCTTCCACAGTTATTCATGGCAAGTAATCACTCAGAACCGTACAAATGCAATTGTTGTCGGGAATTTCGGTGTCCGTTCTTCATCTATAAACAGCTTTCCCGTTTCTAGTTAATAGCATTTTTATTTATAAAATTCATTATTTGTATTCTTTTTTTTTTTTTATATTTATTTATTGAAATTTACAACTGTAATTTATATTACAACAAGTAAATATGCTAAAAGAAAAATCACATGAGACAGACTTGTTGAGGAGCAACCCAATGGAAGCACTCCAGTAACTATTTTAAACAAGAAGGTCTCGAAGCCATCTTCTTTTCAGACGCCTCGGAGGATTATCAGGAATCGAAGAGGAAGCAACGGTTGAAACTAGTGGGTTGGAGTGGGAATGGAGTTTGTCATAGAAGGATTGATATCTAGTTCGGGCCAAATCAGCAACATATGGAACATTTAGGTCTTTATGGATGATTTTATTTGTGACAAAGTAAGGAGCGTTGAGGAATTTACGAAGGATTTTGGATTGTAAGGTTTGGATACGGGAAGAATTCGATGGTTTAGTAGAGCCCCAAAGCTCAACTCCGTATGTCCATATAGGCCTTATGATGGTCATGTAGATGAGCCTTTTGTAGTTAAGTGGAAGGTTTGAGCGTCTGTCTAGTAAGTGTTGAAGTAATCGAAAGCGGCGAGCAGTTTCCTGTCGTTTCAGTCTTGTGTGTGGATTCCATGTGAGACGTTTGTCAAGGAGCAGTCCTAGGTAGCGGATCTGTTCAACAGGGACAAGTGGAATATTATTAAAGGATACTGTGGGACAGGATGTCATTGGCTTACGACGAAGGGTAAAGGTTATTTGATGGGATTTGTTGGAATTTATTTTAATTCTCCAATTCTGACACCATATCTCAAGGTCTCTGATGTGGGATTGAAGGGTTTGAGAGGCAACAGTTGGATCGTTATTGACTGATAACACACAAGTGTCATCAGCATAAGTGGAAAGGAAAGTGTTAGGATTGGTTGGGATATCAGCTGTATATACTGTGTAGAGATTGTTGAATGGGATGTTCGGAAGCCAAACTGATGATTGGGGATAATATTATTGGAATCAAGGATAGGATATATACGTTTCAGAAGGAGTTTTTCAAGGATTTTTCCCATGATACATAAAAGAGAGATGGGGCGGTAAGAGGACGGATATTCAGGCGGCTTTTTGGGTTTATGGATCATTTTGACTATTGATGATTTCCAGGGGTTGGGAAAATATGTTGTGCGGAGTACAGCATTATAAATATAGGTAAGAAATAGGATGGCTTTTCGAGGAAGAAGTTTTAAAATTTGGGATGTGATTAGATCGGGCCCAGGAGCTTTGCGGGAAGGGAGACAGTGAATAATACTGGAAATTTCTGAGGGATGAAAAGCTTTAGGTGGAAGGGACATTTGGAGAGGAATAGTTAGTTCTGCTTCAATACATTCAAGATGAACGGGATTAAGGATATCAGGGTGAGGAATAAAAGTTTTAAGAAGGTGTTGACCAAAAAGCTGGGCTTTTTCCTCGTCGGTTCTTGTCCATCTTTGGGATTCGGTAAGGAGTGGATAGTTGCAGTCTTTGAACTTGAGCAGCTTCTTAGTGGTCGTCCATAGTGATTTGTCAGTAGTGGTGAGATTTTCTGTAAAGTTAATTAAATTTTGAATTTTGAACTTTTTAATTTTTGATTTTAATTTGTTAGTAAGTTTCGTATAATAGGTTTTGTCGGTTGGGTATCTAGTCCTATGCCACCTTACCCTTGCTCGACGTTTTTCCCTTAATAAGATGCAAAGATGAGGTGGCAAATTAGTCTGCTGTGAGTTGATAGTTGTCCTGTTTGAGGTGTTATCTTTTATACTAGTCTGTATCGATGTTGTAAATTTTTCGATGGCTCTGTCAATGTCATTTGTTGTCTTCAGAGGAATTTTCAAGTCTAATTTATTTTCCAAATCATATCGAAATCTGTCCCAGTTGATTCGTCCTGTAATCAATGTAGAGGGAGAGGGTCTTGGAGCAAAGTTTGAATGTAATAAAAGCAAAACTGGACTATGATCTGATGAAAGGTCGTCTAAGGACTTGATGATTGCTTGGGAAGGGGAAATCTGAGAGGTAACAAATATATCTAGGATATCAGGATGTTTTTTCAGAGATGTAGGCCAATAAGTGGGGTTCGTGGGAGAAAGAATAGAGTAAGAGTTGGAGTTTGAGACATGAGAGAGGATATTACCACGGGAGTTGGAGGATCGACAATCCCATCGTTGGTGTTTAGCATTGTAGTCACCTCCAGCAATATAGCGCGGTCCGAAGGAACGGAATAAGGATTCAAGATGGTGGTATGAAAGGACATTGCCAGGACGACAGTATACAGCTGAGAATGTTAAATGGTAAGGACGGGTTGTAATGATTACTGAGGTGGATTGAATGGCGTCAGTTGGAGTAGAAGGAATAAGGGAATGGGGTAAAGATTTATGAACAAGAATGCAAGAGCCGGCATGTGAAGTATTGTCTGGATGGTCCGATCTGTAAGTAATGTAGTCACGTACGTAGAAATGTGATCTCTGAGTAAAGTGAGTTTCAGTCAGAAGTGCAATATCTATGTGATTGTCATGTAGAAAGATGTCAAGTTCGTCACGGTGGTTCAGTAGGCCATTAGCATTCCACAAAACGATATCTAGGGGCTTTAAACTCATCGTGGGATATTAAGAGGAATTTCAGACAGGAATCTTGTGAGGAGGTTGATCAGTGGTCGAATGGTCTCTTGAATTTCGAAAAGGAAGGATGATAGAATGGATGTGATGTCGACAGGATGTTGGTTGGAAAAAGAGTAAGGGTAAGGAGGCTGAGGTGGGTAGCTGATGTGGTTATAATTGTTGCTGGAAGATGGATACGCTGTGGTGTACGAGGAGTTGATTCGGTTTTTGAAGGCTGGGTTGGGTTTGACCGGATAGGTAGTGTGGAACTTGGGGGTGGATGCGGAGGTGGTAATTTGACCCGCAACGGAAGGTGATGGGAAGGAATTGACTGAGGTTTAGACTGGAAAGATCTGGCCTGAGGCTTGGATTGGGAGGTCTGTTGCTTGATTTGAGAGGTCTGAGGCTTAGGTTGGGAGACCCGAGGCGCCTGAGGTTGTTGTTTTCTCGTTGTTTCTGATTGAGGATTAAGGTCCTGTGGTGGTCCTGTTGACGTGGATGGTTGCTGGGTGGTGGCTTGAGTTGGTATTTTATCCAATTCAGGAAAAATAGCCGAAGATTGAAACTCAGGAGGCTGGATGTAACTCTTTTCCGGGCGTTTAACTGCTATATGTAGAGTACGGTTTCTGAGCTGACTTTTGTAGACGGAGCATCCTCTGTAGCTCGCCGGGTGTCCTTCTCCACAGAGAGCGCATTCTGCTGGCTCATCTCTAGGTCTGCTACATTCGTTAGAGGCGTGTGGGCCGGCACATTTGACGCACCTGGCCTGGTGGTGACAGTAACTCTTTGTGTGCCCCAAATTTTGACATTTGGTGCATTGAACAATGATATTTTTTTGTCTCGGCTCCTCAAATTTAACAGTTGAGTAAACTAGCCGGTTGATATTAAAAATGTCTGAATTATTTGTCGATGACTCTAAATCCACGAAAAATAACGGTAATGGGTATTTATCCGTAGGGTGTAATACACATGACACATTTCTTACAATGTGACCGATTTCTTCTAATTCTTCTTTTATAACATTTGTAGGGGTTGTTGAATGGAGACCCCGTAAGACTGCTCTGTAGGATTTTTTCTGTTTCAACTGGTAACAGTGAAAATCATATTTTTTTAATGTGAGGTGGCTGATCAATGTTTTATAGGTTTCTTTGGAAGCGGTGTTTATTTTTACGTCACCGACTCGAGAGAAACATCGAAAATTAGTTGGTCCTATTAAATTCGCTATTTCTTTGCTAAATTGTAAGAAATTTTCTATTTTTGATACGTAAACGGGTGGTGGCTCGGGATCGGTAAAACCCTGTGGCGCCTGAATCGGATTTGGTTTATTTAGCGTGGTAGTTGGGTTATTGCTTGCTGAGGTACCTGGTTTCGATATGTCTGATGTAATGGCTGCAGTAGATTGGCTGCGAGTGATAGGTTGAGATTTATTTTGAGGTGCATTTTAGTTTTTGACGATTTGTTTTTTTTCTTGTTCGGTGAATTGCTGGCTGAATTCGGGGCAGAATGGCGATTTCTTTTTTTTAGAGTACGTCGTTTTAAATATTGGGAGTCGGTTTCGCTTATTTCCGAAAATTGTGTCTCTTCCTCAGTCTCGTCATTTGAGGTTTGCTCTAAATCCATATTTAATAATTACAAAAATTAGAGTCAGTAATAAAATAATATCAATTTGAAAAAAAAAAAAAAAAAAAAAGAATAAATAAAAAAAGAAAAAATATATATGACCTATATATTAAAAAAAAATTAATTAATCCTTAAAAATTAAATTATTTACATAAATATATACAATAAAATAAAAAGAACATTTTAGGAAGAAAAAAAAATTATAAAAGGAAAAAAGAGAAAAAAAAAAGAACTTCTATAGTCTCTATACGAACTGAGGACGGCTGGAAGCAGGTAGGTTGCCAGGCTGGCCGTGAAGTTGGTGATAAGAGCCAGAGGATTAAGTGCCTCGTGGCAGCCTTAACTCAGTACCACCTCGTAATTGAGCTAGTTATAAATTAAAACACACTCACCTCAGTGTTCGACATCGTTATCATGTCCAAATGTTCTTAATATCACCTTTTACAAAGACTGAAAATCTGTTCATAACGATTCACAATAAATATAGAGTTACAATGATAGAGCGATATGAATTCAGTATTTCACTGTCGGCCATGACACTCCAACTCCCATTTGTATTCTTAATTTCGTTCTTAGCTCTACGGAAAGAAATCCGATTGCTCTAAAGCAGCACCTTCTTTGGCGAGCTTATTTGCAGTTACATTTCCATTGGTCTATGGTTTATTGTTTATTCTATAAGAGGATTTGAAAAATAGGATACAAATAATTTCCCAAAATTATTACAATCTAAAAAATAGAATATCGGATTATTTTCTAAAGGGAATGGTATTTACCAATTTAATGATTAACATGCAACACCTTAAGAAAATAATTTATTAAAAACACAATAATAATTATAAACTTTTTACAAAGAAAATTAATTATAAAACCTTATCTAAATGATCCTTGGATGTTTTGGTTGGGTGCTTTTTCTAATCCGTGATTTCTCTAGGTGTCTTCTCGTTTTCTGTCTACAGCTTTTAGCTCCTATGACCACTAGTAGGGCAATCATTTATTTATTTTTTATTGAGAAATTTACCCCATAGGGAAGGGATCTTTTTATCGATTGGGCCTGGGTTCGTGGTTGTTCTTCCTAAGCTCCGGTATTCTTCTCCATTTTAAGGAACTATATTTCCAAGAACAAATGTACTCATTTACCAGCACATCTGCGAAATCTTACACTTTCCTTTCATGAGAGCTTAAAATTCCGACTCGATGTTATTTCAAAGGTTCATAGTAGTTTCATGTGAAGGGAAGGTTCTTCTGAAGCCTTGGGTTATCCAACTAAGTTTTTTTTATGCTGACTTCCAAGTTGTATGGTTCCTTTCATTTTATCAACACATCCTGTTACTTTTTAGTATAATTTAAAAAAAAAAATGATTGGCTTGATACATAGCATTGTCAATACCGCAGTAACCTGGTATCCATTGTAAAACCATTTCCCCTGCCAGGACGGAGCAGTTCTCTAATAAAAGGTGACAGCTCATGAGATCTAGATGTTAGGAGTCATTAGGTTTTGCAGCTGCAATGATGGTCACTAATAAATCCACAAACAGGAAGTTAGATACTATTGGATATTGTCCTTCTTTTATTTGTATTCTATTAAAGGTATATGTTTAAGATGAAGCATGCGAATGGGTAAAAACCGATCGCGATATGAAACTTGATGCCGGACAAGGGGGAAGAGTAGGACAGTAAAGCATAGCTCGTTGAACTTGCTAATGCCCTACTTCATGTCTATTCATAGGGTGGTGATCTGTGGACAGTAGCGCGCGGTTGGTTGATTGGCTTCGATTCCCTCTGAATAGCAAAGTAAAGTCAGCAGCATCTGATTTCAATCTCTTGCAAAGTACCACAGCTTATCCCAGAGGATAGTTGTCTTACCTGAAAAGTGGAGAAAAATGCTTAAGTGTAATTATTTCTATTTCATTTCTTTTTTAGGAAAAAAAGACTGTTTTTTTTTAAACTTCTAAATATGTCCTTAAGTAGAAATTCAGTCATTGTAAAATTAAAAAATAAATAGGCATCCATAAATGGTAAAATAGTATTCAATTATTTATTCTGCATACTAAACTACTCTTCGTTATTTTCTGATGTAAAAAGTCATATAGCTTTGACTTTCTTGTTAGAACTTGCTTTTTCACATTTTTCAAACTGACCTTTCTTTCGGATAAACAAACCTATAGTGCCATTCCGTTTAAATGCAAATTTTTAATACAGAAAAAGACAAAAAATACATCTAATGAGATAAAAACAAGGTACTAATAAAAAAAAACTTGGAAAAGACGTAACGGAGGGAGCAGATATTTTGTTTTTATTAAATACAATATAATCGAAAGTCCTACTATCACTATTCTTTTTACCGTAATAATAATGTTATTTATAATGAGGTAATAATAATTTATATGATGACTAAAAACTTTCTTTTTTTTAAACATTTTATTGATGTTTACAACTATACTAATGGTACAATAAATACAATAAGTAAATGGACTACTTAACCCAAAAGCGTAAAACCAAACAATTACAACTTCGCATCTCGGTGCCGAGGGGAGCGACTTTTATTTCGCCATTTATATACCCTGCGCTCACCCCCTGTCTCGAGAAAAGCACGTCTAGCCTTCAAGGGCAAGGTAGGGAAGAAAAAAAAGTTTTGTGTTATCTGTTTTTTATTACGTGAAGAACGAAACATTGCTTGATAAAAAGCTAATACGCCCATTCCTCATATACACTTCTGAAACGTGGACCCTTACAAAGACCAGAGACGATGAAATCCTTATCTTTGAAAGTAAGATCCACCGAAGAATATTCGGAACTGCCAGGGATGATGAAAACTGGCGAAGAAGGAAAAACGTGGAAGTTTATGAGTTATGGGGAGGCCATCATTGATAAACTATTAAAGCTTTAAAGACTTCGGTGGACAGGCGATTTAGTCCGTCTGAGTGAAGAGGAAATCCCAAAACGTCTGTTGGATGAAAACCTATACTGAGAAAGAGGCAGAGGACAAATGAGATGGAAGGACTGGGTGACCCAGTATGTTAAAGCTCTTCCGAGAATCAAAGAAAATTAGAGAGCGGCGGCACAAGACCGAACCACATGGTGAAAGCTTAATGAGGAGGCTACATCGGGGCTGAAGCGCTACGGATGGATGGTTCGTATGATGGAAAAAATTCTGCATTATTTTAAGGACAACCCAATAATTTGATTTAAAAATAAAATCAAAGAATATAGAATATAGTGTAGAATAAATAGAAAAAATAAACTTTATTTACATATCTACAAGATGACAAGATACACTGCCGGACAAAATTAAAGGATCACTTCAATATTTTGAAATTACTGAACTGTAAAGGATATTTTTGAAAATATTCTTTTTTCTTTGGAAGTCACACTTTATTATAAGGGTAATAAACAATTATTTTCTAGAAATTTTTAAAAGGAAAACAAATCAAAAAATAAAAATATCCTACAGTCTCAAAATGAAAAAGTAAATCTTTGAAATGAAATGAAATAACAAAACTGAATAAAAAGGAAGAATTCGAGGGAAACGATCAATAATTGGTATTACCACCTCTAGCTCTGATAATTGCTTCCATTCTCCTGCCAATTTCAGCGACCAGGGCTCTTACATGTTGTTCTGGGATGTTGTTCCACTCTTCCACTAACATTTCCCTTAAATCTGCCAAATATTGTGGGTCTCGGGCGCGGACGTCTTCCAAGCATGTGTTATACATGCTCTATTGGGTTCATATCTGGACTTCTGGGAGGCCAAACCATAACGTTAATTTCTTCTTGTCTGAGGAAATTTTGCACTGATCGAGCAACGTGAGCATATGTTATATGCAACTAATCGTGCATAAAAATAAAGTTACCTGCGATATTTCTGGCGAAAGGTATTACATGTGGCTCAAGTACCTCCCTAAGGTACCAGTCAGCAGTTATAGAGCCACGGTTCACAAGAACCAACTCTGTACGGGGGTTTAAATTTATGCCCTCCCCACACCATCACTGACCCACCACCAAACGCAACCCTTGGAGAAAAAGTGCATGGAGCATACCTCTCTCCCCGCCTTCTCCATACCTTTCCCCGTCCATTTGGAGATCGGAGACAGAATCTTGACTCATCGCTGAATAATACGAGGCTCCAATCTTCCCGAGTCCAGTTTAGGTGCCCCCGAGCAAACCTCAAGCGCTCAACCCGGTGTTCCCTGGAGAGAAGAGGTCCAGTAGCTGAAGGATGGAAGGTCAATCCATAATCGTTGAGTCGTCTTCTCACGGTTCGCTCTGAAATTTGCACATTCCTGAACCTCTGGAGGAGACCACGCAGACTGTTACCTGTTGATCGGCGATCCCGAAGAGCATGCAGTTGCAAAAATCTCTCGTCACGGTGGGAAGTTGACCTCGGACGGCCTTGTCCGACTCTTGTATGCCCTCCAGTTTAACGGTGCCTATTAAGCACCCTGGACACTACGGTTTGTGACTACAGCTGGAGCCGTTGCGCAATATGCCTTTGAGAAAACCATTCTTCACTCAAAGCAACAGCACGAATTGATTCCTCTTCGGTCAATGCTCTTCTGTTGGCCATCACAACGTTCTTACTATACTCACAAGTAAAAACTAAAGTCTCTTAAATGTTAGAAAATCTTCAATAAGATGAATCTTTGCTAACGACTAACCATTTACTGATAGGAAGAAAGAAAAGAAGAGGATTAACTGACCCTTTTCTCCATAAACGGGTGGGAATATAAACAGGTAGAGGATTAACTTGATAAGATACAATACAACACTAAGTCCAGTCTGGGACAAAGGAATTCCTGCACTAATTTTTCTAATTTATCATATTGTTTTTTTTAATAAATATTTTATATCACCCCTTTGACCTGTATTAACAGAAACGAAGATTATTTTATTAAAAAAAAAAAAAAAAAAAAAAAAAAAAAAAAAAAAAAAAAAAAAAAAAAAAAAAAAAAACCTGTACCACTACAACCCATGAAGAATTTTGGGCTCAGTACATGTAGAGATTCGTACTGTTTCTAGGCCAATGGCCGTGCAATGAGGTGATTCGGCCGAGAACAGGCTCAGCCACCAGGTTTTTCCCCATTTTAGGGTACCCACTTGATTGAGGCTGGGTATGCCCCGGGAGGGACTCCATACCTTAGGGTCGCTCTCCGGCTGAAATAACAGAATAAATAATATTCCGCGACAGCCGGGATTCGAACCCAGGACCCTGAGCACAGTACACTAGCACTCTACCTACTAGACCACGCCGCTCCCATTTAAGAAACAGAACTTAATATTTCATTTCGACTTAAAATCCGCATGAAATCATGTCTTTAATTGAAAATAAAAAACGAAAATATCTATATAAGTACCTACGATCGATAAGTACCTAGAAATTATTCCACTGATCCCGCCATCTCCTCCCACAATCCACCCGAAAACTCCTAGTCTCATCACTCATTTTTCCCCACTTTGACTATGGTGGTGTGGCATATGGCGGCCTCTAGAAGGTACTCGAGGACAGATTGAAAAGGATAATAAGACGGTCGCATGTATCCCACCTCTACGACGAGTTAAAGTGGTTGTCCCCCACCTTCCGAAGACAATATTTCCTTGGATCATTTATTTATCAAATCATTAACTCCCGCCATCCATTTTATGTCTACAGCCATCTGGTATTCAAATCCTCAACCCATCACCAGGAAACAAGACCCCGACTGTCCGACCTCCACACTCCTTTCCATAAAACCAAAAAAATATGATTGTTCCTTTTTAGCAATACTGGAATGAACCAATGGACCAAATAATGGAATACTCTCTCGTAAAAAATTCGTCATGCTCCTTCCCTATCATTGTTGAAATCCCTCCTATTTCAATACTTCCTTTCGCTCCAGTCCGATGTAAGATATTTTTTATTATGCTAATTTATGTGAAGTGATTTGTGTATCTACTGTAATGAGATGTAATATTTTATGTTAATTCTTGTTTATTTAATTCTGGAATATGTACATAGAGATGTCACTATGACCTTTTCTTTTTTTTTCTTCTTCTTTCTTTTGTTATTTTCATGTAGTTATGTATTTTTTTTTGGCCAGATGTAATAATTTTGTATTTTGTTCATTGATGTTATTTTTAAGGAACATTGTCCCAGAATAAAGTTTCTTGTTCTATTCTATTCTATTCTATAATATAATATAACTTTATACAATGTTTATGGTTGATTATCTAACTTGCTATCTACTTTAACCGAATCAACTGGACAATTAATCAAAATAAACTAGTTTAAAATTACGAATTAAGATACATTAGTGAGAAACAAGCATCCATCATTGCAATTAACGCCTACCTATCAGTAGGTTGTTCCCATCTCCAACATCGTGGAACGGGGCTTAATGCATTTTCTAACCGAAGGGTTGGTCATTTATTGACGTAATGTAAAATAACTCACTTATCCCTAGCGGCATTGTGGTCCAACATAAAGTGACCCTAATGGCCAATCCACGTTGCCAGGGCAAAAAGAGAAGAGTAATACTGGCTTTTTGTCATGTTACTCTGTCTATTTTTCTACTTTAGAGTGTAAGCTAAAATGGCAGGACATGATAGGAAAATTCCTTTTTCAAAAAAAACAAAACAATGGTATGTACCCCAACAAAAAATGTGGTGTGCGCAACACACGACTTTCAGTTACCTTGGTTGTTAAAATAAATTTAAATAAAGTTAGAGTTCAAAAAAACTAAAAGAATTACATTAGATATCATTGGAACATATGTATTAGATTAAATAATATATCAGTATTAATATGTTATGAACAACAATCATCTAAGTTTATGCCCTATTCTTCACTTGACGTTACGTTTTACAATTTTTTTAGATAAGACTGCATTTTTTTTTTAAATCTTTAGCATTCTAAAGGTATATTATTCATCTATATTACAATTATTATGTTGATCTTAAATTACCTAAATAAATAATTTTGCTATTTTATGCTTATTCTTTCAACTAGTATATTTAGTTGTTTTTTAGAATATAATAGAAAAAAAAATCTGGGATAGGGTCCCTTAAGGATAATTGATATGTACAATTAAGATATACGACCTGTCTAGCCAAAAGAATTATAATTAATTTGTATTCACTATGAAATCAGAAGAAAAGAAAGGATAAAAGTATACAATAAAATAAAAGAGGGGAGTCCGTGGCTGAGTGGCTAGCATGCTAGTCTCTCATGATATAGATTGTGAGTTCGAATCCCAGTCCGGCGGGGCTTTTATAAGGATGTACTTGAATGGGAACTCAAAGCCTCCACCCGGGCATGTGAGACCCGTCAGCCAAATGGTGGTGGCAGAGCTGGCTGGCACAGCACAATTAATTAATTTATCACCAGCAAATATACATTATTAATTACAATACGAATAAATATTTAAAACAAAAACAAGGAAACACATATACAGCAATAAGCATAAAGGTGCTGCTATTTCTATGATTAATTTCATCCAACATATACATAAATAACATAAATTAAATATAAGAATATCAATAAATAATGTAAATCCACTCGCAAAATTAGGTGTAGGGAGTGATGACCCTACACTGCAAAGTGCATCGAGAAACGCGAGGATAATAATCTTCCAGGGGATCACACCGGGAGGCCCAGGGCCTGCACGGCCTGTTGCACCAGTAAAAAAAATAAATAAATAAAGATAAAATAAAAGAGTAAAATAAATAACTTCTGATAGAATTATATGTTGAACAAAACTAAACATTGAAATTGATTCATAATAATTGATCTGTTAACTAAGTAAAATATGAACAATAAATAATAAATTTTCTTTTTTAATCGATACTTGTTTTGAAATATCAGGCTTGCTGAGGGTCTGTTTAGGATTACAGTAGGTACTAGAACAGCTGGGACTTAAATGATGGTAGGGAAGGAGCATGGAGGATATGAGTAGGTAGGGAATTTCAGAGAATTTCATAGAACGGACAAGAAAGGAATGATCAAAAGTTGTTGTTCTACGGGTAGGAATGTAAAGGTCAGAATGGCGCGATCTTGTTTTGAGGGAGTGGATTGACGATTTAATATTTTTGAATCATATGTTTTAGATTAAACAAATCTCTAAGTTAGATGTTTGTTAAGGCGAAGTCACTAGTACACTAACTGTTTTTCACTTTAGGCTAATAAAATAAATCCGCATTTAAGTCCTGTCATATTTTTTATGTATTTAAGTAAAAGTAATAAACAGATATTTGTATACATACAATATTTAAGATTTTGAATAAAATTACTAAAAAAACAAAAAAACAATTTAGATAATTTTCAAAATTGGTTCATCTTTTTGGATTATTTAGTCCTAACTAAAGATTATTGAAAATTCCAAAACTTCTAGGCAGTTGAACATGTAAAAAATGAAATTCGGTGGTTGGTTCAGAAAATAAATAATAAATTATAAAAAAAAGGAAGAAGAAAAACCGCCTTTAGGTGGAATACAATTCATCAGTAAATTTCGGTTACATTTAAAATTAACTAGAATATTTTCTATAATGTTCTTGAAAATTTACTAATGGCCGTCCATTTACCATTCATTATGCCATTTAGTGATTTTTTAAATGTCAGATCGTATTAAATTTTATTTTTAATATTGCATATGTTTACCTATTGTATATCAGATTATAGCGTACTTTCTAGTACTAATATTTGATATAGGTGGTTTATTGTTAAGGGAATTATAGGAAAAATGATTGGTTTATCAGTTCAAGATAAGTTAATTGATATAAGTAAGATTAAGTTTATTTATTAATAAAATATTTAACAACCAATTTAAAATCAATTTTTATATTTACCACTGCAATTTTATTATGATTGGAACATCTTTACTGATCGTAAATCTATAAATATTTTCACTATTGTATGTCTCATTTTAGTGTATTTTTCTAATAGTGCTTTTAGAGACGTAGGTAGTTTACTAATAGAAAAAATTGAGGCAAAAATGTTAATGTATTTAAAAATTCATAAACAATTTTTTAAACATTGAAGAAATAAGTGTATGCTAATTTAAACGTATTTTGTTAAAATTTGGGATTTGTTATAGAACTTAAAAAATATTTTTCGTTTACCTATGATATTTAACCGATGAATAAGATTCTTCTTGTAAAACAATTGCGTTAATTTTGTTTTTATTAGTATTAATTTATGACCATTTTATTGTTTTTAGTATATGGAACGTACCTAGAAAACAAAGCCTACAAAATGTATATTTTCTTTTCATGACCTAAAATGAAATCAATAAAAGCATAGGAAGTTATGAATTTATTTTAGGTATTTTTACCATTTTGAAAATTGAACTAGCAACATTTTGAAATACGAGTGTAACAGTGAAACCGTTACATAATATTTAATTTTTACCTGTAACACTGAGGTAAACAACCAAGTACCTGCTGAGTATGAATTGTTGTTATGTGGTGATCGAAATGTAAAAATTGTGTGTGTCGACCTTAAGAATAGTTTTCTTATTTTATTTAATTTTCAAGTGCATTTTATTTTTTTTATTGACCCCAATTTTTTATTGTGTTAATTAGTTTTTTTTTGTTCATTAAAGTGATTTTTATTTGTATATATTTTATTTTTTAAGTTACACCTAATATCCATCAAACATGCATTAATGTCTTGAGTAAAACAAAATTAAAAAGCACAGACTAACCCTTTTTTATAAGAATTTCATTTTCGATAGATTCCACCGCCACAATCTCTGGATTCTTCCAAGTAATTAGGCAACTCTCTAATAAAAAAAAATTAATTAATAAAAAAATACTTTCCGTTTTGAGAATATATCAATTTAAAGAATACCATAATTTTGTTGAAAACGTCAAACGAAAAGAAATGTAAATGTTGTTTATTTATTCTATTTTATTTTACGTTGACCTTAAAGAAAGGTAAAACGTTTCCATCATCTAATTCAGTATTCTTTAAATATTATTATGCAAATATGACCTCTTCTAGAGAAGTTATTTTATTCAAGCTGAACTCTCTATATATTTTCTCTTACTTTGAAGTTTCGGAATTTTGTAGTGGTTTATTTATTTTTTTATTAACTAAATAAAAGTTTCAGGTGTATTTTAAAATATAAGTGTTGATTCAGAGTCTTATAAATTATCCGAACTGTTTTGTTTATTGTTTGAGTTTTTCTACAATCTCAAAAACAGCATTTGATCCTAATTGAAGCATTACTATATTTATTTAATTAAGTAATACTATTAATAATATATATATATATATATATATATATGCATTTTCCACTAAAAAATGAAATTAATAATATCAAAAATATTTTTATATACCACCGAGATCTCTACCTAAATCTGTCCATATTTCAAGATATCACTATGTTAGGGAGATGTGGTAATGAAAAAGTCTTTTATTCCATTAGGATACTGAACGAAAGACAATATATTAAGTAGAGGTTTCAAAACAGTGTCAATTTATGTTTCTTAGGGTATGATTAAGAGTTTGAATAAATGCCAAGAAAATAGGTCGGTTTTTGGGAGACTATTTAATGAAGATTTTTAATCACTTAGATCTTTGGAATGTATTTCTTTTTTTAACATTTATTTTGTGTTAAATATTTTAACGATGGGGAGCGGCGTGGTCTAGTGATTAAAGCGTTGGTTACCGTTCTCAGGGGCCCGGGATAGAATCCCGGCTGATGTAGAATTATTCATTTTCTCATTTCAGCCGTGGAGTGACTCTGTGGTATGAAGTCCTTTCCTTGGGCACACCCATCCTGTTTAAGTTGGGTAATCGAAAATGCTAGAATGTTGCCTTGAAACAGCCCTAAACTCTGTATGTACTGAACCCCCCAACGCCTTTCATGGATTGTAGAGTACAGGCTTTAATATAACGATGGGAATATATTTCAACTACAATTAATTTATTGTTCATTTTGCCTCCACAATTTCGAATGGTATTTACAATTTTGTTATTTATTGAAATTTACAACTGTTTTTATTATACATCACGTAAATAAGCTGAATGCTAATAATTTTTTAACTTTCTAATGATACATCTTTTATATTACTATTTATTTGTGAAAAAATCAAACTTATCATGAAACATATTTTGCTTTTCTCTCCTTTAGTTTGTTATCAAATTGTTTCATATTCTTTCTTAATGGTTAATTATTTTTAATCAATTAAATTGAATGTAATTTAGAAAAAGAAATTTGAAAAATTATACATTTAACCCCGGCTTTATGGTTTTAAGTCTATATGAAATAAAAGCCCAATTAATTTCACATCAATTTAGGGAGTTTCATCAAAATTTTAAAGCCGTTATGAAAAAAGGAGCAAAATGCATAGTATAAAGTGGCACTTCTTGTAATTCGGTTTTGGTGAAAAAGTTTCTGAAACATCCAGATTATCTATATATATTTTTTTTTTTTGGTGCGAGGGAGGGGAGGGGGGATCAGAAGTATAAAAAACTGATATAATGAACTAATTTAAATCGCTTTCAGTATTGTATCCTAATGATTCCATGAAATTTTTGGTTGGAGGTGTATTATGTTTTCAGGCCTCCAATTATATATCGGTATCCCTTACTATATGATGAAACAGTTACAACGAGTAGCCTTATAAACTAATCAAAATATATTTTATTAAAAGAGATGGTTGTTCCTGGTCGTATATGGAATAAGGGGATCTAGTGTAAAGGCACTTCGAACGGAAACTGTAAATAAGAAACACTAATTTGTATTCCTTGATGTCACCCCGAAAACCCACTTTTGCGCTTACAATCTTCCTATGTACAATTCCTCCTAGAGAAAACTGATTTATTGATCTCTACCACATTTCCAAACCGGCTATAACGGTTGGATGTTTTAGTAAATCAAGCGCACATACCTCTGTCAATAACTTGTTTAAATCCGCTACATGCCGATGAAATTGGCGTGTTATTAGTTAATAACGACCCTGCAATTTCCTCTCAAACTCTCCAATCCCACATCAGAGATCTTAAGGTATGGTTTCAGAATTTGATAATTAAAATCAATTCCGATAAATCCCAACAAATTACCTTTACCCTTCGTCGAAAACCTATGGCATCCTGCCCTACAGTGTCCTTTAATTATATTCCGCTAGTCCCGGTTGAACAGATCCGCTATTCAGGACTCCTGCTTGACAAACGTCTTACATGGTATCCGCAAACAAAACTGAAAAGAAAAGAAACTGCTTCGCCGATTTCGGTTACTTCAACACTAACTAGATAGACGTTCTAACCTTTCACTTAAATACAATAGACTCAATTTGAGACATTAGACATAATACCTTATCATAATTCTAGTTTTGTTTCATTCGTAATTGTGCAAAATTACTGGAGGTTTCATAGTTTAATAATATTATAATTTTTTACCTTGTCCTCTTTAAGATATTTTCCTTTAAATATATCAAAAATTGAAATTTTAACAGCAATTCGAATAATGACTTATCTATAAAAAAAAAAAAAAAAAAAAAGAAAGTGAGTCTCTTTACTCTATAAAATTCTAACTCGTTATAAAACTACTTGCTTTACGATTTAGGTTATTTGTTGTAAAAACAAAAATGGAAAGCACCCTTATGATCCCCCCCCCCTAGTTTTTGTTTTGAATCGTTATCTTCAAAGTTATTAGAATAGAAGAGATTATTTAATTCACGGTTTGTTGTATTCAGGAAAGGCTATTAAATAACTGGTATAAATTCACGATCATCAGAAATATTTAGCGGCTAAATCAATTAAAATCGGACGACTTTAAATTGATTTACTCTTATGTAAAGAAACATAAAAAACAAAACAAGTGCTATACTAAAAATTTCGTAAAAATTTACAGATTTTTATTTGCGATTTTTTTCCATGCATTTTATGCATTAACCTGATAATGAGTATAAAATGTATTTACTTTTCTGGCTTATAAAGGCGATGAAACTATAGTATAGTCCCAACTTAAAATATTGGCATAGTTTTAGCAGCCACTCTATCTGGCTCCGTTTTGAGCGTTCATCATTTTTTTTCCCCGATACTGTGAAAGGGAAGAAGCAAGGAGAGTTGGCAACGGTCCAAAGTATCTCACCATCTTTCGGCAACTGTTTGACTACCATCCGGAGGCTGACTTGCTTTTTTGACGAATTGGTTCTAACTATAATATAGTTTCTGTAGAATCAAAAATTTTAATTTTAGTTTTTAAAAAAATGTGGTACGCGCAACACAGAAATTTTACACTATATTACTACTATATTAGTATACATTTACATTACTATTCCTTTTGCAGGAAAAAAAAAAAAAAACGGGAATACTATTTCTACCGTTTTCTCACTCTGTTACTTATTCACATTCATTCATATTTAATATTTAATCAATTCCTACAGAACCATGTATCCGCCATTGCAGAATGGTGTCACAATTGGAGAATTAAAATAAATCCTAATAAATCCCACCAAATTACCTTCACTCTACGACGTAAACCTATGACTCCCTGTCCAGTTGTTTCCTTTAATCATACCCCACTCATCACTGTAGAACAAATACGATACCTTGGACTTCATCTTGACAAACGTCTTACATGGAATCCTCATACAAGACTTAAACGACAAGAAACTGCTCGTAGATATCGACTATTAAAACACTTACTTGACAAACGATCAAAACTCCCTCTATACATTAAAAAACTCATTTACACAACCATTATTAGGCCTATCTGGACTTATGGCATAGAGCTATGAGGCTCCACTAAACCATCGAATTCCTCCCGCATCCAATCCTTGTAATCCAAAATCCTTCGACAAATCCTAGACGCTGCGTACTTTGTTACCAACAAACTCATCCATGGAGACCTGAATATCTCTCTCGTAGCAGAAATCGCCCAAAAAAGATACTCCTCCTATCATTAAAAATTACCCGCCCATACAAAACTGCTCGTCCGTATCCTCTCATCGGCATCTATTCCCGATAATCCTCCGAGGCGTCTGAAAAACCGGTGGCCTTGAGACCCGCTTACCAAATAAACTTTGAAGTGCTTCCACTGGGCAGATTCTTCTCAAGACTTTTTCAAGCCAATGTTCTGTAAATAGCTCATTTACTTGTACTGTGTACAGTTGTAAATATCAATAAAAGAATTTAAAAAAAAATATATATATATATATATATATATATATATATATATATATATATATATATATATATATATATATATATATATATATAATATATATATATATATATATATAATCGCGTTTTATCAACATGAATAAGGGCCAATCCATTGGAAATCGTCTAATTTTCATTAATTTTGCAACTCAACAATTTTGATTTTCATTATTCTTTAACCAGCTATTCTCTATCCCTTCCTTATTATAAAACTGAAAATAAAATATTGCTCTGACCAATAATTTCAGTGTTGCAGCCGTTTTGACTCAGCTTCGCGGCTAAATACATGTGCAGGGAAAATCTTTATAAATCTTGTAAATTCTAAGGTATCAAATCAAAGCAAAAAATCACAATGAGGTGAAGATATGCTTTGTATTATTTGTCCCCACTACCCGAGATTTTTACCGAGTATATAAAAGAAAAGAGACCCCCCCTTGATTATTTTTTCCAATATAGCTTAGTCTACAATAACCCTAAAAAAACTATGCCAACAAGGTCTAGACGATTTCTAATGGTTTGAGCCATAATTGTTACGAATAAAAAATAATTTAAAATATTCTAGAGTATGTAATTTCGAAAATTTAGAATTTAATTACGGTCAGAAGAAAGTATATATGAAATTAAAATCCATTTAATTTTGCATTAAGAAATGTAGTTTAATTATAATTAATTCAGAACCGAAAGTTGCTGTAACGTCCCAGGCATATGCTTGACTTATATAACTTATAGATTAAATGTAATAATTCCATTAGCAAAGATTCCCTAAATATTAAATATATATAAATTTTGCTCTTTAGAAGGCTACAACGTATCACTTTGTAGAACAACTTTTTGTGCCAGAAATAACCGAATAGAGCGTAAAAAAAAAATAATGAAGAAATAAGTACTGAGTCTCTAAGAGTTTACTTCATTCCGCGGAGAATTGATTACTAAAATTTTAAAACCAGGATAGGTATTTATTTTAATTCTCACAAATAAATCAAATATTATTTATTATCTTCTGAGACACATCTGCTCTTTAAGCTTATTATTTTCCAAAATATATAAAAATAACTAATTTTAAGTATGTGAATGTACAGAAGCCAGTCACTCGTCAGTGATCACTAGCAAACTTGTCAATTAAAACGTTAAATTTATTATGCATGTCTTATTCTTATTAGAAGCCAAGGCTTCTCAAATATTTTACTTCGGCGTGAATTAAAATTATACCCCAATGACATCTCGCGGACTCTATGAACACTGTGCAGACCCCGAGGCGTCTGCAGACCAATTGTCGGAACGATTGGGCAAGACCAAGCTGGTCCCTCTCTTAAACGTTTACAAATGTTGATTATTGAGATAATTATACCACAATATAGCGAAATTATGGAAGTAGTATTATACCGTTTGACGCAATAAGCGCCTTGTCAACAATCTCGATCAGTCCCCCAATCGCGATGTATTTCCATATTATGCTAATATTAAGTGCCTTTTAAGGAAGGAGACTGTTTGTTAACTCTAAACCCCACCAAAACGTCGTAGCTTCAAAGTTAAGTTGGTATGTTTCTGCATAATGACCCCTGATTTGGGCAAAACTTCTTCCTGAAATAGCTTCTTGATTCTGAATGTATTGAGTGAGGAATCGTTCTGCAGTTGGGTCCGATCCAGTAAAAAAAAAGTAATATGGTTTCATTCATAGTAAATATAATTCAATTCGACAAGTAAGCTAAATGTATAACGAAGTAAAAAAAAATCAGTTCGCAATCATGTAGTTTATTTATTGGCATATAACATCACGAAGACATCTGGCCTTATTTGGTGTTAGAACATGTTTAAGCACTCTGCATAACATAATATAATAACTACAATATATATATATATATATATATATATACAATTATCAAAATACATAAATCAAGAACGTAATTATACTTATAGCATAACATGTATCTCCTCTAATAGTGGATAACTGCTAGGTAATAAAAGTATTATTGATAATGAATTTGATTTCTTGATAAAATATTAAAGTAGTAATAAAATAAACTAACTTCGTTACTTATAACATTTAAATTCCAAAAATAAAATGAATATTCTAAATTCAATTTACAAACATTATTTAAATATTGGGTTGTTTCACATGAAATGTCCGTTTTTATAGTTTCTGATATACATAAAGGATTTAGCAGGTCTCTGTTGTTTTCTTCCAAATGTTTACATATTTAAAGTAAACAGTTACTAATCCTCTACCTTTGTATTATAACCATTAGCTTCCCAATCGATTGCCCACTTTTTAGTATACCTCCAATTATGAACATGGAAACACGCGATTTTCGAGTAATATTTTTGTACGAGTTTAAACTCGGCCATTCAGCAGCTGAGGCCGCTAGAAATATTTGCAAGGCGTTGGGGAAGGGAGTGTTAATGAACGGACCATTCGCCGTTGGTTTGCTAAGTTTTCAGCTGGGGATACCGACTTGGAAAACTTGCCCCGAGGAAGACCTCCGTGCGTAATTGACACGATGTCCTCAAACATACAGTAGAAGAAAACCCCTACCAAACAGTTAAAGGACTTTCAGCACAACTAAATGCAAGTGCATCTACCGTTTCCAGACATTTAAAGTGTATTGGGAAAGTAAAAAAGCTCGATACCTCATGATTTCACTGAGCGGCATGTTTCAAAACATACCGTGCAAAAAATGAAAGAACTGGGCTACGAAGTTCTTCCGCACCCACCATATTCTCCCGACTTATCTCCAACAGATTACCACCTGTTCAGGAATGTAGACAACTTCGTCAAAGGAAAACTTTTTGAAAATGATGATCAAGTGAAAAGTGCGTTTTCAGATTTTGTTTCACTTCAAAGCTCAGAGTTTTTCAGTTCGGGGATAAAATAGTTGGGAAAAATGTGTAGAGAAAGAAGATAAATACTTCTAATAAAATTATCTTGTTTTCATATCGTATTTTTAATAAAAATCCTTTACCTTGAAAACGGACATTTCATGTGACACAACCCAATACAACTTATGCAGCATTAACTGGTAAATATAAAATAAAAAATTCACTGGGGGTGCAATAAATTTTTTTAGTTACAATATACGCTATTAACTAAGATGTTAATCCGATATATTTTTTTTTTTTTTTGTACCGATAGTGTGAGGATCCTAAAGAAGGGATCCCAGATTGATTCTTAATTATTTTGATTATATTTCTTAGTCTTAATAGTATAAAAAAAAAGATAATTGAATGTGTAAATCACTCGTCATCAATTTTTTTTTTTTTTTTTTTTAATGAGAACATTCAGTTATGGTTAATCTAAGTCTGTGCAATCTTATAAGAAAAAAAATATGTTTTCCTTCTAATAAAAAACACAATTTTCACGAATTTTAGTATTTTTTTAAGTGTAATTAAAATGTTAAAAAGTTTTAATTTAAATGTAATTTTTTATTGGTTTGTTTATTCATGTTGGTAAAAAAACTTAATATTTCAACAATCTGAATCAGATACATTCACTAAATAGATTTGCACACGCAATAATAACATTTTTTCCCCTGAATTTATAGCGACTTAAAAGCCTCAATTCACCAATAAGAAAACCTACAAACTGCTCATGACTCATGTGAGATACTTATTGTAATTAAAGTATTATAGATGTTGCGAAAGCGTTTCGATATGATTGCGTAAAAAGGTAACTGAAATCGGGATCACTAACCTCTGGAAGCATGGCTGACTTGCTTTCTAAATCCATACATTAAAACTTAAATTCAAAGTTGAAAGGTATTAAGCATACTTCATCGCACTTGCTTCAAGAAGCTACTTGTTATGCCTTTGCTTTTGACTTCTTATTTTTCTTGACATTTTTTCGGTTCAATTTGTCTCATATTCACCTGTTGCTGCTGTCAGACAGCATTCGAAAGAAACTATTTATTGTCTTTTTCAAGCTTTTGAATATATGACTACGGAAATTTAGCTGCGAAAACAATTGATTGGACACTTTTCGAAAAGTTTCCTAACAAACATTATCTATGAAAATCCTCTTCCTCCTCCGGCTTTCCGGTAGGAAGTCTTAAAACGAAATGATTTCCGCGAGATTTCATCCGATGGCCGCCCATTCCCGGGCTCTTCTGGAAGTTCGCTAATAAATGGCCTCGATTCCGACTATATGGCACGAAGTGAGGAGGTATTTCTACCATTACATCCCACAATAGAAAGGAAATTTCTTTAGAAATGGCAGAGAAGACATGGGTGGCTCAGAGCATTGACGGTTCTGATCGGTTAGCACTTTCTTAATCCTATTGAATAGAAGTACCATCTGTCATCTTAGCGGTATCTTAACATCTCTTGCTGGCCACACAAAATTCCCTTATACGAACCGATCATATGAGAAGTTGCTATTTTAATATATTCTTATCGGTTAATTTCATTTGATTATTTTCATTCCCAATCCTGACAATAAAAAATCATTTTTTTACCATTATAATCGTATGATATTATTATTTCTTCTTCGAGTCATATGTGTATGTTAAAACCGTTACAATATCGTATTTAGTGCGTTCGAAGCCCTTAACTGTTGTGATCTCGCATTAAACACGTTGGAACTTGCAACAGTGTCGCCACGCCCCACGAAGCGTGAGAATCTAACACAGTTCCTCTTCACGCAAAAAAACGTAAATATTCGCCGTGGCGTGAACGCATCTACCGATTTTTTTCATTTTTTAAAAGTTTTATAAGTAGTAAATTACGAGAATTTCATGAAGTACGTGTAGATAAGAACTTAGGTATTATTTTTTTATAAGATGAATAAAGGGAATACTTAACTTTTTTTTTTTTTCAATTTATCTTTCCTTGTTCTTCTACTACTGTTATAAAGATATTATACGAATAACCACGTTCATGCCGGCGTGACCCAAGATGGATCACACTTGACGGCGTGACCCACCCTGGATACTTGATAATTCCGTGGGGTGGAGTGCATTCGAAGCCTGGAACTGATGTAATCTCGCATTAAACACGTTCGAACTTGCAACATTGTTGCCCCACCTCACTCGAAAAACGTATATATTCGCCGCGCGTGAACTTTTTAATCTAATGGCTCTGTATCTCTCGTGCTACAATGCATCGTCTCCACTTACGCTAACTTTATGGCTCCTAAAATATGAAACTCATCAACTAATAAATCCCACGAATTGAAGTCATTTCACACAGTCATAGAGGAATAGTTTTACGATCCGATACCTCTCCAGGTTATAATATTACCTCAACATGAATAACCATTTATCGTACAGAACAGAACCTTGGTTTTTTTTTTTTTTCCCCTTTTATATTAGTTTTGTTAGGATAAGACTGTTAAACATAAAAAGCATTATTGTTCATCTCTTGTATGGACTGAGAGGTCTATGACTACTATCACTGATATTGCTCCTGCATGTTCCAGTGCTCCAGATGATCTGGAGTATCCTATATGAGCATGGGGCCTGCCTGCAGTATTGGCATATTGCCTCCAGGCATCTCATAATGCTCGAGAGATCCTTGTCTCCTTACCTATATACCTGTCCCATGGTTTCGGTTGTATGTTAATGTTCACCGACTGGAAATGTATCGATAGAACATTTATATTATAAAAAATTATAATGTATTTTTAAAAAATCTGTTGCGCGTGACACACAACTTTCACTTGTCTTCGTTGTTAAAATCCATTTAAATTTTTCTTAAATACACTTAGGGATAAAAATAAATTGTTAAAGAATTAATTACATTGAATTTCAATAGAAACATGTGTTTCATTTAATAATCTATTATATTATTATCTAAGGCAATCAGTTAGCTTAGTCGGTTTTTCATCACGTTAACTTTTACAATTTTTTGTATAAGATAATAATTTTTCTAAAATCTTTAGTTTTCCAGCAGCCCATTATATTTCTGTATTACTGGTTTTCCTGTCTATTTTTGGTCTTTTCTCTTTTAGTTGGATATTGTATTCGTTCGAATTATATATTTCTTCTTTTATCAGTGCTAAATAGATGACATAGTACTGAAGATTGAAATTTTCGCAGGAAGTAGGACAATGACAAACCTATACAAGAAAAAATAATCAATGGTAGGACTCTTTTCCTTTAAAAACAATTGACTAAAATATTATACTCTTATGTTAATAAAGGTCTCGTTTTTTAAATAAAATTTTGATAATAGTTCAAACAAATTTTTACTCTTTTTACGTAATGAGTTGTGGGGACAAAATATAAAGCATATCATTATGTTATCCCAACAGATGTTTTTAGCCACGAAGCTGAATTAAATCGGATGCAGCACTAAAAGTATTTATCTGAAAAATATTTCACTAACGGTTTTATCCTTAGGTAAAGGCACAGAATAACTGGTAAAAAAATGATGAAAATCAGAAATGTTTAGCGAGGTCTGGACGTTTTCGAATAGATTGACCCATATAGTATTTTAATTTATAACCTGTACTAACAATCAATCGATGGTTCCAATAACACCAAAACGGAAGAAGCTATCTGATATTTTCTGGGAAGATGCTATCAAATATCTATTTCACTGAACAACAGAAACCTTACCACGACATAAGAACCAATACACTTTTTCAGTAAAAGACCCTTTCAGACAGAAAGCAATTCAAGTTAACACTATCAATATAAACTATATTGAAGTGATGACAATATCTCAAATGGTAGAACTTCCTTCACCTTTCTTATACATTAGTTTATCACATCCCATCTACTCTACTTTGTTGTATTGAATCCTTGTGAAGTTAAAATATTTGCCAAATTACATCCAGTCGTTAAATAGTTTCAGTGAGCCAAATTTCTATACTTATTAAGCTATTATATTTTAATCAAATATCGACTCTATATAAAGTGATTAATATCTTTATCAGAGCAACAAGTAGAATATAGCGATTGGCTTGGCCTTTTTACTTTTACTTACTATATATAGTAAGGGAAAGTATTGCGATCGTGAAAATTTTCGAGTTTTTTTCTAGTCCAACGGAAATACACATTTTAGGGGTCACCTGAGACCAAATAACCAAGTCCAGAAAAAAGGTCTGTGTGTGTGTGGTAACTCCCGGGCGGAAACGGTAAGTCCTATGAAACTGAAATTTCATATTTAAGACAAATATACGCCCGAGACGTTAAAAACCTTTTTCATCAAAATGATTTTACCAGAAGAGGCACTTTATACCATGCATTTTGCACCTTTTTTCGATTTTCTCGAAAACAGTTCCGACGATATTGATTAAACTCGCTATATCGATGTAAAATTTAATGAACTTTAATATCATGTAGGTTTTATTCTGATTAAAATGGTTTGACAGAGCTTAAATGCCGATATTTTAAATTCTCTTCCCCTAAAGTACCTTTAATTTTGTAGATTCAATAAAAATAACTATATAATCTTATTAAAGCTGATGAAAAACAAGTAAATATATAAATTGAATAAATTCGATACCCAAGTAAAGGAGAAAACAGAAAAAATATTTTTTTAATGCAATTTTTCGTTTTTGAACATAAGAGCAGTAATATACATGTATGATATACCGTTGGAAAGCTAAATATTTTAGAAAAATATTATCTTATACTCAAGCTTTGAAAAGTTAACAGAGAGTGATGAAAAAAAGATAAAAGTAACTGATTATTTTAGATAATAATATAATAGATTTTTTAATAAAACCCATGTTTCTATATAGATTCAATTTAATTAATTCGTTAATAGTTTCACGTATTTTTTTTTTATCTCTAACTGTATTTGAAAATTCTTTCATTGATTTTAAAAATGGATGTAAGTGAAAGTCGTGTGTTGCCCGACTATTTTTTATTATCATTCAATAGTGTAATCAATTTTATTTTTTAAATATTGATAACAATTTTTTACTATGTCTTTTGCGATGTTGTGAAACGCTTCAAAATATTTTCCGTCTCTCGAGTAATAATGTTTTCCTCACCAAGATCTATAAATGTCAAGGAGGCGTACTCTACCGCTGTTTGCATCGAAGCGCGACAAATGGAATTAGGCAACCAGATGTCACGATTTCAACAGGTCAGAACGCATATGTTTATTTACATTTCGTTGTTTTTCATATTTTAATACTATAGTGTGCGCAGCACACGACTTTTACTTTACACGGTTGTTAAAATAAATTTTAAAAAAGTTTAAAGAAGTAAATTGAGTTTCCTTGGATACATTTGTTTCCAATTAAATAATCTAACAATAAAACTTTCTACTTTAAAAAAATCGCCTAATGTTATGCACTATTCGTCACTTTACATTACCAACTATTACTTTGTGTAAAATATAATTTTTTTTTTTCTTAAATCATGAAACATTTCGATTGTATATTATATATAGATCTATATTACTATTCTTATGTTTGAAAAAAAAAACATACAAAAACATTTTTTATTTTCTTTACTAGATGTTTATCGGTGTTTATTTTATATTTACCCTTTTTAGCAATGAACATGAAATAGTTATTTTTTTTTGGAATTTACAAAATTAAAGGCACTTTTAATTTTCGGCATTTAAGCCCTGTTAGACTACGTTAATTAGAATAAAACCTATATGATATTAAAGCCCATTCAATTTCACACCAGTATAGCAAGTTTAATAGAAATATTAAAAATTATTTTGAGTAACTCCAGTGAAAAGAAGAAATTTGCTGTAACATCTCATGCATATACGGTTCTAAATTATGAAATTTAAGTTTTATACAACTTATCCTATACTTGTTACTTACCACATACACACATACCTTTTTCCAAGACAGGGAACCCTAAAACATGTATTTCCAGTGAAAACTGGAATTTAAAAAATTCACAAACGCATTACTTTCCTTTACTCTTTATTTTATACATAGAAAAGTGGGGGATCACCTGTAGTAGGGTGGCTGGCATAACAGCCTTCTATGCCAATGGTCACGGGTTCAAACCTGCAGGTGTTCCTACGATTCTTTAATAGGAGTAAAAATCTTAAGTTATACCGTCTTTCAAAGGGGACGTAAAAACGCTTGTGCGATGTCAGGTACTCGTTAAAGATCCCTATCCTAATTAACCTAGATATGCAAAATTTAGGAGTCCCTCTGTAGCATCGTCCGATTAGTCATAAAGTACGGTAGCATAAAGTTAAAATATAGTGACAGTAAAAACTAAATTTTACTTTCTTTCTCGTACATGTCAGATTCTCTTTTAGCGGGAAAAGCAGTCATATTTAAAAAATAAGTGATTTCTATCAGTTACGTGAGAAGAATTATGGCTTACTAGCAAATCTTCGTAGAATATTTTTCGTTTGTAGTTTTCTAACATAAAAAAATGTTCTTGAATCCAGAAACATCTTTGTTGGAATGCTAACAGTGCTACCAAATAGCATAATAGCTCAAGTGTTCTTAAATTGAATGTTTCAAATGATATATCCCACAACAGACGTGAGCTGTAATACCCACCGGTACCTGACAAGGTATTATTGGACGTATTAGTCGGGACACAATAGATCATGATCGTATTGAGGTGCTCATCATGGGGGATACTATTATCTAGTATTGTAGCCATCTCTATCCGAGTATCTGTTACTATTTAATCTATTTCAATGGTAATACGGGTTGGCTGCTGTAGAATTTTTGGTTTCCAGAATAATAGAGGGGTGTTTCGCAGCCTTGAAATATGCGGGGGATCACCATAATAACGGGAGACTCCACAATCACCTGGATTTTCCATTATTCCAGCGGCCTGGTGAACGTGATAATGGTCCGTATTAATTAGCGCTTAAAGATTTTAGAATTCATGGAACCTCCTCTCTTGGAATTGAATTCACTTACGTAGTATTTTTCACAGTTTGACCGAATGTAACAATTCGCAAAAACGTACTTTTTATTTATATCAAAATTAGTATTATGAAGAGTATAATAATAATATTTTAATATAAATTAATGTAGAACTATTATCTGTTTTTACACAACTTTTATTTATTAGAATTAGTTACATTTTTAGAGTACTTTTTATTGATTTATTATTTAATAAATTTGTAATATCTCTAATATTTTGTAGCATTATTTTATTCTTTGTAAATAGAATAGAATAGATAATAATTTGTATTCTGGGACAGGGTCTCTTGAGAACAACTGATATGGACTATTAACACGTTTACACTGGGGTGACCGATAGGTGGGTCACACTTAAATGTTCCGTGGGGTGGCGTGACCCACCCGTTTATCACACTTGACTATTCCGTGAGGTGGAGTCTATTCGAGGTCTGGAACTGTTGCGATCTCGCATTAAACACGTTCGAACTTGCAACAGTACTGCCCTGCCTCAAGCGAAAAAAAAAACTTAAATGTTCGCCCGGCGTGAAAGTGTTAGGATATGTATCTGTTCGAATGAGCATAGGATCATAATTAATTCTTATTTAAAATGGTATAAGAAGAAGAAAAACGTAAAATCTACTAACTATAACTGGCAAAAAAATTGTAATTAATAATAATTATAGCAAAAAAGCTTGGCACCTGAAATTAAAGTAGTAAGAAAGCATTTTTATTATTGCAATACAAATATATTTTTTTTTTTTGTCAAAAATACATACATTTTTAAGTAAACAAGCGTTGTAGATTTTTGACACTAAACGTGATGCGATATTACGATTTAGCGCACCCCCCAAAAAAAACATGAGGTGCTGCAATTTTTTTAAGTAAATAAATTATTTTTTCAGTTGCTAAATTACTTAGCTAGCGACTTCTGTCAAAAAGCTTAAATGCTAGAATTTAAAAAATTATTATTTTCTTTTCTTTTTTAATTTTTTTGGAAGTTTTTCTTTATATAAACACTTAATGGGCACACATTGACTTCCTTTTGTCATTTAATTACTTTATTTCATAAGCTTTCATATCTGTCAACGTTTCGGGGCTGTTTCCCCATTTTCAAGACTTATTTTTTTTATATAAATGCTTTTTCATATATAACCCATCACTTTATTTCATAGTACAGTGCTATTTGTCCTCATGGGTGTTCAGTAAGCCAATGAACACCCATGAGGATAAATAGCCGTGTGCTATGAAATAAAGTGATGGGTTATATGTGAAAAAGCATTTATATAAAAAAAGTTTAGTCTTGAAAATGGAGAAAGAGCCCCGAAACGTTGACAGATATGAAAGCTTATGAAATAAAGTAATTAAGTGACAAAAGGAAGTCAATGTATGCTCATTAAGTGTTTTTATAAAATTATTATTCTTCCGACGATACTTAACGGATGTGAAACGTGGCCGCTTACTTTGAAGGATGAACAACGGCTTAAGGTTTTCGAAAATAAGGTAAGCGTAAAATATTTGGTCCGAAGAGAGATGAGGCCACTGGGGACTTTAGAAAGTTGCACTACGCGGAATTGTGGAGCTTGTACCCTGCGAATATAATTGAGTTGATAGCATCGCGGAGACTCAAATGGGCGAGTAAAGTTGTTGGGCTCGGTGAGAAGCCGATTCCGAGAAAGTTTTTATCGGATCACCGGCTGGTAGGCGTCCGAAACGTCGATGGGAGGATTGCGTTAAGGCTGATCTCAGGGGCTTGGGCTTGAACGTTGAACATTGGACGAGTCTGCGAAGTTTGGTGGTATCGGCATCGAATCTTCGGGTTCGGTAAGCCTATTATTATTATTATATAAATTATTTTTTTATTTTAAACTACAGAGTCATTCGCTTACCGTTTCTCTCTCAACTGGTCAGTAAAGATGAAATTTTCTATCCATATTGCAACCTGGGGTAATATGTGCAGGATTGGAGCAAATTCATACAGGATTATTTTAATTGATATGCTATAATAGATTGCTTCCCCTAATGGATTTCTATTTTAATTTTGCAATTATAACCGAGATCAATGGAAATCTAATTAAATGTTAGGGATGCTCATTGTTAGAATATACCGATTTCTGGTTCATTTCCTTAATATATAATGAAATGCATGAATTATTAATTCCAATATATATTATCTTTCCACGTCCCCCCTCTCTCATTCACATACACACACAGAATATATTATAATATAAAATAAGTAAAGTTTAATACTCTCTGTGTTTATAAAAAAATTTTACTTGATCGTTTATATATACATATTCTGAAACAAAGATTAGGTAAGATATTTTTATGCATCAATTTCAATTGGAATTCTTTGTCATGAAGACTTATTCTGCTGGCTCGAAATGGAAGAGAAAAAAATCATTTAATGATTTTTTATTTCCGAAAAGGAAAATCCGCTGCACATGCTGTTAAAAAAATGCAGTGTGTATGGCAATGATGCCTCTGGAAAAAGCACCGTCCGTAAGTTGTTTGCTCGGTTCAGAACTGGAAATATTGACTTGGAAGACGCAAAGCACTCCTGTCGTCCTCCAACTGTTGACAAAATTAAAAAAATATATCTAAAAGATAGAAAGATGTAATAGATCAAAATGGGTCATATTAAATTGATTAAAAATATATATTCTACAAAATTAACAAGAATCTGAATTTGTTTTTAACTAAATTGAAATCACTGGTAAAAACGCTTCTATATTTTGACTTATTGACATGTACTCACATAACGGTAACTATATCTTTGAATGCATACTTATCCGTAAACAATTTATTAATACTAAATAGTATTTTGTATTATTGGAAGGAATTAGTCCGGGTGACGGTCATTAAATGAAACAACTAAATAGTTTCAACTATTTTATTGTTTGCCAACGTTTCGACCCCCTTTGTGGGTCATCATCAGGGCTTTTTAGAACTGGAAATGTGGTGATGAGAAGAACGTGAGTCACCTGAAGGTGTAGAAATGATGGCTTGTTGAGATGAGAATGCCTGCTGTTGTTGAGATGTAGATAGGATGTCCTGCTTCCGATTTTGTATTCTGGCGCTGCGGCGGAGAGTTGAGGAGGATGTATCTTTTTGTTGTTCCCGTGTTCTTTTTATCATTGTAGATGTAATTAGTTGACCGTTGAGAATTACTGGAAGGAATTAGTCCGGGTGACGGTCATTAAATGAAACAAATACTGATGATGACCCACAAAGGAGGTCGAAACGTTGGCAAACAATAAAATAGTGGAAACTATTTAGTTGTTTCATTTAATGACCGTCACCCGGACTAATTCCTTCCAGTAATTCTCAATGGTCGACTAATTACATCCACAATGATAAAAAGAACACGGGAACAACAAAAAGATACATCCTCCTCAACTCTCCGCCGCAGCGCCAGAATACAAAATCGGAAGCAGGACATACTATCTACATCTCAACAACAGCAGGCATTCTCATCTCAACAAGCCATCATTTCCACACCTTCAGGTGACTCACGTTCTTCTCATCACCACATTTCCAGTTCTAAAAAGCCCTGATGATGACCCACAAAGGGGGTCGAAACGTTGGCAAACAATAAAATAGTTGAAACTATTTAGTTGTTTCATTTAATGACCGTCACCCGGACTAATTCCTTCCAGTAATTCTCAACGGTTAACTAATTACATCCACTATTTTGTATTATGATTTAAATAAATTTGGTGCCTAAGTCCGAAATCTCTTATAAATGTGATTTAAAAAAAAATTAAAATTTAGCAGCATGAAAGCTTTATGCAAATATTTGTGAATGGGTTAACCGCTTTTCTCTCTGTTTAGGTAATTTTCTGTAAGGACAGAAGATGCAAAGCCCATTATTATCATATTGTTTTGTCGTTTTTTTTTCTTTTTTTTTATTTATTGATATTCTTAAATTACTAGAGTTATAGGGAAATTTTCAACACGTTTTCATCAGCGAAGGTCAATATGGCTGTAAGACTAAATGTATAGCTAGA
Organism: Piezodorus guildinii; assembly: GCA_023052935.1. NCBI lineage: Eukaryota > Metazoa > Arthropoda > Insecta > Hemiptera > Pentatomidae > Piezodorus > Piezodorus guildinii. The sequence continues at coordinate 51,652,486 of CM041295.1, forward strand.
AAACTGTTTTGCCAATGGTTTAAAATTTAAAAATGGATAGAGATATTAAGTAATAATATCATCTGTCACACTCTAGGTTAAAGGCATTAGTTATAAGAAACCATCCGTAACAATTTGTACAAATGAGGATTAAAAAAGGAATCACAATAGTAATAAATAAATAAAAATGTAAAAAAATACCTATATGCAATATTTACATACGGGCCCTGAGAAAACCGAATTAAACCTCAACCCCTATTAGTAGATGTCAAGGCACAATGCCGGGAGATCCCAGCGCTACTCATCCAACAGCGTCCCTGGTAGAGAATATCTAGTTAAAAAAATGAGTGGTACGGTCTGGACAATTCCAAACAGATTGGCCCGTGTTTATTTCAAAGTTGTCCAATTACAATTTTACATTATACTAAAATTTATTTAAATATTTTTTTAAGAAATGCTATTTGAGTTTTTTTCTAATTTCCCTAGCTGGGATATCAGTCACATAATTTTGTTTAAAGATTAGTTTCATTGTTTACCCTGCTGAAAGCCACTAAGGTAAACAGTGCCCTCAAAGCTACTCTCTCTCCCGCTACTGTGACAATATTGGCTTTCATTGACATTTTGCTGGAACGTTTATAATAATAATAGTATATGGTTTACTATACGAAAATATTAGAATATTTTACTTGAAAATATTTATATAAGCGGCGGCGTCCATATTTGAGGAGAGGAATGAATATGAGGGAATCGAGAAGCCGAAAACTATTTTTCAATCATATTAAATTCAACAAAAAAGAATTATCAGGATTCCATTGATAATATTTTAATGGTATAACTTCCGCATACCTCACTATTTACCAGCAATTAAATAAAATAAATAAAGTGATGTCAGAATATTAATTAGGGTCATACTTATATGATACTATAGCCCAATTAATTATAGATTGGTATTACGAGTTTAATAGAAATCCAGGCTAAAAAAAAAAATCTGGTGCGTGCAAAAAAACGACTTTTAATCACCTCCTGTATTATATCAATTAAAGAATTTTTAAACAAATTTATAAACGAAAATAAATTTATCCAAGAATTATTTTAATTGGATTTCAATAGAAACATGTGTTTTATTAAATAATCTATCAATTATTATCTACGACAATCAGTTTGTTTTATCGGTTTTTTATCACTCTCCGTTAGATTTTAAAATAGTATGTATAAGATAATATTTTTTCTAAAATCTTTAGCATTCCAACGGTATATTATACATGTATATTAGTGTTCTTAAGTTCAAAATCAAAAAATTCCATTAAAAAATATTTTTGCAGTTCTCTCCTTTAGTTTAGGAATCGAATTCGTTCAAATTATATATGTACCTATTTTTTATCGTCAATAACAAGATTATATTGTTATTTTTTTAGTATCAACAAAATTAATGCTTTACAGGAAGAAAATATGAAATATCGGCATTTATATTCTGTCAGATTATTTAAATCAGAATGAAACTTACATGATATTAAAACCCATCAAATTTTATATCGATATATTGAGTTTTATCGAAATCGTTAGAGCCGTGAAAGAGTTTTAGAAAAAGGTGCAGAATGCGTGGTATAAAGTGGCTCTTCTGGTTAGCTGGTTTTGATAAACAAGTTTCTGTAACATCTCGGGCTTATAGTTGTTCCAAATGAAATAAAATGAAAAGAAATTGTATTCTGGGACAGCTAGTCCCCTAAGGATAAATATAAATGTACAATATAAGATTTTACTTCTGGCTATGTAGAATTTATCAGATTATAATTATATACAGCATTTTATGGATTACACAGTATGATATATATGGATCTGCATATATATAAATATATACAAACACACACGCACACACACACATATATACAAGCACAAAGTCATATTACAACCGTAAATAAATCCAAATAATAAAATATATTAAAACAAAACAAAAAAAAAAAAATAAATAAAGAAAATTGAGATAAAAATAAAGAGGCCAGATAGTTAAGTTTATAAAGGGACGGCAGATTTAGTTTCATTTCAATATGTAATAGAGATTATCCTAGGATATCGAATTCGTTCAACTTAGATATTTACTTCTTTTTTAGCAATGCTAATCTAATGATATGGTTAATTTTTTCGAATCTACAAAATTAAAGGTACTTTAGAGGAAGAAATTTTGAAATATCGGCATTTAAGCTTTGTTAGACTATTTCAATCAGGATGAAACCTACATGGTATTAAAGCACGTGCAATTTTACATGGACAAAGCGAGTTTAATTTTCTAATTTTCACGATCGCAATACTTTCCCTTACTATATATTTCAAATCAAGGTAAGTGAAAGTAAAAAATTTTGGGCGTAACACACGACTTTCGCCTACCTCTGTTGTTAGAAGCAATGTAAAACTTTTAAATTACGTTAGAGTTGAAAAAAGGTACAAAAATTACATTGAGTTTCGATAGGTGTGTCTCAGTTTAAAAAAATTAACAGTAGAAGTTATTGTTTAATGAAACCTAATTTTATCTGCTGTTCATAACTCTTTATTACATCATACACCTTTTTATATAACATTAGGTTTTTTCTAAAACCATTATCTTTCCAACGGTATATTTTACATATATACTACTATTTCTATGTTAAAAAAAAAAAAAAAAATTGCTCTTTTTCACATTATTCGGCTATAAAACTCGTTAAACTTATAAGTAATTTTCTTTTTATTAAAAATCAATTTTAATCAAATTAAATGGTTATTTTTTTCGAATCTGCAAAATTAGAGGTCCTTTAGAAGAAGAAAATGTATGTTTCTTTGTCTAACCGCTCATACATCTTACCTAGTTCTGACATAAATACTGTTACAAAAGTTAAAGTTGATTTGTATCCTAGAGTACTTTTTAAATAATCCTCACCTTTATCAGATTATTTCTCTTTCGCTCAGTTAGCTTGGAGTGATGTGATAAAGAAAAAATCTGGTGCGGGCAACACACGACTTTCACTTACATCAATTTGAAAAATCAATGAAAGAATTTTTTAATAGACTTAGAGTTAAAAATACGTGAAACTATTAAAGAATTAAATAAATTAAAGTTCTATAGAAACATGTGTTTGATTCAAAAATCTATTATATTATTATCTAAAATAATCAGTTAGTTTTATGTTCATTTCATCACTCTCTATTAACTTTTAAAAGCTTGTGTATGAGATGATAATTTTTCTAAAATCTTTAGCTTTCCAATGGTATATCATACATGTATATTACTGCTCTTATGTTCAAAAATGAAAAATTGCATTTAAAAAATATTTTTTCTGTTTTCTCCTTTAGTTGGGTATCGAATTTATTCAATTTAAATATTTACCAGTTTTTCATCAGCGTTAACAAGATAATCTAGTTATTATAATTGAATCTACAAAATTAAAGGTACTTTAGGGGAAGAAAATTTAAAATATCGGCATTTAAGCACTGTCAGACCATTTTTATCTTAATAAAACCTACATGATATTAAAGCCCATTAAATTTTACATCGATATAGCGAGTTTAATCAAAATCGTCGGAACCGTTTTTGAGAAAATCGAAAAAAGGTGAAAAATGCATGATATAAAGTGCCTCTTCTGGTAGGCTCATTTTGATGAAAAAAGTTTTGTCACGTCTAGGGCGTATAGTTGTCTTAAATATGAAATTTCAGTTTTATAGGACTTACCGTTTCCGCCCGGGACTTACCACACACACACACACACACAGACAAAACACACACACACACACACACACACACACACAGACCTTTTTGCGGGACTTGGTTATTTGGACTCAGGGGACCCTAAAACGTGTATTTCCGTTGAAAACTGGAATTCGAAAATTTTCACGATCGCAATACTTCCCCTTACTATATATAGTAAGTGAAAGTAAAATGAATAGCTGTTGTCGCCTATGCTAAAATGTATGTTCTCATTTATCAATATCACTAAGATTGGTTGTCGCTTTTTATTACTAATAGTATATTTCGTCTGATCCGTGTTTTTTTTATGCCCTATATCTTCACCGGTTTTTATACATATACTTGTGTTTGATTTTACAATCCGAGAATGAAGAGGCAGTAATGATAAATAATTTATACTTTTAGATTCTTTAGTTGAAACTTTTATTATTTTACTTTATAGAACTAAAAAAATATTTGTGTTGAAGATATTATTTTTGTTAGATTCTATTAAATTCTCATATTCTTTCTTCAGTCGACTACTTTTACATAAATATTGACTTAGGACAGTTCAACTAAACATAAGAAACTTTCTGTACTTAATACCGTTTTACCATGAAAAATAACTTTTTTGATGAATGTTAATTCGTAAAGCATTAATATGTAAATACTAAGCATCAAATTTTCTAAAAACATAAAATACGTTTTTAAAAAATATTTTTAGAATGGAAAGGACTTTGCCCTGTAACCTACCTTCGCTTTCTTTTATCGTGATTTATAATATATTCTCTGATAAAACGGTTTACGCTTTAGGTCTTAGGGAAAAATGTGACGATATTAGTTTTAACTTTACTCCATGTGTTATAGCCGTGGAGTAATGACTTTAAACGAGTTATTTTTAAAACAGAATACTTCCCGATTATTTTTTGTTTCTTTTGAATTTATTTTCTTTCACTGTGTTATTTAATATAGCTTTAGAACATGTCATAGAAAAGGTGATGTGTACCGAGAAAGGCTTAAATATGGGTGACAAGATTCCGGTTTTGGGGTATGCCGATGATCTGGTACTGCTAGGTGAAGACACGGAAACTATACAACTAAATACAAGTGTGTTAATAAAAACCGGTAAAGAAATAGGACTCGAATTAAATACCGATAAGACGAAATATATGATTAGTAGCAGAAACGGTGTCGATCTTGGAGATATTGATGTATCAGGTCATACTTTTGAACACGTAGAAAAATTCAAGTATTTAGGTTCAATTATAACTAGAAAAAATGAAATCCAGGAAGAAATAATGTCCCGGTTAAAGGTGGGAAATGCGTGTTATTATTCAGTTGCTAAGTTACTTAGTTCGCGGCTTCTATCTAAAAACTTAAAGATTAGAATTTATAAAACTATTATTCTTCCAACGGTTCTTTACGGATGTGAAACGTGGCCGCTTACTTTAAAGGATGAACAGCGGCTTAAGGTTTTCGAAAATAAAGTATTGCGTAAAATATTTGGTCCAAAGAGAGATGAGGCCACTGGGGAGTTTAGAAGGTTGCATAACGCGGAATTGCGGAACTTGCATCCTGTGAATATAATTGAGCTGATTGCATCGCGGAGACTCAAATGGGCGAGTAAAGTTGTTGGGCTCGATGACGAACGGATTCCGAGAAAGTTGGTATTTGCTGATCCGACTGGTAGGCGTCCGAAAGGTAGGCCGAAGCGGAGATGGGAGGATTGCGTTAAGGCTGATCTCGGGAGCTTGGGCTTGAATGGTGAGCATTGGACGAGTCTGTGTAGGCGGAATTTGGTGGTATCGGCATCGAACCTTCGGGTTCGCTAAGCCTATTATTATTTATTTATTATTATTTATTTGGATTTATTTTATTTACCTGAATGGATCATAGATAGACAACTAAAAATCTGGTGCGGGCAACACACGATTTCCAATTACCTTGGTTGCTAAAAACAATTTAAGAACTATTAAATAAAGCTGGAGTTGAAATTTGTAAAGTTTTGTCGGAAACATATATTTTTTACGGCATAATATAGCAATATAAAAGTTGTATGCCCAATAATCAGATATGTTTATGCCATATTCTTCACTTTACATTATCTAACACAACTTTGTTTATATTATAACATTTTTTTCTAGAATCATCAGCTTTCTAACGTTATATTATTATTCGGGAAAAAATGTTGCCTAAAAAATAGTTTTCTCAGTTGGTTATCGCATTCCCTCAACTTTTACATCTAGCCGTTTTTTTTAAAATGAATATTATTATTATTGTTATTACTGCTTTATTCAAAGTGAATTTCGCAATATTTTTTAGTATATTTAATTATGCTTGTTTTTACTAATATTATAATATATATTTATTTTAATTAGTAATTCATTCAATTAACAACTTATTAAACCATGTTATTTTTTTGAAAAAGTAATATAGCTGTATTTCCAGTAATATATACCGTTAGAAAGTTAAATGTTTTGAAATATTAGTGTTTAGCAGGTCAATTCGTAGTAGGTAGTGGATTGCGGCAAAAACACCCGTAAGTTCAGCTTTAATCATCTTTGTGCATTTAGACATTGGTAGATCAAGAACTTTATTTATTCGAACTAATATAGCATAAACGTTACATAACAAAACATATTATCCAATAAAGTTCTTCTTCTTCTTCCAGTGGCGCGACAGGCTGTGTAGGCCCTGGGCCTCGTGGTGTAATCGCCTGGGAGATCACACACACGTTTCTTGATACATTTTGTAGTGTAGGGTCATCCCTCCCTACGCCTAATTTTTTGAGTGGCCACCATTTGGCTGACGGGTCTCACATACCCAGGGGAGAGGCTGTGAGTGTATCCCCATTTAATTACATCCTTATAAAAGCCCGCCGGGACTAGGATTCGAACTCAAATCCTATAGCATGAGAGACTAGCGCCCTAGCCACTTAGCCACGGGCTCCCCCAAATAAATCCCCCCTCATCCAATAAAGTTCCTGCGTGGAAAATTTTTTAAAAATTTTGATTTGAGCCAAACCAACAGAGCGTGGCAAAAAAAGCGCCAAAACTAAAAATATGTAGGCGAAACGTGACTTTTTTCATTTAAAACTATATACCTCCTAAGCTTTTGGTCCTAGTGACAATGTTATTTAACAAAAAAAAAGGTAAATATAACGAATATTTTTTAGGCAAAGGTATTTAAAAGTATGAATCAGGTATGACTTTTTTTATTTAGAACTGCATTAGCACTTGACCGAGTCCGGCACACAGGATCGCTTTACGAACTCCCTAAATTCCTTCCTCTTACATACTTCCTTATTATCCAGTTATCACGGGAGGCACCATAAATTTATTCTCTTTTGTGCCACCCATGATAAACACAAATAGAACTGTGCCACAGTTATTAACAAAAGTTACGAATCGATTTAATTATATTTATCATAATATTAAAAAAAAAAAGTATGCTTAAAAATACTAAAAAAAAAAATAAAAATATATAAAAAAAAAAAAAAATGACAACGCAACACCTACCTCTTCTCCAATAGAATCATTAAATACCAAACACAGTGTCTAAAATCTAGGAACAAGGAGGGAAGGGCACTCGAAGATAATTAATGCCGAATTCAATTTATCCGATTGTTATCGGAGTTCTAAGTTAGAAAGGTAACATTTAATTTACACTCTGAAGTTGGTGATTCATTAAGAAGGGAGACTAAGAGAGGGGGGAGTTTTCTTTACCTATTTAACAGGCCAACAGCTCCCAATTGGACAGAACCAGTTTAACTTTTTTGATTTGTCTTTTGTCTATTCTTCTATTGTTTTATTTCAATTGTTTAGAAAATGTATACCCACTATTTGAAACGGAGATTTAAAATTTAATAGATCCCGGAATTCCGTTTTATTTATAGTTGAATTTTTGAGGCGGTGGACTTGAGATGCTTTGAATTAACCATTTAGATGGTAACACATTTGCTTATTGCGAAAAGTTTTCTGTTTTTTTATTTTTTTTTTTTGTAAGATGCCAAGTTACAACTAGGCCAAACAACAACAATTAATTGTAAATAAATAAATTAATAATTTGTAGTTGAAAACTGTATATTAGGAACCTATCCGGGCGAAATTTATTCCGAAATTTTTGTGGATTTATACTTAATGTTTTTTTTTTTGTTTTTTTTTTTTTTTCAGTTTTTAAATTTAAACTCAGTAATTATTAATTTAAAATATTATTAATGTATCTCCTCGCGCGGATCTCATTACCGCGTATGGGGAGCGTCCCACGGGTGGCGGATGTGGGGATGGTCGGTGGAATTTCCTCGGAAGCTCCTCCCGGCTAAGTCCGATGGACTCGCTGACCAACAATGAGAGCGGCCCTCCAGGCTTGCTGGAGGGTGTGACGTAGGTTCGAACGCCCTACTCACATATTTTAGTTCACAAAATACCACAAACAGTCATGGATTCCTCTGAGGTAAAACGCCCATTATCCGGAAGCAAACTAGTCCCCCGTTCGGGTCTCCGGGTGGGGACTGCTTCAGAGGAATCTAGGCGCAAGATGAAAAGTAGAGATCTAACAATAGGGACGTGGAACGTTAGAAGTTTAAATACGGCAGGTGGGTTAAAGTCGGTAGCGAATGAAGTTAAGGGGTACCATTTAGATATCGTTGCATTACAAGAGGTTCGCTGGCCAGGGGAGGGTTCGTTAACAGAAGGAAAGTATACTATTTGGTACGGGGGGAGCGTTAATTATTGTTTAGGTACCGGGTTTCTGATTAGGAATAGATTTCTTTCCGCATTACGGGATGTACAGTTCTTTAGTGAAAGAATATCGGTTGCTATATTTCAGGGTCGTTGGTATAAAATCGCGTTTATAAACATTCACTCTCCCACCGAAGATAATGATGATGAAGTAAAATGCGAATTTTATGATAAACTAGAATCGGTTTACGATAAGTTACCGCGAAATTACATTAAAATTATACTAGGTGACGCAAACGCAAAGGTTGGAAGGGAAGAAGTATATCGTCCTACAATCGGTAAAGAAAGTTTGCACGAATATAGTAATGATAATGGGACCCGACTAATAAACTTTGCCATTTCGAAAAACCTAATAATCAAAAGTACTACGTTTAAACATAAGGACATTCATAAGTATACGTGGACATCGCCGGATGGACATACTCGTAATCAAATAGATCATATTTTAGTACAAAACAGATGGCAAAGTAGCATAATTAACGTGAGATCGTATCGTGGTGCAGAATGCGGTTCTGATCATGAATTAGTAATCGCGAAACTTCGACAAAAACTAAATACAAAAAAGAGAACACCGAACTATATTCATCCCGAGAATTTTGATGTTGTTAAATTGAACAACCCCGAAATTAGAAAACAATTCGCGATAGAAGTAAAAAATAGGTTCGATGCTTTGGAATCTTCAGACGAGGAAAACGAAGATGTAAACAAATTGTGGGAAGGGATCAGGGATAATATTAAAGAGGTCGGTAACTTATGTCTTGGGAAAATCGAAAATAAAAAGAACAAACCTTGGTTCGACAGGGATTGTCAAAATATGTGTGAAAAAAGAAAAACCGCTAAACTGAATTCCTTAAATAATCCACGCAATAATAATGTGGCTTACTTTCGGTTAGTAAAAAACGAAACTTCAAAATTCTTGAAAAATAAGAAAAGAGAGTATCTTAAAGGCAAAATAATAGAAATAGAAAAACACAGAAGCGAAAATAACGTAAGAGAGATGTACAAAGGTATAAACAAATCGCGTAAAAGATTTGAACCTGTATTGAATGGGGTTAAAGATGCGAATAACAACATAATTGCGGATCCGACTGAGATATTAAATACATTTAAACAACACTTTGACGGCATTCTAAATACGGAAAATAATAATCGATCTCCTCCCTCTGAATACCAGAGCGCTGAACCATGGGTAGACGCACCGAGTAAAGAGGAAGTTGAAATGGCGATAGGAAAATTAAAACGGTATAAAGCTGCAGGAAATGATAATATCACGAGTGAATTAATCAAAGCGTGTGGAGAAGCGGGCGTTTCCAAATTACATGTTTTAGTTAAAAAGATCTAGGAAAATGAAAAAATACCCGAAGAATGGAAAGAATCAATACTTATTCCGATTCACAAAAAAGGACCGAGGACGGATTGTAACAACTATCGTGGGATCTCTCTTCTCCCAGTATGCTATAAAATATTCTCGTCAATACTAACTAGCCGAATCACGGAATACGCTGAGGAAATTATCGGAGACTACCAATGTGGTGTTAGGCGGAATCGCTCGACTATTGATCAAATATTTTCCTTACGTCAAATATTAGAGAAGAAACTGGAATACAACGGTGTAGTCCATCAACTTTATATAGATTTTAAAAAGGCTTATGATTCCATAGACCGTCAGAAGCTATATAACATCATGATTGAACAGGGGATACCTAAAAAGTTAGTAAACCTAGTAGAGATGTGTTTGTCGGAAACATTTCATAAAGTTAGAATCGGTCATAATTACTCCGAGAGATTTAAGGTGCGATCGGGTTTGAAACAGGGTGACTCCCTTTCACCTGTTTTGTTTAATATAGCCTTAGAATATGTTATAGAAAAGGTGATGAGTACCGAGAAAGGCTTACATATGGGTGACAAGATTCCGGTTTTGGGGTATGCCGATGATTTGGTACTACTAGGTGAAGACACAGAAACTATACAACTAAATACAAGTGTGTTAATAAAAACCGGTAAACAAATAGGTCTCGAATTAAATACCGATAAGACGAAATATATGATTAGTTGCAGAAATGGTGGCGATCTTGATGATATTAATATTTCAGGTCATACTTTTGAACACGTAGAGAAATTCAAGTATTTAGGTTCAATGATAACAAGAAAAAATGAAATCCAGGAAGAAATAAAGTCCCGGTTAAAGGTGGGAAATGCGTGTTATTATTCGGTTGGTAAATTGCTTAGCTCGCGGCTTCTGTCTAAAAACTTAAAGGTTAGAACTTATAAAACTATTATTCTTCCAACGGTTCTTTACGGATGCGAAACGTGGCCGCTTACTTTGAAGGATGAACAACGGCTTAAGGTTTTCGAGAATAAGGTGCTGCGTAAAATATTTGGTCCGAAGAGAGATGAGGCCACTGGGGAGTTTAGAAGGTTGCACAACGCGGAATTGCGGAGTTTGTACCCGGTGAATATAATTGAGTTGATAGCATCGCGGAGACTCAAATGGGCGCGTAAAGTTGTTGGGCTTAGTGAGGAACGGATTCCGAGAAAGTTGGTATTCGCTGAACCGACTGGTAGGCGTCCGAAAGGTAGGCCGAAGCGTCGATGGGAGGATTGCATTAAGGCTGATCTCGGGGGCTTGGGCTTGACCGGTGAACATTGGACGAGTCTGTGCAGGCGAAGTTTGGTGGTATCGGCATCGAACCTTCGGGTTCGGTAAGCCTATTATTATTATTATTATTAATGTATCTAGAAATAACATTTTAGGCAATGTGCTAGAGGAGTACTTACCAATAAGCGAAAAAATACATATAATATTTATTTGGATTAAGAGACGTGTAGGAATTCCAAAAAAATGATGACGTAGACCGTACAGGAAAAACCAGTGATACCTTAGATCTTAATACAGACATCCGACTGCTATACTCTGACTATTTCTATATGATTAAAAAAAAAGATCATTAAATAAGTGGTCAGAACATTATGGGTAGCCAGTCACAGGAAGATGCTATAAATCTAATTTACACCGTATCCTTGACAAGCCGTGGTTTTATGACATGAGCCTAACAAGAGACGTAAAATATTTCTCCCGACTCAGATCAAACCACGGTGTGTGCAATGTGTACCTGCACCGCATTGGGGTCCTTGCAACCTCTAAGTGTGATAAATATAATTAGGATGAGACTCTCCTGCAAATTATTCTGGAGTGCCCAGCTTATAAGAACGAACGAAAGTAATTACTTATTTTTTTTAAATAACTGCAATATATTGAATAGGTATGGACATTTATTGATTTAGTACTGCTAGGTGAAGACACGAAAACCACACAACTAAATACAAGAGTGTTAATAAAAATCGGTAAAGAAATAGGACTCGAATTATCATGAAGAGAGATTAGGCCACAGGGGAGTTTAGAAGGTTGCACAACGCGGAATTGCGGAGCTTGTACCTTGTGAATATAATTGAGTTGATAGCATCGCGGAGACTCAATGTGGCGAGTAATGTTATTGGGCTCGGTGAGGAACGGATTCCGAGAAAGTTTGTATTCGCTGATCCAACTGGTAGGCGTCCGAAAGGTTGGCCTAGGCGTCGGTAGGAGGATCGCGTTAAGGCTGATCTCGGGGGCTTGGGCTTGAACGGTGAACATTGGACGAGTCTGTGCAGACAGTTTGGTTATATCGGCATCAAACCTTCGGGTTAGGTAAGCCTATTATTATTTTTATTTATTGACAACAAAATATGTTGAAATCATAAGCATGACGTATTTCCTAGGTGCAACAAGGATATCTATATATATATATATATATAGATATATATAGGAATAAATTAACCATGAAGATTGCTACTCAGTAATTATTTAGTAATAATGTGCTGGTCTTGGTTGTATTTAGGGCTCCAAAAAAAAAAGTATAATAATAAATAAATAAAATAAAACTTAGAAATTATTTAAATATAATTTTATAATTATAATATAGTGTTCCGTAGCACTGCTCTCTGGAATTTCTTCCTTCCGATATTCAACAATTATAGTTTCCAATCATAATTATTCCTAAGAACTGTATCATAAAGGTAAATTAAAGGTGAACTTCTTCTTTATCTCACTATTATGCCATTAGCCTAGCGTCGAGGAGCCTTAATCCATTCTTCCCGATCCCATCTTAGCTGCTTCATTTCATTGAGGGAATTGCCTCTTTTACCTTAAATTCTCTGGATATACTCTTGGTATGCAAATTGAAGCCTAAAAAATAACTAAAATAGTAGTAAAAAAAAGGAAATAAATAAGAACATAGTAATAATTAATTTATAAAAATCTGGTGTGGGCAAACACGACTTTCACTTACTTTTCACTCCGGTATTAAAATTAATTTTGATGATTATTACTTTTAACAAATTGAAAAACACACTTTCCGAATACTAATGGTAAGGCGGGGTTTGTTGGACTCTAATAACACTGTCCTAAAGCAATGCCGGATAAAAACTGACCAAAAATGGATGCTATATTACAATAATGTCCAGACAAGAAATGTAAGGTTTTCACAAGCCGATCGGATCGGGACAATGGGATTTCCAAAACTTTAAAGAGGCCCTGAGGTCCTGTAGACCCCACCTCACCAGTTAAAGGTTAACTATGAAATTTCAGTTTCATACGGCGATTCATTTTGCGATAAGACTTACCACACACGGATCTTTTTGCGGAACTACGTCATTAGGACTTAGGGGACCCTAAAACGGGCATTTTTGGTAAAAAGTCGAATTCGAAATTTTCACGGTCGCAATTCATTATTTAACTATATATTTCATATATAGGTAAGTGAATGTAAAAAATCTTCAGGAGAATTTTTTTAATGAATAAGTCAAAGCATGTATGTATGTTATAAACTCAATATACATGTCTCAAAAAAAAAGAAAAAAAGACATGCTTCATTTAGGTACATTATGTACACTATATTTGACCAAGAAGTAAAGATAATGCGCGTTTAGAAAAACAATTTTTTTTTTTATTTATCCTAATTTTTTTAGATTAAAAAAATTAACCATCATCTTATTAAAATTAATTTAAATAACGGTAAGTATACAAGTTGAACAACTTTGTTGGACGACTGTAGGAGAAAAGAGCAACAAAAATTCTTTTAACTTAAGACATAATTATTTTAGAAAAAAATCATATCTTTTATAAAAAGCTGCATGAGGTGATGACAAAAAAAAATATGGGTGCTTAAAAATTCGAAATACTAACTAAAGGATATCAGAGGTATTGAAAACGTTCGAATTGCCTCTCTGGTATATCCAATAAGTTAACTTTCGGCAGTTGAGCGCATACTGTTTATGTTTCTATTGTTTTCAACTCCCTGTTTCCTCTCCCACCCTTATACACACACTGTGATGGAAATTAATGTTTTTTGATAACGCCTCCGAAAGGAGTCAACAAAATCCCATTAATAATTCATAAGTTTGCAAACCAAAATCAACCAAAGTGCGTAAGTGGATTCGCTAGGGTTCGTTTTTACACATGTTAATGTTATAAAGCTTCCACTTCGAAGGCTGAAAATGTTTCCTCAAACTCTATGTTCTAACTTTTTGTATAATTTATGAATATATTATATATTATATATATATATATATATATATATATATATATATATATATATATATTATATATAATTTTTTAATGAAAATGAATCAGGTAATAGGTCTATACAAATGTCTCTCCTTTTTCTTATCAATCTTTATTAACGTTTGGATCCTCCGTTAGATACATAGGATCCCTTCCAAAAACAAAAATTATTGAGTACCGAAATACCGACCAGGTTAACTACATGGCACTGGCAGTTAAATAGTTTATACAATGCAGAGTGCACCTTTTTACTATTTCCCCCAAAACGGCTCTAACAATTTTGATTTAACTTGCTGTATCGATGTAAAATTTAATGGGCTTTTATACGACGAAAGTTTTGTTCTGATTGAAAGGGCTCAGATAAAGATAGTTTAAATTTTCTTCCTCTATAATACCTTCAATTTTCTGGATTTGAATAAATGAACCATATCATCTTGTTAGCATTGATAAAAAACTGAATAATATATAAGCTGAACGAATTCGACATTCAACAAAAGGAGAAATGAGCAAAAATATTTTTTCATACGATATTTGTGTTTTTGGACATTAAAAGAGTAATATAGATGTAAAATATACCGTTGAAAAATTAAAGATTTTAGAAAAATATAACATATATTTATAAATATATCGGGTTTGAAACAGGGTGACTCCCTTTCACCTGTGTTATTTAATACAGCTTTAGAATATGTCATAGAAAAGGTGATGTGTACCGAGAAAGGCTTGAATATGGGTGACAAGATTCCGGTTTTGGGGTATGCCGATGATCTGGTACTGCTAGGTGAAGACACGGAAACCATACAACTAAATACAAGTGTGTTAATAAAAACCGGTAAAGAAATAGGACTCGAATTAAATACCGATAAGACGAAATATATGATTAGTAGCAGAAACGGTGTCGATCTTGGTGATATTGATGTATCAGGTCATACTTTTGAACACGTAGAGAAATTCAAGTATTTAGGTTCAATGATAACAAGAAAAAATGAAATCCGGGAAGAAATAAAGTCCCGGTTAAAGGTGGGAAATGCGTGTTATTATTCAGTTGATAAGTTACTTAGTTCGCGGCTTCTATCTAAAAACTTAAAGATTAGAATTTATAAAACTATTATTCTTCCAACGGTTCTTTACGGATGTGAAACGTGGCCGCTTACTTTGAAGGATGAACAACGGCTTAAGGTTTTCCAAAATAAGGTATTGCGTAAAATATTTGGTCCGAAGAAAGATGAGGCCACTGGGGAGTTTAGAAGGTTGCACAACGCGGAATTGCGGAACTTGTTTCCTGTGAACATAATTGAGCTGATTGCATCGCGGAGACTCAAATGGGCGAGTAAAGTTGTTGGGCTCGATGACGAGCGGATTCCGAGAAAGTTGGTATTTGCTGATCCGACTGGTAGACGTCCGAAAGGTAGGCCGAAGCGGAGATGGGAGGATTGCGTTAAGGCTGATCTCGGGAGCTTGGGCTTGAATGGTGAACATTAGACGAGTCTGTGTAGGCGGAATTTGGTGGTATCGGCATCGAACCTTCGGGTTCGCTAAGCCTATTATTATTAGAAAAATATAATGGAGTTAATGGAGAATAATAAAAAGCTGATAAAAATAACTGATTGTCGTAGATAATAATTTAATGGATATTTAACAAAACACGTGTTTCTATTGAAACTCAATGTATTAAAAATTATTAAATCGATTCTAACAACGGAACGGAGATAAGTGAAAGTCGTGTATTGCGCGCACCAGATTTTTTTTGTCAAATAATTGACGTAATACGCGATTATTTTTCAGTAGAAATATTATCATAGTGTTATAAAAATGCTTCTTCTGATTTTTTTTTTTTTTTTTTTTTAATTAATAATACTATCTGCCACAATATTGGGCAATTAGTATTAGTGCTATAAGAAGTCCTTCATTCCATACGTACAGTAAAGAAAAATAAAATAAATTTACAAAGAAGAATAAATAAACCTGAATAAAGAGATAAAATAAATAATAATAATCTTGGCCACATTCATAAATACATATAATATTTGTATACTGCCCCTGGGAACTCCGAATCAACCCCTGATGCCCTCAAAATGGTTGTCGGACCACGAGATGCCAGCGCCTCTCAATTTGTCGCGTCACCAGTCTAATAATATGATAATAACTAGCAACATAAATGAAATTCGTGTGTTACAAGCACCATATGTATTTTGTTTTTAGTACGAGAAAATGCTTCTATATTTTTTTACTTGTTTATTACGGTTTATAACTACTAAAATTTAAATGATATTGATTTAACAATTGTGTAAAAAGCTATCTCGGTGAATGCAGAAGTTTTCGAGACCATCCATCACAGAGATGGAATCAGATAGCTAAATTAAGGCAACTTGTACAAACTTAAGCCCCCTCCTCATAACTTAACGACTTAGCTTTGAACGCAAGACCATTCCCGCTTATTAATAGACATTATCGCAAATGTTTAATATCAACACGTGTGAATTAAATTTGCGGTAAGTGGGAACCAGTTATGTGCTAGGATAAATTCGCTTTTGTAATTATCTGCTATTTATATGTTTGCTTTAGGCTGTTGGTGGTGCTTAACAGTTAAATGGTTTGATTCCAGTGAACTTGATAAAGCACACACTGCACTTTAATATACAAAGTAAGTTGTTTTGTAATCCAGCTTTGTTTCTTTTCATTTTTTCTTTCATTTATGTTTAAAAAAAAAATTATATATAAATATTTAGGTTAAGCCTGGTTAAAGGTGGGAAATGCTTGTTATTATTCTGTTGCTAAATTATTTATTTTGCGGTTTCTATCTAAAAACGTAACGGTTAGAATTTATAAAACTATTATTCTTCCGACGGTTCTTTACGGATATGAAACGTGGTTGCTTACTTTGAAGGATGAACAACGGCTTAAGGCTTTCGAAAATAAGGTACTGCGAATCAATAATTATTTGGTTTCTATTTCTTCCAAAACCAGTTTATTTCATTAAACTTTAACGAGTCAACGTTTCGGGGTCCTTCCCCATCAACAGGACTCACTGAGTTGTTTAAATGTTATACTTATACTGTTATACTTATGTTTATACTAAATTATATTAAATGTAATACTTATTTTCATTCCAAACTTCCTGTTTACTTAAACCCGCTTACTTGTGACCTCTCCTTCATATCCATTCCTGGCAACAACCGAGGCGACTTAAAAGAAGATGGCCAAGAGGCCTCCTACCATAAATTAGACATTAGAGTGCTACCAATGGGTAGTTTCTATTATATGTTTTAACCATTTATAAATCCCGTTTATTTGTTGTATTGAATCAATACAGTTGTAAATTTCTTTAAATGAATACAAAAAAATGTCTTTTTGTTTAACCTTTCGACAGATAACACATCACATTTTCAAAGCTAAGATAAAATTAAAAGACATAATTACTCAACTAAAATTAAATTATTTTTCAAGTAATTAATACTAGAATTTACGCATACATAGTTAGCAAGTTTTACTTTATCATTATGCAGTCTTAACCATTAATGCAGAATATATCGGAGGGTTTTAACAACAAATATTAAGGCAGATTAGACACAACAAAAAACTTAAAATATCTTTTTATTTATTTATTTTTAGTTCCGAAGGGGTTTAATAGGTGTAAGCCACGGATTTCCGTTGTAATTTAATGCTTTATTACATGTATATTACTGCTCTTACAAAGTACAAAAACGAAAAATTGTATTAAAAAAATATTTTTTCTGTTTTCTCCTTTAGTTGGGTATCGAATTTATTCAATTTATATATTTACTTGTTTTTCATAAGCGTTAATAAGATTATATAGTTATTATTGTATAGTTTGTATTTTTCTACAAAATTAAAGATACATTAGGGGAAGAAAATTTAAAATATCGGCATTTAAGACCTGTCAGACCATTTTAATCAGAATAAAACCTACATGATATTAAAGCCCTTTAAATTTTACATTGATATAGCGAGTTTAATCAAAATCGTCGGAACCGTTTTCGAGAAAATCGAAAAAAGGTGCAAAATGCATAGTATAAAGTTCCTCTTCTGGTAAGCTGATTTTGATGAAAAAAGTTTTGTCACGTCTCGGGCGTATAGTTGTCTTAAATATGAAATTTCAGTTTCATAGGACTTACCGTTTCCGTCCGGGAGTTACCACACACACACACCTTTTTGCGGGACTTGGTTATTTAGACTCAGGGGACCCTAAAACGTGTATTTCCGTTGAAAACTGGAATTCGAAAATTTTCACGATCGCAATACTTCCCCTTACTATATATAGTAAGTAAAAGTAAAAAGGGTTTTCTTATCATGCTAATAATTTCATATATGTTTTACGTTTTATATCTGTCTTTTTTACTTCTGATTATTTTTTTTATTGAAAGTCCTAATGATGGCCATGTAGTTGAGGCTTTTGTATCTTAACCTTTGAACTAATTGAAAGCGCCTTAAAAGTATCTTGTTTTAAGTGTTGGGTCCTACATAGAGGATCTGTTTGACCGGGACGCACATAATATTATTAAAGGATAGTGTGGGGTAGGATATCATAGCCTTACGACGAAGGAAGAATTTAAATATAAATTCCTGTTTAACTGAGATTCCTGGATATATATAAGCCATTTATCGATTTGTGAGACATAATTAAATCCTAATACTTAAATGAGAACTATCTTTTTAAAATTGGCTTAAAATTGCTCTAAAAGTGCTTGAATTAGGAAAAGAATATTTCAATGAATTCCTTAAATGGTAACCTATAGTCTCTCGAAAGTTTACCAATCGCTCTCTTTGGGTTAATTGAAGTCCTGCCCAAAAAGGCGGGCATTCATCTTCGCACTTTATTAATGAGAAAAAGTTCTGCTAACAATCTGTCAGTGTCAACAGTAAGGAAATTACCGGGTCTTTATCGGAAAAGTTTTTAGGATGTTTTTGTTTCCTTAAACTAGTTCTTAGCAATATAGATTTTAAGGTCTTAGGATAAACTTTCTGGATAAAAAAAAAAAATCTTTCAGATAATATTTATTAAGGAAGTTTTTTTTTAAAGGGTCTATAATGAACTCCAATTAATATTTTATAATGTAATAATTAAAAAAATCCTTGTGAAACATCATTTCCCAACAAAAACCGCAAATTAATTACGCAAATAAGTAAAGAACTTACTTTTACATAGCTGTACAATATAAAATAAGACAAAGTATTGTATAACGTTAAAGTTTTAACGTAGTTTAAAACAAAAATAAGTTTTGTGGTCCCTTCACTCCAAATAACCAATTCTCACAAAGCAGTCCATCTGCACAAATAACAATTGTACTAATAACTAAATGATGGAGTTTAGTTAAACGTTGAAAATAATTTCTAATGACTGTAACTTCTTTTTATGCACACTAACGTCAAATATCACTTCACAATATTTATTCATAAAAAAAAAAAAAAAAAAACCTGTACCACTACAACCCATGAAGGGTCTTGGTCTCAGTACATATAGAGATTCGTACTGTTTCTAGGCCAACGGCAGTGCAATGAGGTGATTAGGCCTTAATCACGCTCAGCCGCCAGGTTTTTCCCCAAGTAATTTGGGTACCCACTTTATAGAGGCTGGGTCTGCCCCAGGAGGGTCTCCATACCCTAGGGTCGTCCCCCGACTGAATTAACAGAATAAATAATATTCTGCCACAACCGGGATTCGAACCCAGGACCCGGAGCACAGCAGACTAGTGCTCTATCCACTAGACCACGCCGCTCCCTATTTATTTATAAGTATTCATATTTAAAAATTTCATTGTTCTTCTTCTAACTTTTAATCATTTGCTCAGATTTTATTTATAGTCTTCAAATATTCTTATTCTAAGATTATCGTCTTAATTTTATGTTTTCTTCCATATTTTATTACGGTCAGCTTATTATCATTTATATTTAAATTAATTTTATGTTTGTTTCCATACTATATTATGGTAATATATTTGGTCCGAAGAGAGATGAGGCCACTGAGGAGTTTAGAAGGAATTGCGGAACTCCGACTGGTAGGCGTCCGAAATGTAGGCCGAAGCGTCGATGCGAGGATTGCGTCAAGGCTGGTCTCGGGGGCTTATACGGTGAACATTGGACGAGTCAGTATATGCGGAATTTGGGGCATCGGCATCGAACCTTCGGGTTCGGTAAGCCTATTATTATTATTATTATATGAAATTACTGTCATCATATTATTGTACCTAACTTATAATTTATTTTCTAATTGTATTGGTTGTTATCTCGTTTCTCTTAGCCCTGATGAAGGACCACAATGTAGGCCGAAACGTCGGCACGGATTAAAATAAGTATTGCTTATTAGTGTGTAATTTTTTTATTACCGCTTCCCCTAACGTTCATCCTCGTCTGTAATATCTCTTAAGGTTCTTCAATAAAGCGGAAAAATGAAAATTGCCAATTTCCAAATTTTATTTTCACATATATAATTTATTTAAAAATTGTATGCCAATATGAAATGCCTTTAAATATTTCGTTTAAAATCATTAAATCGATGCTTAATTAATCCATTCGATACAGATTAATAACAGTAATGTGCAAATATCAGTTATTTTGAGTAAACTAGTCGTACTGTAGTAGTGTTAAGTAGAAAAAAAACATAATTTCGCATTGGTTTTACCGTGTACCAAAAACTCTAAGAATTATCTGAAGCCTTTCTTACATAGAAAATAAAAATTTAGCTCCTAGGGACCGTGTTCGAAAAAAATCGTCGTCTCTCAAGTGGGTTAATGATCTTTAATATCAGGCAGTTTATATTCTGAAATTAGTAGACCGGGTTAATATGTCAACATTTTTGAATTTATTTTATTCTACTTTCCTTTCCTCTCACTTACCTATATATTAACTATATATTCAGGGAAACTATTGCAATTGTAAAAATTATCCAATTTCTGTTCTCGACGTAATTACACGTTTTAGGGTCCCCTGATGACCAACTAGAAGATGATAGAGCAAAACTATGTTTTTGTTTATTGATAATAATAACAGTAAAAAAGACGAATAATATACCGTTGGAAAGAGAAAGAGTTTGGAAAAAATTATCAATTTAATATAGTTATATTATTTATGTAAATCATGTTTTCAACGATAATGAATACACGTTTTATTAAAATCAACTTAAGATATTTTTCAATTGAAGTATATTTAATAGTTTTTAAATTTCTTCAATCAGTTGAGGTAAGTGAAAGTTGTGTGCTGCCCGCACCAGATTTTTTTTTAGGATATATTGAATAATTACCCATTTTTATTGTTTTCCCCACAATAAAAAAAAAAAAAAAAAAAAAAAAAAAAAAAAAATATCTTATAAAGGGAGGGAGATAAAGGTATGATGATGAGTTATGATTTAAATTTGTTTTTATTATTTTTTTTAATAATTTTTTTTTAGCATTTAATTTATATTTATGAATAGATCATGATCTAAATATTCTGTTTATAGTTTATGTTTATTAGAGACTATTTCGCATTTAGCCTTTAGAATACGATTCTCTGTAATTAGTTATTTAATAAATAGCATTCATTTTCTTAATCATGCCATTAATGTGC
The DNA here is from genome assembly GCA_023052935.1 of Piezodorus guildinii. Taxonomy (NCBI): domain Eukaryota; kingdom Metazoa; phylum Arthropoda; class Insecta; order Hemiptera; family Pentatomidae; genus Piezodorus; species Piezodorus guildinii. Next base: position 51,674,057 of record CM041295.1, read on the forward strand.
CTCTCACATAATTAAGGGGTCCATGATAATTTTTCAGCATTGAAAAGACCCCGCGAACAAAGGGGCTCTGCTCACTCAAATTATACCTTCATGTAAGACGAGAACTAAAATGACGCGCTCTAGTTGGTACCTGTAATTAGTGAAATTGCTAATAATTTACTCGTAAAATGAGGTAAATTAGTTATTAGTGTTATTTAATCATTTTTTATAATTAAAAAATTAAAATTCTTATTTCCTTTAAGACACCCTTTGATTTTAGTTTTACGGAAATAATGTATAAACATTTTCCTTTTTTAATCTACCTTCTGTTACATTTTATGTTTAATAATATTTTTTTATAAAATAATAATTCTCCTTCTAATAGTACATTACATTACCCATACTTTTTAGTTTTTTCCTGAATTAGTTTTTAATTATTAGGTTAACTTAAATATCTATTTAATCTTTATTTGGCCAAAATTCAGAAAGTCATAGGGACTTCCGATAGAAGTGAATTTTTTTTTTTTTTAATTCGCGATTTGCACTAAAATTTCGTTGGAAAGAAGAGTATAAGAGAATGCATGTTTTATTATTATTGTTTCATTTAATTGTAAAACATTATCACTTTAATGAATTATATCATCTTGAATTATGCCATCGTAATCTAAATGTTACGGTAGACTGTATGAGTTGGCGGTATACACAGCACCATTTTGTTTTGATGGACCTGCTGTTTGTATAACGGAAATTCGGGAATTTAGGAATATGCTTTATAACATTTTCAAAAGATTTATCTATCTGTGAAAGAATTAAATTAATCGCTCTTTTTTTTTGTCATTGTTGTTGTCTTTTTGACCTGTGTTGTTATTGACGAACCTTAATTCTCCCTTTATCTTGAATTTCGGTATTTTTATTATTATTTTTTAATTTTATTTTAGATCATCGACCAACAGGCCTAGGCCCAATTACAGGTGGTTAATCATACAACAAAATTGCATTACACTACAATAATTAAAATAATAATAATAATTGAAATTCTAGCTAATTGGTAATGTACTACATACCAGCTTAATTTTATAATGAAACAAAATAAAATTTTTTATATATAAATATATATATATATATATATATATATATATATATATATATATATATAATATACGTATTATTATTATTATACGTTAGAAGATTGATAAATCTATGAAAAATTAAAATGGATGAATTTTTTCTCATATCAACATCGCCGTTTTATTTTATTAATTTATTTATTTTTTTCTATGGGACGCTTAAATTTCTCTCATCTTCAACCTTGATTGTTTATTTGTTTGTTGATGTAGAAATTTGTTGATTAGACTATTGCATAATTTTTCTTCTTATTTCTATAGTTTTTAAACCTAATTTCATTTTTCTCCTTTGAATCGAAATTCGCGTTAGGCCACTTTATGAACTCTGTAGGTATTAAATTATAAAATAAAGCTTATTATCGATAATCATAGAATCAAATCATAATTTCGAATTATGCTTATTGTAACCAATAATGATTATAAATATTATTTTAAAATTTGGCAAATGGCGCCTAGCTAAAGCCCTACTAAAATAAAAAATCGAAATTCGCAAATACATGATTTTTTAATCGAAGAAGGGACCTTTCCCTTTTATTTCTTTTATAAATTATACTAAAAAACTTAAGATATTTAAAAATACAGTTTTAAAACATGAACAGACCGCTGCGCATGCTCCGGTCTAGAGCATGTTGGTAACGCCACCATGGTTACGAAATCGAAGCTTTTATCCCAGCTAAAAATCTCATAACGTGCCTAAAGAAGTTTTCACTTCAAAAATTAAATTGTTGTTGCCAGTATTAAACTATGTTATTGGAAAAAAAATTAAATCGAATATTCCTTTGATGTACGCAGGATCTATAAACATCCGCCTGTACTTTCGTTTCATTATGTTGAGTCCGTCAGTCTTTGATGACGATGTCCTGGCAATTAGTGTCTGTAGACTGATTGCTGAAGGATTGATGGCTTGATCAATCACCATACGCTCAAGAGGAATTTGAGAGCAGCATCTGAATTGCTGCACTCAACTATAGCAGTGAGTGGGAAGGGCATATAGGCTGGTCAGGAAGGAACGTGTTCCTATTATACCTGAGCCCTGGAGTAAGCCTCAACTATGTCAGGAGGAAATTAAAGCGGCTCTTGGTCGTATGGCTAGAACTTCCTCTTGTGACACCAACAACGTTCCAGGCTATTTCTTGTTCCAAGTGGAAATAGAACTTAATTTTGTTATCACAGGATCTAGAAGAATCTCTTTAATTTTAGATTAGTGAGTGTTTAGCCTGATACCTTGGGAAAATCGTAAGGATCCAATCTAAAATTGATTTTGATGTTAGGGATGGAAATATTAATACTAAGAAGATAATATGTATGAACAATAAGGGAGCAACGCCTGAAAATTGAGAAATATACAGGGTGAGATAGCATAACAACCTATTTTCAAAACATAATAAAACCCACATTAGGAATCAGAAAAAAATACAAAAAGGAATTAGTCCGAGTGGCGGTCAGTAGTGAAACAATTGAGTAGTTTCAAAAAAATGTTTTTTGTCAACGTTTCGCCCTCATTGTGGGTCATCATCAGGGCGTATTGTGGGCGAATGGAAACTGATATTTGAAATGGCTGAAACTACTCAATTTCATTCACTGATCGCCACCCGAACTAATTCCTTCTAGTAATTTTCAACTGTCAACTAATTATATCAACTATGAATCAGAAAAAAAATTATCTGTTTTACTTTCACTTCCGACTATGCGACTATGATATTGGTTTCCCTTTTAATCTCTTTTCCTACCCATCTCTCTTTGAGGCTATATATATATATATATATATATATATATATATATATATATATATATATATATATATATATATATATATATTTATATATATATACTATACAATTCATCTAGTAACGCGAGTATATTCTCCCAGCAGATAGTAAAACGCACGGCCAAGGACCTACACGGCCTGTCGTGCTACCAGGAAAAAAAAAAATAAATAAATAAAAAATAATAAATATATATATATATATATATATATATATATATATATTATATTGTGTGTGTGTGTGTTTGTTTTTTTTAGTATGTCTAGCTCGAAAACGATAGGTTTTATACAACTGAAATATCATAATTAACCCTTCGCACTCGGTTGTCTCCTTTGAGGGTAAAGTAAAAATACGGTATAAACTTATGTGATTGTTGTACATAACAATTTTATACTGTTATTTTATTTAATCTAAAACATATGTTTCTATAGAAACTTTCGGTAATTGTTAATATTTTATTTAAAAGCTATTAAAATGATTTTAACAGTCGAGGTAAGTGAAAGTCGTGTGTTGTCCGCAGAAGATTTTTTTTTACATTGCATGTATTTATAAATTAAAAAATCTTTGCAAATAATTTTCTGAAAAATAAAATCCACAAGTTCTTATTTTTGTTTAAAAAAAATTTAAATAAGTAATTTAAGATTAACCATATTTTTACCTTATTTATCATGTATGTTTCATTGCTATTGTCATATTTGTAAATCTTGTAGGCCAGTGCACTTTTTCTCTTCCTTTTTAAGGTATTTATCAATGCTCTCCTCTGCCCCCCCCTCCCGCTCTCATTATTATTATTTTCATAAAGTTATTGCAAAATATATTATTTCTACCTTTTTTAGGTGTTAAATTGAATATTATTCTGTTTTTAATTTTAAGTGTAGGTTTTAGTACCTTCTAACGTTTTAACTACACGGCGTTCGTATTATGAACAGCACGAAAACCGGTCTCTGGTTATGAGATATATATGTAGATACAAATATAGTGGTCGATACCTGGACTATCTAGAATCGCAGAAGTTCGTATAACCAATTTCGAAAATATTGGATAGTAAAATTTGTTTGTCGGTTTTTACTGGTGATTTAAATACAAATTTTATATTGTTGTAAATATTTTTAATCGATTATTTCTCCGATATCCCGTGTCGGAGAGTGAAGGTTCTTTTTAACCAGTGCTTGAATCTTATCATCGTTAATAGTTGAAGGATGACCTGAGCGCTTTGTGTTTTCTAAGTCAAAATTTCCGGTTCTAAACCGAGCAAACTGAACGGTGCTTTCTCCTAAGGCACTATCGCCTTGAACACTACAACATTTATTAAACGTCCGTGCAGCGGATTTTCCTTTTAGAAAATCGAAAAATCTTTAAATGACGAAAAAGGAATTTGTTTCCTTTCGATTTTGATCAAGCAAAATACCACTTAAAGATAAGGAAGCTCGATTAAATCTGATGTATAAAATCACCTTATCTTATCCTTTATTTTACTATATGTAAACATTATTGACCAAGTAAACACGATTTTATAAACAAATTGAGGATTAAATTTAAGTATTGAAAAACGCACGAACTTATTTTACAACCCAATATTACAGTGGAACAAGTTAAATCCGGAACTTTTAGTTGAAATAAAAATCAAATTCGTGCTTCAAGAGGTAACGTCCCGGATAAGGGAAAACTCTTACTGTGACGCTTCCACTGCGAATAAAAGACCTTTTCTGCCTTTATCTGTTCGCATGACAGCATTCAAGCAAGTCTATGGATGAGACCATCCTTGTGTACAGCCAACAGTAAACAATAGAGTTTGTAAACTTATACTGGAAAAAGTATTCAAATTTATTATTAAAACTAAAAAAACATTATTTTATGATGTGAAAACCTAATTGATCTAACATAATTAAACGTTTGAAATTCCAATATCGTCCATGGTTATCGCTAATTTTCGTTGTAATCAAGCTATGATGTCTCGAGAAGAATTTCCTTTTTTTTAATTATTTTTTACTTTCTTTTACCTATATATAAAACATTGCGATAGGAAAAATTTTCTAATTACATTATTCATCGGAATTACACGTTTTAGGATACCCTGAGTCCAAATAACCAAGTCTAGCGTAAACAAAACGCACGAAACTGCTTACTCGTTTAAAATCAAGGTTTATCTGATTATATAATTATGATCCCTTGGAAAATTAAAACCGTCTAGCCCAAAAATGAAAAATTAAATTTTATACTTAGGACAGCTATGCGCTCGAGATGTTACATCTACATTTTCATTTGATTCAAACCACCAGAAGAGTCACTTTATACTATACATTTTTCAGCCTTTTAGGACTTTTTAAAATAATTTAAACTAAAATCACTATATCTATGTAGAATTTAATGGGATTTAATACCACGTAGGTTTCATCCTTGGTGAAATAGTGTTACAGGGCTGAAATGACATTTTATATAATAAATTGATTATATATTGGTTTATTATTTTCAATAATGAACCTTTGTAATCGACAAAAAAAAAAAATTACCAACCTCCAAAATTTAAACGGCTTACGTTTTAAGATGAGTAGAATACAAATATCGAATAAAAAAAATCCGTTTTTCCTAATTAATGATTAAATAAATAATTTTACTTTTAGTGCCATTTGACAAAAAAGAAATAAACTTTCGACAAAATGAAAAAAAGAATCATTGAAATTGGTTAAGAACTGGTTTGAAATCAGCAGTAGTGATACGCTATTATCCTTTAAATTATTATAATTGCTTTTCATATTACTCAATTGCCTATCAACTGCTATATAAATTGTTATACTCTAATATTGTTATTTGGAAATAATAAACCATTGTGTAATAATTGGCAGCGATTTTTTAAATTGTGTCAACCCTATTTTATTTTATAGATATTAAATTAGTGTTTACAGCCGAGGTAAGTCGTGTGTTTCCCGCTAGATATTATAATTTTTTAAATTATATTATTTATAATAACAATTACTAATTACCATAGTAATAATCCCGAGTAAAATTATAATTTTCTGGCGTGACTACCATTAAGAAGAAAAAATCCCAGGTTTCCAGTGGAATTAAGTCTGCGTACTCGTTGACTACAATTCCCAAGTGGTTTAAAACCCGCATAAAGCATACAGGCTACGCAAGAATTGCGTTTCACCCCTATTTTACTTTTAAAATATGCTTTTACATTTATAAATATTTATGAATAATTTTTCAAATAATTTCATCCTGAATTCCAATATATTAACTGTTTTTTGTCACGTGAAAATTATATATTGATTATTATGATTATATATTGACTTTTAATGTGCTTTTATTTATAATGTTGCCTGAGAAAATTTTTACAGATGGTTTTATTAAAATATGCTCATTTCTGTAAAAAAAAAAAATACCTTGGTTTCAGACCCAGTAAAATGATCATTAAGATTCAAATAAAAGAAAATTTGAATTTTTTTTTTTTAAGAAAGTATTTTATCTGTTAATAAACCGAATATATTTTATCATTTTAAAATATATTATAATATAAAATGATTTCGCATTCGCGTGGTTAATAATTAGTTCAAACTATGGGATTATAAAAAATAATCCTAACCTACCTTTATAGTATCAATTTTAAATAAACCTGAAGTTAAAAAGAAAAAAAAATGAAATGTGGATGAAGCAACACATTACTTGCCACACTTGTAAAAATCAATTTTAGAACTTAAAGATAGAATTAAAAAAACAATTATTGATTTGTAGTTCGTAGCGTTTTTCAATATTTTAATTTAATCCTAGCTGTGTTTGTAAAATCTAATATGCAGTGTGTATAATGTCTTAGGGGAAAGCACCGTCCGTAACTGGTTTGCTCTGTTCGGAACCGGAAATTTTGACTAGGAAGACGCAAAGCGCTCGGGTCGTCCTTAAACTATTGATAATGACCAAATAGCAGAAATTACTTCAAAGATGACATGTTTATGACAACATCTTTATCCACTACAAATTCTTAATAACATCTTAGATTTAAATTCACACTTAAAACTAAATAATCAGCGAGAATTCTGAAGGGTCGCAAACGGAGGATTTTTTTTTTTATTTTCCGTAGGCTTAAACCACTTGGGTCGTTTTCGCCTTAAATCAAGGATTAAATATTTTAATTTATTGTACAAGTCTGTCTGTCGTAGGAAGTCAAAAAGTTTTGCAATTGTCTGTATGTTGTCTTGTAAAACGGTTGGTAAGTCAGTGTCAATTGCAATATGAGCTCTTTGAGTATCATAAGCCCTACACTCAAACGGAGGATTCTGTATGCCTACGAAAACAATGAACTGTTTTGAATTAACCCCAGTAGTGGCCAATTCGAAGGTGTAGTTAAACGAATAAAAACAATGGAGCGCATTGTTAGACGGATGTGTTTACTTACTGAATCCTAGTCCTAAAATTAATGTTCATTTTATCTCTTCTTAACTAATAATTTAATTGTAGATTCAACCAGAAAAAGATGATAAAATAAAATTTTATATATTAATTAGTATATGTATGTATTTTTATTACCTAAAATTTAGTTTGATCAATTGTAATTTTATACATTTAACTCAAAAGGGAAAAGAATGAAATTTAATGCAGTAAAAATAAAAAACGTGCAATTTATCCCAAAAGGGGCAAATCCTGCAATTCCGTGAAATATAAACTCACTCAAAAAAGTTTACGTGCAGAATGCTATTATTTTGCATAGCTATTTATTTTCAGCTTAACGACTTCCTAATGTACAGATTATAATTACTAATATTAGATAAAAAAGTAGATTTATTTATTTTCATTTCATCATTAATACAACACGAGGCAGATTGTCATTCGTTAATTGTTAATGGGCCGAAAAAATGTCCATATACTTGCAATTTTTATCCTATTTGTTAAACTAAGACCGTGTTTCCAGTGTTATATGTATAAATCTTAACTCTATAGTTTATCTTAGTTTAGTATTAACTTTACTTGGGCCTGGGAAACTGATTTCTTTTCAACATGCGCGTTTCTCGTGATTTGGGGAGCTCATGGTTCGCAGGGCTTATCTATAAGAAAAATTGCATATCTGTTGAATAATTCACGTGCTACTGTACAGTATGGACTACAAAGACATAGAGAGTTAAAATATTTGAAGGATAGAGAAAGTGCTGGAAGACAGAAGACTGTATAATTGCCAGGGGTGAGACATCCTTGTTGAAGTCTATGCAAATCCTCACACTATCGACACCTCAATGGCCATCATAATAAATAGATACCATAGTATTCAATTCAAAAATTCAAACCCATAGGATTCAAATCCACCCAGAAAAATTAAAAAAAATTCTAAGAATGGAAGGAAACAGTGGTCGTGTCGCAAGAAGAAAGCCCTTCTTCAGTAAGTTAACACGTTCACGCCGGGGCGAATATCTACTTTTTACCGCAGGGCAGGTTTCAACGAGTTTAATGTGAGACCACAACAGTTCGAGGCTTCCATCACGCTAAATGCGAGATAGTAACTGTTTTGACATACACATATAACTTAAAGGAGTAATTATGGAAATGCAAAAAAAAAAAAAATCTTATATTATTATTTATGTCTAAAAATGATTCTTTATTATTGAAAATTGATTCCAGACCAAAAGATCAACATCGTAAATAGATATGTTTTTCCTTCCATTATATACCCATTGCAGGCAGCTGACAAAACTGCGCCCATCTCAACTTGAAGCGATTGACGTTATAATTCGAAGATGCATAAAGGCTATCGTAGGATTGCCAGCCAACTCCTGCTCCCCTATGCTATACTCGCCGCAAAGATACAGAGGTATGGGGCTTTTGCGGTGTCTGTGGGAAGCTCACCTTTAGCATTGGGCGATTTCCCAAAGATTGGCTGCAGTAACTTAACGGAGATCCCCTCTTACGGTAAAGAAAGTAATACAATTCTTAAGAGAAAAGTCTTTCGAGGAATGGAGCCAATGTAAGTGGCAGGGCGTAGGTGTGGTCCATTTCAAAGTCAGCCCATGCGGTAATAGGTTTATGTTTGATCGAAGGATCCTTACAGGATCGGAGTGGACCAACGCACTTAAACTGAACATAAACTACGCACCGCTTCGTGGAATACCGGGATCAAGGTGCCAGGTTAATGAAGCAGTTGTGTTGGGTAAATGTCCACATAACATGCTTCTAGTTACACGCCGGCACAACCGCATAAAGAAGGAGATAGCAGAACTGTTGGAAAAGAAAAAATACAAATGTTTCCAAGAGGTGTTTTGCATTGATACCAAGGGATCAACTAGATTTGTGGACATCTTGGCATTTAGCACCACAGAAAAGGAAGCACTGATAGTGGATCCCACTATCAGATACGAGACAAATGGCAGGGAACAAGGCAAAAGAATTCAAGAGGAGAAGGAAAGCATTTACTCGAAATGTATCCCTTATCTACAAGAAAAATTTCGCGAGGAGTTTGGCGAAAGAAAATTTTCAGTCACGGGACTTTGGTTCGGAAGCAGGGGAACCATCCCAGTAGATACTGGATCATTTTTGGAGAGGTATGGACTCGAAAGAAAACAGTTACAAAACTTGGCGGCGACCATAATCCTGGACTCACTGGGAATCCTGCATCACCATATATATTGAGGCTAGGCTCGATTTGTCCAAGAGGCCCATAGATATGTCCAAGTGTTTTTTTTTGGCAGAATCTCCCTCTATTTGTACCTTAAAAAATTGTCTTCAGGATTGATGTGGTATGCTGTGTACGCATAGCAACTCAGCGAAGTTAAGCAGCAAATCCAAATCGGAATTTCTCTCTATTATATACTATCTATTATACTCTTATATCATATTATGGAATTGAAAATATAAAAAGAAATCACGCACAGGTGAAAAAAATTCTTAAAGAAGAGTAATCAAGTGAAATTAACCAATAAGAGTCCTTTGAGGGGGATCTTGAAAGTTTTAAAAAAATTAATAAATAAACGCCTATCCTTGTTGATTCCTACAACATATAATGTTGAGAAAAAATAAAATAAACTTATATTCTTAAAACAAGTGACTCACCTGTGATGCACGTCGCTTCACGGGATAGTTGTGTGACCCACCGGTGAGTCACCCCACCCCACAGAGCAGACAAGTATGATTCACTCGGCCCCACTGAACAGACAAGCGTGACCCACCGATTGGTCACCCCGGCGTAAATGTGTTGAGCTAGAAGAAACGATTATAATTTGCTAGGGAGTATGTAAATAATCCCGAAAATGTCTGGGAACGGTTCATATTCTCTCAGGAATCCAAATGTAATATTTTTGCCCCAGATGGAAGGTCAAAAGTGTAGAAGAAAACAACCTCAGCTTTCAAAACTGAGAATTTATTTATGGATGTATAGACACTTTTTTAGTAAGTGTATAAAATGAAATGATATATTATTCCTTAATACCTGAACGGGATAGCTGTCCGGGTTTGAAGCTGATACACACAAGCAAATAAAACGTGCAAAATCATCGAAATCCGGTCTCTAGTTATAGTTATTTGACGACCAATTTTTAGAGCCGTTCTTGAGGAAATGAAGTGTAGAAAGAAATGAAATGAAAATTACAATACATTTTACCAATAAATAAAATTGGATATTTGATGATAAAAGTTTCGGCTGTACAGTATTACATAAGTCTAGGACAGACAGAAGGCAAGTCAACAAAGATGCATTTGAGCGGTAACTGAGTTGAATTCAACTTGGCAAAGATGTAAAAGCCAAATATCAAACTGTAACATCCCCACTCCGGCCTCGCATATCTTAGTTTCTGTTTGATCAAACTTCTCCATTGTTCTACGACTTGAGCTAGGCCTAGGGAGTATGCAGAGCGGGTCGTCAAACGGAAGTGCTATAGGAGATTGGTGTAGTCTAGCAAAGGGTCTCAAAACGCTATAAGCTGAAAAGTGATTATAAATTTCATCAATGATTTGTTAAGAAAAAAAATTCAATACAATTTTGTGCAACACACAACTTTCCTCTAAACGTAAAATAAAGGTTCAAAACTCACATAAGGTTTTCATTATATTTAGGCTTTGTCAGAAAATTTACAGTGGGTCAAACAAGTATTGGAACACCCTGTTTTTTCCATTTAATACTTAAAGTATATAACTTGAGTGATAAATTTTATGTTTGAATATACATTAGACCAGGATATTCCACTTCAAAGTTAATTAAAAGGGCGTCAGGCTGTTTAGGCTAGATACAGGTAGCTTCAGCTACTTTTTGTAATAAATAAGGAAAAATAAAAATGGTACGTACCCTGTCATGAAAAAAACTGTAATTTGCTTTTTAGCTAAGCTCGGGCGAGAACGGCTGGGTTAGTTTGTTCTAGCATGCATTTATTGCAACTACTTCTAGTATCATTTATTAGTTATCTACAAAATAAAAGAAAATGCAATTACTACCATGCAAAAACAATGTATGTACAATATTAAAATATTTACAATTACAATATATGTATAAAAAGGGGAATGAATTAGAGATAAAAAAATATAATATAAGACAAAGTAAAAGCAAATATTACATTAAGCTAAATTAAAAGAAAAAATAAGGAAATATAGGTAAGGTATAAGGTAACACGGAAAACAAGAGGTAAGATACAATAGAGTAGGTTCTGCCAACCGGTGCCGACAACCGCGACCTGTTACAACATTAAAAACCATTGATATAGCAAAAAAAAAAAAAAAAAATTAAAATAATTAAGATAGAAATGAATAAGGAAAACAAATTGTAAACATATAAGTCAAAAAAGTATTGGCATATCCATTGATTAATAAAAAAAGTTTATGGATCTCACTCCCATCCTCAGGACCTTACAAGTAAAAAAAAAAATTCCAAATCTCATCAAAAACTCTTGTGAAGTAAATTATCAAAATTATTTTTTTTTTTTAATATTAAAAACTAGGTTTCCATTTTAACAAAACCTAAATAATTTCACAAAAAGTAAAAATTTAATAAGAAGTATCTCAATACAATTAACAAAAAATGTTATCTGTGTCAGTCATTGCTTCAGATCTTTGTCCTCAAACGGAATAAGGATTAGACAAATTTAAAACTATGTGTATGGTTCTATTGTTATTAAGTAATGTGAAACTTCTTTTAATTATATTTTTTATTTTAATTACATCTGCATAATGGAAACATAGGTGTCATGAGTGAATTTTGAAATTAGCTGTATTATCTATATTTTTATTTATGTATATTGCCTCCATGGTTTTTCTATTTTGGTTAATCTTTACTATTTTTAAAATTTGAGGTCTGAGGTCGAATTGGTGATTTAATTGTATGCTGTGCTGTTGTTTTAACATTTTTGCTATTATAACAGTTGCTATTGTGTTATTTTTTTCAAGTTGTGATTTTTTTGGATGTTTCACCTACATAGCACTTATTGCAGTCTAAAAAATGTATTCTATAACTGACATTTAATTTGGCTTCATCCATTATAGAGTCTTTTGTGTTAGTAAGAGACTTTTGTAGTTTATTTTGATTGTTAAAAATATATATATATATATATATATATATATATATATATATATATTATATCTTAGTCATGTATTGCTTCAAATCTTTGTCCTCAAATGGATTAAGGATTAGAAAAATGTGTAACTATGTGTATGGTTCAATTGTTATTAAATAGTGTGAAACTTCTTTTAATTTATTTTTTTTTATTACATCTGAATAATGGAAATTGAGGTGTATTGATTCTTTTTTTAAAATTAACTGTATTATCTATATTTTTATTTATGTAAATTGCCTCTATAGTTTTTCCATTTTGGCCATTCTTTACTATGTTTTAATTTTTTGGTCTTTTGAAGTCGAAAGTGTTATTTAATTGTATGCTGTGCTGTGATAGTTCTGTTGTATTAACATGTTTGCTATTATAACAGTTGCAATTGTGTTGTTTTATGCTAGTTGTGATTTTTTTGGATGTTTCACCTATATAGCACTTATTGCAGTCTAAAACATGTATTCTATAAATAAATCCATCAAAAGGTCTTTTGTGTTAGTAAGAAACATTTGTAGTTTATTTTGAATGTAAGGTCCTAATTTAATAATTGGCAAATCATATGTTATTATTGCTTTTTTTATTTCATTTGTGAGTTGGTGTATAAATTGTATTTTGTAGTATTGATCTATACTTTTCCAATCTATATTACATTTATGACCTCTTGATTTATTGCACTATTGTCATCTGTTTTTGTTTCATGTATAGAATTTTTGTAAAAATCTGTAATTTCTACCGGTGCTAGGAGTATAATAATATAAGAAATTATTAATTATGTTTGCTGAGAATAAGGTTTAATCGTATTGAATTATATTAAGTGAATGATAATGTAAATAATAATTCACTCATTAAGAGACCTAGTTACAATAAGACATGATAGGTAGCGTTACTTGACCAGTAGTCTTTACAAAGCTGTTTTCCTCATCGCTGTTTAGATGCCGTTGCTGGTTATAAAAGCAACATTAACAAATACGCAATGAGAAAATCAATGAGATATATAAAACAATCTTATGTATTTAAAATTATCTTATAATTATTAATTAATTTAATAAAACACAGCTATTGTATTGTAACGTAAGGGTGAAATTAATTTCTCAAAGCACTATAAATGAAAAAAAAACGAAACGCACACATGCATATATTCAAGGATATAACTTCTTAAATTATGTAAGATCGAACTTTCCTTTTTTAAATTTATTTACAAATTGTAATAAATAAAAAATGAAAAAAAAGTATTTATTGCAATTTACAAATGTATAAAAAAATACAACCAGTAAATATAAGTAAAATATAAAAAGGTATGAAAACCGTGTAGAGGAGCTTTCCATTGGTAGCACTCTAGCACTCTAAAAATGTTCTTAACTAGAAGGTTTTGAGACACCTCGGAGGATTATCAGGAATTGACGTGGAAGACAGGATTAAAACTAGAGGATTTGAGTTGGGATGAAGTTTGTCATAAAAGGAATGATATCTGGTTCGGGGCAAATCATAAACATTAAGGTGTTTATGTATCAGTTTATTAGTTAACAAAGTAAGGAGCATTGAGGATTTAACGAAGGATTTCGGATTTTAGGTATAGTATACGTGAAGATTTTGATGGTTTAGTAGAGCTCCAAAGCTCTACTCCGTATGTCTATATATAGGCCTTATGATAATCATGTAGATGAGCCATTTGTAGTTAAGTGGAAGAGTAGAACGTTTGTCTAGTAAGTGTTATAGTAGCCGAAAACGTCGAGCAGCTTCTTGTCGTTCCAGTCTTTTGTGAGGGTTCCAAGTAAGGAGTTTGTCAAGGTGGAGTCCTAGTTATCAGATCTGTCCAACTAGCGGAATGTTGTTGAAGGACACTGTAGGATGCCATAGGCTTACGACGTAAAGGCAATTCGTTGGGATTTGTTGGAATTGATTGTAATTCTCCAATTCTGACACCATACCTTAAGTTCTCTGATGTGAGGATGAAAATAAATATGGGTCGATCCATCCGAGATTATTCAGACCTTGCAGCTCAATTTTCATAATATTTTTACCAATTATTCTATGTTTTTTTACTGAATTTAAAAAAATAGATAAAAAATTGTCTGGCTAGTACTTTTATTGTGGTAGCCGTTTTAAATCAGCTTCATGGCTAGAAAAATGTGTTGGGAAAACTTCTTTAACTTTTAATTTTGAAGGTATATAATCAAAACAAAAACTAACAAAAATATAAGGGCGAGTTTTTTTTTTTACCCCTTAATACGTTACATAAATAATGAAGCAATTGGTTTTAAAAAAATTTTTAAAATTAATAAAAAACGAGACTTTAAGAGAGTTGTAAGCCTATAAAGGAGAAGAGACTAACTGTTGATTATTTATTCATATATAGCTTAGTCATTGTCCTACTTTCTGTAAAAATGTCGTTCTTGAGAGCATAGTCCTGTTTTTTTTCGCGAATTTTTGTCGTAATGTCTACACAAAAATATCTCAAAAGGGATTGAGTTAAAAGTTATGAAACTTATTCAGATTAAAGTAGCATTTTGTACCCTACATTTTACCCTTTTTTTCTGGAAAAACGGCTCTAACGGTTTTGGTTACAATCACTGTATTAATGTAAAATTGAATTAAATTAATTTTTTCGTTATTATATTGCTAACAATTTTCTTTTTATTGTACATCCGTGGTCATAGATATTGCTTCGCTCAAAAATAAAAATATTTCCGTAATTAAAAACATTAAAACCGCATGCTTTTAAAAAATGCTGATTACACAAAAAAAATATGTATATTGAAAATTAAAGAAAAGCATATAAAAATCAATGAATAAAATATAAAAGTTTAAGTTCTATCGTAAAATTACTTATAATGTAATTTTCAAAACTATGACCCCTCTTGATTTGTCACCACTGTTTTTCTTAAAAATTTTATTCTGGCAGTAGTTTAAAATACTAACCAAGAACTAAGAATAATTTTTTTTAAATTTCTTTATTTCAGTAAGCATGTGATATAAATAAAGGGGAGTGGCTAGCGCGCTAGTCTCCCGCTCCAAAGGTTGTGAGTTCATATGTAAGGGATTAACGAGGATTCGCTCACAACCAAGTATGTGAGACCCGTCAGCAAATTGGTGGCCACTCACAAAATTAGGTGTAGGGAGTGATGACCCTACCCTATAAAATTTCATCGCAAAAAGAGGGCGTATTTTCCCATCAGATTACACTGCGCGGCCAAGGACCTTCACGCCCTGTTGTGATAAAGGAAAAAAATTATATAAATAAGTAGACAGAAACAAAAATATTCGGTTAGATCAAATTAATTATCATAAATAATTAAAATGTTGGTGATGTAATTTCTATCACCACGACTGTACATAAGTATGTTTAAATAGTCTTTTATCGTAACATATTAAATTTATATTATCACATCAACCCATGTATAAAATAAAAAGGCAACTGAAATTATAGGATTTAAGGTCACATTGAAAATGGTGCAAAATTTACCATTTCTTAGAAATAAAATATTCATCAATTTTCGGGTATGACAGTTTCCTTATACCTCAATGTACAGCATGAATTTCCTACAGCATGAATAAAAGTATTGAGTAATCCATCTTAATCGGTCTTATCCTTTAACAAACAGCTATTCGAAAACAAGATATCGTTTTAAAATTAGTAATACGTAAATTCATTTAAAAATACGTAAATTCATTTAAAAATACGTTCATTCACACGTAATATATAAGTATATATATATATATATATATATATATATATATATATATATATATATATAATGGTTTCATCGACACTTCTTTATATGGGGCCAAGATTTGGGGGGTTTAAACAACCTAAAAGGCTTAGAGTCGATACAGAATAAACTTTTGAAGTATTTATATTTCTGGCCAAGATGTACCCCAAACTATATAGTTCGATTAGAATCTGGACGAATGCCTATAAAGTAAAAATTTTGAAAAAAAAAAACGTTAATTTTTGTATTAAGCTCCTTTCAATGCCTGAAAATCGGCTGCTACGCAACGCAAATGCCTTGTTAAACTCATTAACTTGGAAGCAAAAAAGAGAGACACGGGTTTTAATTGGATCTCAAAAATAAGAAAATTAACAGCAGATAATCATATTGAGTAAGACTTTTTAAAACGCTAAAACCGATTTTGTTACTTAACAATAAACATTTGATCATCAAAAAATTAAAAAATCATCTCAAATCCTTAGACATCGACAGATCTCTCAACACTAAATATAACCCACTTTATAGAACTGTTTGTAACTTTAACAGCCCTCAGCCGCAAGATTATTTAAACTGTCTAGTTAATATAAGTAAACTAAGACTTGTTAGCTAAGAATATCAGACACTGAAAATTTGAAACTATTTAATAATAAAACTACTTTCAATATAAAAAAAAAAAAAAAAAAAAAAAAAAAAAAAAAAAAAAAAAAAAACCTGTACCACTACAACCCATGAAGGGTCTTGGGCTCTGTACATATAGAGATTCGTACTGATTCTAGGCCAACGGCAGCGCAATGAGGTTATTAGGCCTTAATCACGCTCAGCCGCCAGGTTTTTCCCCAATTAATTTGGGTACCCACTTTATAGAGGCTGGGTCTGCCCCAGGAGGGTCTCCATACCCTAGGGTCGCCCCCCGACTGAATTAGCCGGGATTCAAACCCCGGAGCACAGCAGACTAGTGCTCTATCTACTAGACCACGCCGCTCCCTTCAATATAAAAACAGGGGACAACTGTAGATGGTGTCAAGGACATATCACCAAAAATTTAGAGCACCTGTTATTAGATTGTCCTATACTCAGTGTTGAAAGGGTATATTACCTGGCGAATTAAATTGTTCAAAACAACAAGCAATTATCCGTAGAGAACATTTTAAATATCGATAATGTGAATAAGATAAATAACATTTAATTTTTTCTAAAACTAAGTACATTGTAGGAGACAACAAATCCACATAATTGGTTTAAAAACGTTTACTAACATGTCCCAGTAAGTAATCAGAATTTACCTATTCATTTTATTTATGCTATTATCATTAATATATTTATTTAGAAGTATGCCATATTTATATATATATGTATATCTATGAGAATATCATATAACACTAACACCAAAAACTCCTAAATTACCATTGTCCTTCCATTAGAAACCCGCAGGCTTTTGGTTTATTCACTAATATTCCCCCACTTTGACTACTGCTGTGCGGTGTATGGGGGTGTCTTTTGGGATCTTGAAGCTAAACTAAAACGATTATTAACTGCCTGGGTACGTTTCATCTTTGGGATATCCAGGGACCACCTCTGTAAACCGATTCTACGAGGAGCTAAAGTGGCTTTACCCATCCTACCGTTCCAAGTACTTCCTGACATCCTTTCTCTTCTAAGCTCTCCGACCTCAAAGTCCATTGTATATCTTTGATATACTTTCATTTAAATCCTCCATCCACTCTCGCAACACTTGTTCGCTGTTTTCAGACCTGTATATAACGCCTCATAGAACCGCAGCTTTCGACAGATCTTTCCTTATCCGATCCTCGTCCATATGGAATTCTATTCCTTCTTATATCCGTCATTCCAATACTCTCCCTACCTTCAAATCCCGTTTATTCAAACCCTTCCTGTCTATCCAATTTTCAAATGACCTCAAGTGATTTGTAAATTTCAATAAAAATCGGCAGAGAGAAACGATTATTTATCACATTTTATTTTGTATATTAAATATTTAGAAATTTTATTTTATGCATAACTTATTTTGCAATGTATATATGAACATATTTTAATTTTTTTTTCTTGTCTAATTTGTTTTGTCTGTTTTCTAAATTATTATAAGTAGCTACCTATGAATTTATAACTATTATTCATTTTCCTGGTCATTTCTGTTGCTTTTTATTTTATTTTTACTCTAACACACAGAAACTCTAATTTAATTTGTCTGTAACATTATTCTGAAGGGACATGTCCCAGAATAAATAAAGAATTTATTATTATTAATATTATATATATATATATATATATATATATATATATATATATATATATATATATATATATATATATATATATATATTTAATGAATGAAGTTTGTTTTTAGCTTTTAAACCCTTGCCTTAGTAAAGGTGTCAACCCCAGGTATTTTTTTCCCTCTGGAATTCAATCCTCTTCATTAATTAAGGCTTCTAATTAATCTAGCGGGTCTTATGTCTATTTGAAGAGTCGTACAAACAGGGAATAATCTCTTATTTTTTTACGGGAAGTCCTTTTAAGCAATGTTTCTTTGAACATTTTCTTTGAATGAAAAGGCATAAATAAATTAAAACGTAATGTCCCTTATAAAATCTCTGCTGAGGACAAAATTTAGCGCATTTTAGACCCCCTATATAATATGTATTATTTTACAACAATATTAGTTAATATATCTTTATATTTTTTATTTACTACATTACATATAGATTAGGATATTGTGTATACTTCACAGTTTTTAGAGTTTAGTTAGTGAACACATACCTAAAACTATGTGTTCACTAACATAAAATTTCAACAATTCAACAAATTTTATTGAGTAAGATTACAATCTGTCCCAATTTGGTCATCCATAGTAGTGCTGAAAGATATCATACATATTACATTCATACAATATTTGCACATCATAAAATTACAATAAAATATATACACAATAATGCATTAATACAATAAAGTCAAGAAATCGCTTATACCTATATACACATACACACGCTCAGACATATATCGCATTGAGTGGAGAATCTAGCCAGTGCTAGAACTCCAATATATTTACAAAAGTTCGCGGGGCCACTGCCGTTTCAACCTTCTAGGTGGGCTGTATGGATGAGTGGAGCTGGATAGGGATTGAGCTAGAGGACTAGGATGATGAATGAGGTTCTGGTGGAATATGGAAAATTTGGATGAAATTAGGTCTGAAATGGATGGAACATTAAGGTCGTGGTGTAAGGTATAGTTGGAGACATAATAAGGAGCATTTACTATTGTACGGAGGACTTTGGATTGAAAGGATTGAATGCGTATGATGTTAATACATTTAGCTGTCCCCCACAGTTCAAGTACGTAGGTCCAGATGGGCTTCAGTATTGTCTTGCAGATTAATAATTTGTTGTCAACTGTAAGTTCAGATTTTCTGTTAAGTAGTCGGTATAACTGTCAGAATCGTCGGTTGAGTTCTTAACTCAAAATTAGCAAAAAAGTTCATATGAACAGCTTCAATATCTGTTTAATAAATGATTTGAAATATTTATTATTATTTACTACAGTAAGACTGTACATAGTTCAATGCTACATAACTTGTTTTAATCACCTAATAAACAAATGAAGGATTAGTTAATATATCTTTATATTTTTTATTTACTACATTACATATAGATTAGAATATTGTGCACACTTCACAGTTTTTACAGTTAAAAATTGTAATGTTTACTTATTACAATTATGTATTATACAGGGTGCGTCAAAGAAGTCTTTGTGATTCTTTTTTTTTTTTTATATTTATTTAGTTTTTAGACATCACTACGTTTTAGCCTTTAGGACCATTTTCAAGTATACGTAAACAATTAAAAGTTTTTTTTATGGCATTTATACATTTTTTAAAAAAATATATTTTTCTCAATAAACATCTAATGTCAACATTTTAATAAATTATTTTTAATAAATGCGTTACCTACCATACATATCCATGTTATATATCTATTCTTTCACCGTTTCATAAGCGGTGTCGTCGATTATTAACAGTATCCAATTCTAAAATCACCTGTTTTTAAAAGGATCATAATATATTGTATCATTTAATAAAAAAATGGAAAAAATCTATTTATCGCACAAATATGGAACCAAAAGAAAACTTAGAAAATAAAGAAGATAATGATGAGAAAATTATACCGGGTGTTTTATAATCGCACGGCACTTTTTTAGGTATGTGTTCACTAACAAAAAATTAACAAAAGAGTTCATATGAACATACATCTCCAACTCATTTATTAAACAGATATCAAAGGTTAAATATTTAATATTATTTACTACAGTAAGACTGACTGTACAAAGTTCAATACTAAATAACAGGATTAATCATCTGATAAACAAATGAACGATAAGCAATGACAGTAGTTGCTCATCTGTTTGTCTCGTTTTGTGTGTTATAGTGTGAGTGATTCCTGTGACACAGTTCAAATTATGATTATCATGGGAGACACCATAAATTTATTTACTTTTGCAGTTCTTCTGTTAAGAAATTTTTTAAGATATTTTCAAACATTAGCAGCCATATGTTAAAAGACTGTATGTTTGTTCTGCAGAAGTAAATACATTTATGGTGTCAACCACGATAATCATAAATTGAACTGTGACGCAGTATTCACTCACACTAAAACACACAGAACTACACATGTGAGCAACTACTCTCAATGTTATCGTTCATTTGTTTATCAAGTAAACTTGTTATTTAGGATTGAATACGTTACACCTTTTACAGTATTAATGTAGTAAATAAATAATAAATCTTTAACCTTTGATTTGTTTAGTTAATCGAGTTTGAGATATATTGAACGCATACATAAAATAGTGCCATGCAGTTACGAACCACCCTGTATAATTATGGCACCTTTAGACAATTTTCGGAAATACTTTTCTTAAAAATAGTACGAAAAATGTTATTTTATAACATTTAAATGTATTTTAGTAACAGTTTTCATATATTTTATTTTATTTTTATGAATTTTTAAAATATATTTTATGTAATAAAAATGTACTATTCATCAATTAGTGTCTATAGTATTATAGTTCTTTAAGAGCTGTACAATAAATTCTAAAGTGTACGTTTATATTATTCTTATTGGACTAGCTCTAAAAAAAAAAATAACAATTAATATAAAGAAATATAAGGTTTATAGAATTACTCAAATTCTGAGATATTGTCGATGTTTTCCTTCATTAGGAGGTGGTGGGGATGATAAAACATCTACAAAAATATTAATCATAAATGATGAATTTTCTACCTGATAAATTAAGGATGCACTAGTTGGAAATCAAATGAAAAATTATATGTTTTCTTTTTTATCTCTTTTTTAGCATTAGATGAAAATAATAAATTATTGTTTATATCAATATATTCTAAACAAGGAAGAGCTCATTGCTCAGATCTGATGTATTTAGACATTGACTTCGTTTTTACTTTTTTTACCTGTCAATGTATGATTAGTGAAAATGTTTAGGATTACAGAATATATAACGAGACTTCTGAAGATGGAAGAATATCCCGAAACGTCAATAAAAGAATGATTATTAATGGAAGAATTATTCAGCCCAAGATCAACCTTAATAATAAAATTATTGTTATAAACTAGAAATACGTGAAATAAATAAATGGAAAAATGGATTACGCAAGAAATGGAAAAAATACTTTCGACCAGGAATGAATTACAATCTACTTTCCTCTGACTTTTAACTACTCAAGTTAACCGTTTAACAGAGGTTAATATACTTGAATCTTTTTGGGTTTTTAGCGAATCATCACTAATATATTATCTTTACGAGGTGCTATGATGAAATTTTCAGAAATATTTTTTTATTAATTGTTTATACTATTTGTAAATTTTCATTGAGAAATGACTCATTGATTATGTTTGTTAAAGAAAATATCTTTAAGAATAAAAATTCTGACTAATATCTGCACAATTTAGAAATTTCCTATTTTTCGTCATATGTCAATTAAATACTTTAACATCCCTTTGTACTAAACTTTTAGAAAGGAATTCCTCCAGGAAGTTCAGACAAGGGTCGGTCTTAGAATCACTGCTTCAAACTCTTTACCCTCGTATAATATGTTAGTGTGTATATATATATATATATATATATATATATATATATATATATATATATATATATATATATATATATATATTCGCGGGCAAAGCGGGGAATTCGGTTATTACTTACTTGTGAAATTACTTAGCGCGCGGCTTCTCTCAAGAAACTTAAAGATATTAATTTATAAAAACTATTTTTTATCCTTTTTGTACACATTTTATTGATACCTTGTTGTACATGTATTGTATTATTATCATAAATATTGTATGAATGTTGATCACTGTAATTGATGTCCTAATTAGGACAGATTCTAATATCACTCAATCCCCCCAAAAAAGAAATATCCGACATTATTCAGTACAAATGTGAAACGTGGTCCTCTACTTTGAAGGATGAACAGTGCCTTTAGGTTTTCTAGAATAAGATACTGCATAAAGTATTTGGCCTTAAAAGAATAAGGCCACTAGGGAACTCCGAAATTTGCACAACGCGGAATCGCGGAGCTTGTATCCTGTGAGTATAATTGAGTGGATAGTATCGCAAAGACTCAAGAGCGTGTTGGAAAAGTTTGCATGCGCTTAACCGACTGGGGGGCGTCCAAGAGGTAGGCCGGAATGCCGATGAGAGGATTTCGTTAAGTCATGAGGTAAGGCTTGGGCTTGAACTTTGATCATTAGACGAGTCTATTACGAGAAACATTTGGCGGTCAGCATCGAACCTTTGAGTCAGATAGCCTATTATATCTACCTATCTATCTATTCTATCTATTTATCATATTATTATATTATTATATATATATATTATTTTTTTCTATGAGAAAGAATAGACTGCACTCTACTCTACTACTCTACACTACTTTTTTTGTTATTTAAACTATATATATATATATATATATATATATATATATATATATATATATATATATATATATATATATATATATATATATATATATATACGTTTCGGGTTTGTTATGCCATGTTGACATAATTTATATTCTGAAAGGTTCAATGCCCTCCCACTCTACTGTAATCTGAGCATTAAAAACAAAAAAATCATACATTGGAAGCAGTCATTATCATAATTTCATATGTATTCCCGAATATTCTGGCAAAAAACCCGTTTTTATACCTATACCTGGTCAATTAAGTAAATATAAAATATTAAGGAATACTTAATAGTTAACATTATATAAACAAATATGTTACTAAAATAAATAGTAAGCTGGACAATATATATATATATATATATATATATATATATATATTTTTTTTTTTTTTCTTTCATCAAACTTAAACTAATAAAACAATCAGCATTAAATATTTTGCTCCTCAATTTTTGTATAGCTAATACATTTATTTGTTTTTATTTACCCATTTATTACTCTTTATCATTGACAATAGATATTGTTATTTATTTTTCTATTATTTTATTCAGACTTTTTTTTCTTTTCTTTTTTTTGGAATGTCTATATTATTGTATTTACATGTATGCTATGTTTTCAGATCAAACGGAGAAAAAACATCGCTACTTCTTCTTGGTGAGTTTTTTTTTATTTTTTATTATTGATATTAAAGTTAGTTCTCTGATAGTTTTTTATAATAATAGTTTATGCTTTTAATAGTTCTGTACTCACTACATTAAAGTTACGACTTTGAAGCATCTTGCAGAATCGCACTATAAATTTATAAATTTTCCTTAAAAGAAACTATAACCAAAAGAGTTTATGTAGACGGGCAAATTTTTATTAAGGGCGATAAAGATTTTACTGACATTTTATAACACTGAATATTAAACCTGTTTATTGCTGAATGGAGATATCTCCTAGGCAATCGACATAATCCCCACTGTCGTGTCGATACAATCTTTCCTTTTAAGTAGGCAGTCACATTTTTAGTATCGTTTCTTTATACACCGCTTTGTTTTATATACTGCCGCTTGTAAACGCTTCTTTGTTTTTTTAAAGAACAATCTTAATTATTCACCGGAATTGTTTTGTTTTTTTAATGTGTGATTCAGTTAAAGGAAAAAAAGAGACATTTTTCAACTCTTAAATTAGTCATTGACATTTCTTTCTCCTAATATAAAATTCTCATTTTATTGTTACTGGTATCTTTAAACTTTAACGCTAATAATATAATAATAATAATAATAAATCGTTCTGCCTACGCAATGCCTCTCTTAAGGGTCAGTTATTGTTCGTTTTTCCATCAATTTAGGTGGACAAAAGTTTGTAATTTTAGAGTGCTTGAACTTTTTATTGTTAGTTGGTAAGACGCTTAATACTAATATTTCCCGCCGTACCGTGTTTACAAATAAATATCAAATGAGTGAATCATTCCTGTTCACTCTAGTGCCTAATAACTGACTGTGGGATTATCTTAATTCAATAGACATTGCTGAGACAGGTATGACATATATTTCCACACTCGTTATTGAATATACATTGCAATCCACCTGAAGAGTTAATTTAGCAATTTGTAAATGTATGCCCCTAATCAATATCGAATAACTTTATATACGCCAACTTACCCCAATGATTTTTTTGTTGGATTTGTTCCTTCAATCCTTATAGTCTTTAAATGTTGTAAAGAATTTTGGTGTTTTGGGTATTACATAATTTTTTTTGACATAACACTCCGAATCAAACGTGTTACAATCTGTAATTTTAAGAGTTTTCTTAATAATTTAAAACACATCTATTAGCAGATTTAAGCCACTACGAGCAATAATTAGATTTTTTGTATTATTTTCCCCATATTCTCGGACTTCAAATGTAGGGAAGTTTAAGCTTTCAGCAAATAAATATAATTTTTGATCACTGTACGCTCGCCAATCGTGTCAAAAAATTAAATTTAATAAAAACAATAGAAACAAACCTAAATCAGTCATATTTTTCACTGTGCGCCGCTCAGATATGTGTTTTAAATATTCTAGGATATTACAGGAAAAGAAAATTAAAACTACTTTTCATGCTAAGTTTTCCCTTTTACCATTCAAAAATCAGTGAAGTGGTATTAAAAAAATCGCAAGACGATGTAAATATATATATATATATATATATATATATATATATATATATATATATATATATATATATATATATATATATATATATATATATATATATATATATATATATATTGCCAGGTTTTATTTTATTTTTGTACTGTTGAAGGTGTAATATACCTTAAGTTTGTTCTGGAAAGACATTCTGTCGAATCTGAGCTTTATTCGGAACAGATGCAACCAATTCACAAAGTTTTGGGAAGGCAGCATTCAACTTTATTGAATAAGAAGGATGTTTTGCAGCAGCATGTCAATTTCTGGCCGCTCACTTCCCTACACACAAAGCGAAAATTAGCTGAAATGGATACCTTCAATATTTTAATTCATCCGAATTTCTATCCTGAATTTGTGCCTTTGGATTTCATTTTTTTTTTTCGAGTAATGACTCACAGGCGGAACACAATTTTAAAAACTTTAGGACGTAACTAGAACAGAAGTTTTCCATAAAAAGTCGGGGGGGGGGGGGGGGGAATATAATTCTTTAATTTTTTTTATCTCTTAACTTTATTTAATAGTTCTTATAGTGATTTTAAGTTTGCTTAAAATCATGTGTTGCGCGCACAACAATTTTACTGTAAACTTTATAGAGTTGTTTATAATTTTTTTCATTAGAAGTGTGATTAAAGATCCAAGTTGCAAGATTCCTGCTTACTAGAAAAACCACCACCTTATTTATTTTTACCTCTCAAAAGAACCTTGGCACGCATTACTTTAGGGTGAGGAGGACAGTGGCCATGTTTTCTACTTTTTCTGTTCTTCTTTCTTCTTACTAAGCCATTGCCTACCCTCCTACTTCCAACTCCTACCCCCTAAGCAGCCTGCAGCAGCACTACAGCTCTCCTGTGTAGACATCATTAGAGCAACGAAGTTTTCCAACGTTCGTGTCTAGCCAGCTCTTTCTTTTCTCGAGTACAACCTGAGGGATATAAGAACATATGTTTCATTGTGTTATTGAAGCAAGGACGAAGGTTCATCCACTAACATAAAGCGAGCTGAGCTAGTCATTTATATATTGCTGCATCTTTCTTGATCTCTCAAAATTATTAAGAAAAAAGTCAGTCATGCCCTATCAGCCGCACAATGAACCCATATTTCAATAGGCATTTAAAATTTACAAAAAAACAAATCGATTCTTTACAAATATATCATCCGTCGAATATTGACATATTCTACCCCAGATGGAAAATAGGAGTGGTTCGTAACGTACTTATGAGTGTCGTAAATAATTATGTTCGTTACTATTACAAATCTCAACTATGTTATGAATGGTAAGAAAATTAATATTTTTTTTGTTTCGTTTTTTTGCGAATCTACAAAATTAGAAGTAGGGGCATTAGGAAAGAAAATTTAATATATCAGCACCTAATTCCTGTCAGTTTAGTTCAGTTAAAAAGAAACCTACAAGAGATAAAAACCATATATTACACCGATATATGAAGTTTAGAGCCTTTTTTGAGAAAACCGTAAGAATCCGCATCAAGCATGGAATTGGCTCTTCTGGTCCGCTAATTTTGTTGCAAACGTTGCTGCAACTTCTCAGGCACATAACCGACATATTATATTATACTTATCCTTACTATAAATTTTATTTATACCTATGTGAAAGAAATAACAGTAGACACTTAAATAAAGTTGTATTCTTATAGTCGAAAAAATGTAGGAATATCCTACTTTTTTTTTAAATTATTACGTTAATTATAATCCTCCAATTTATAGACAAATAAATTCCGATATACATATAAGGACTATGCTCTCAAGATCGAAATGTTTACAGCAAGTAGGACTATGACAAAGCTATGTAGTAACAAAAATCTAGGGTGACTCTCTTTTATTTTATATACTTTTATCTCGCTGGGGAGCGGCGTGGTCTAGTGGATAGAGCGCTAGTCTGCTGTGCTCCGGGTCCTGGGTTCGAATCCCGTCTGTGGCGGAATATTATTTATTCTGCTAATTTGGTCGGGGGGCGACTCTAGGGTATGTAGACCCTCCTGGGGCAGACCCAGCCTCTATAAAGTGGGTACCCAAATTAATTGGGGAAAAACCTGGCGTGATCAAGGCCTAATCACCTCATTGCACTGCCGTTGGCCTAGAAACAGTACAAATCTCTATATGTACTGAGCCCAAGACCCCTTCATGGGTTGTAGTGGTACAGGTTTTTTTTTTTTTTTCATCTCGCTAAAAGTATCGTTTTTTATTCTTTTTCGAAAATAATTTAAACCGCTTTCTTCACTATTTAACTAAGGAGTAGTGGGGGACAAAAAATACAAAGCATTCCCTTACCGTATTGTTAGATTTTGATTTGCAATCTACAAAATTACAAGAATTAGAAATATTTTCCCAACACATGTATTTAGCCACGAAACTGACTTAAAACGGCTGTAAAACTGACAGTATTGGCCAGAAAAATATTTTAGTTACGGTCTTTTATCGAGGAAAGAATAAAGAATTACTGATAACAAAATCGTGAAAATCAAAATTGTTGAGTTGCTAAATTAATGGAAATTGGACGATTTGGAATGGATTGATCCATATTCATTCTACATAAAGCAATGAAAAGGGAATAATATGAAGTTCTCCTCAATGGTATTACTAAAGAGAACTAAAATATTCTTTTTAAAGAAATCTTGAAATTACTGAATGTTTAAAAAACAAATTTTTGTTCTAGCCTTGAAAATGTCGGAACTACATGCGTTTATTCATTTATAGGCATTTTGAGGAAATAGGGGAATTTTTTGTTCTCGTTTTATTTTACTTTTTTTTTTCATTTTTAGAGGAACTGTGTTAATCAGCTTTTAACTTGTTGCACGAAGTGAGTTTTTAATAATTCATTTATCATTTCGTGCCCACTTTGCTCTTGTGGAAAAGTTACGGTGAAGCGAAAAGTTTAAATATTAATTGCATGTTAACCGACACCTACGAACCTTCTTTCTGAATTTTTTATGCTTCCAAGATGTATGTACCAGATTCATTTACTACTATGACTGTATTTAGAAGTAATAGTATTCTGTATGAAGTTTTTCCTTAACAGCTCGGATGCTTGGCAACCACATACGACACAAATGGAACTGGGCTCAGCTTATGTCCTTGTTTTATTACCTTTTGGTATGGTATAACTTGGACCCTTTTCCATTTATCTGTAAGAGTCTTGTGCTAGCCAATGGTGAGCTTTTATGGCTTCAATCTAGTTTGTGATTATACCTTGTATAAACGTCTCCAACATATCCTGAAAAAAATTGTTTTGAATTTGTCTAGCTTCGCTATTCATTTCTTGAAATCTACTAAATTATTAAGATGATAATGGAAATATTTTGAATTAATTATTAAAAATAATGTTGTCGGAAACGATTAAATGACTGTTGGGGAAAACTATATTTTCTAATACCTATTCTGGAATATTTCGAAGAAACAAGATTTTATATTTTCACTGTCGCATTATTTTCTTTTACTATATATTTCATAAATATGGGTGACAAGATTCCGGTTTTGGGGTATGCCGATGATCTGGTACTGCTAGGTGAAGACACGGAAACCGTACAACTAAATACAAGTGTGTTAATAAAAACCGGTAAAGAAATAGGACTCGAATTAAATACCGATAAGACGAAGTATATGATCAGTAGCAGAAACGGTGTCGATCTTGGTGATATCGATGTATCAGGTCATACTTTTGAACACGTAGAGAAATTCAAGTATTTAGGTTCAATTATAACTAGAAAAAATGAAATCCAGGAAGAAATAAAGTCCCGGTTAAAGGTGGGAAATGCGTGTTATTATTCAGTTGCTAAGTTACTTAGTTCGCGGCTTCTATCTAAAAACTTAAAGATTAGAATTTATAAAACTATTATTCTTCCAACGGTTCTTTACGGATGTGAAACGTGGCCGCTTACTTTAAAGGATGAACAGCGGCTTAAGGTTTTCGAAAATAAGGTATTGCGTAAAATATTTGGTCCAAAGAGAGATGAGGCCACTGGGGAGTTTAGAAGGTTGCATAACGCGGAATTGCGGAACTTGTATCCTGTGAATATAATTGAGCTGATTGCATCGCGGAGACTCAAATGGGCGAGTAAAGTTGTTGGGCTCGATGACGAGCGGATTCCGAGAAAGCTGGTATTTGCTGATCCGAATGGTAGGCGTCCGAAAGGTAGGCCGAAGCGGAGATGGGAGGATTGCGTTAAGGCTGATCTCGGGTGCTTGGGCTTGAATGGTGAGCATTGGACGAGTCTGTGTAGGCGGAATTTGGTGGTATCGGCATCGAACCTTCGGGTTCGTTAAGCCTATTATTATTATTATTATTATTATTATTATTATATATTTCATATATACACTATTGATTGAACGCTTGAGACCACTTATGGTGTAAATCAAAAAATCATGAATATCCTCTTTAAACAAATTCCCGCAAAAAAATTGTGTCTGTGTATATGTGGTAAATATAGCTCTAAAACGATAAGTTGCATACAAATGAATTTCAAATTTTTGAAATCTGAAAAGAAGATGGCCTCGAGACCTTCTAGTTTAAAATACTTTTAGAGTGCTGCCAACGGGTAGCGTCTCTACATGTATCTCATGTCAGTTTACTATGTCCGTCACATTTACTTGTTGTATATAATAATACAGTTGTAAATATCAATAAATATGTTAAAAAAAAAAAAAAAAAAAAAAAAAAAAAATTGAAAAGTAGATTCCTGAGGTATTGAACCTTTTTAAACAAAATCATGGGAGCAGAAGAACCACTTTATAACACGTAGTTTGCAAATTTTAAGGATTTTATGGGCAACAGATCTAACGATATTGATTAAACTAGTTAAATCGATGTAAAATTAGATGTAGTAGCGTCGATGGGAGGATTATTATTATTATATTCTTTCATGATTTCCTAAAAGGAAAATCCGCTGCAAAGACGGTTAAAAAAAAATTGCAGGGTGTATAATGATGATGCCTTAGGAGGATGCACCGTCTGTAAGTGGTCTGCTTCGTTTAGAACCGGAAATTTTGATTTGGAAGACGCAATGCACACGGGTCGTCCGTCTTTCAACTGGTCTGAGATAGATAGATAGATAGATTTTACTGTCTTAGGGTCTGAGGCCCTTTCCTACAGACAAAATAATGAATTTTTCGCATACGTATGTTCCTAATACTAACAATAAAAAAAAACTTATATCTTAACATTTTAATAATATTTATAAGAATAATGTTGTATACAGAAACAACTGATTTTTTTTTAAATGTTAATAGTATGGAGGGAAACTCGGAAGGAAAAGGATATGATGATGATACTAAAGTAAAAGGGATCTTAAGAAAGGGAAAATCCAAACTTCGCTTAGATTTAAAAGCTCTAAGATGCACTGGACGAGTCTCCGTCTAAAAATAGTCGAATGCATGCGAAGGAGGATGCGAACCTGAAAGAAAATTTTTAAAAAAATATATCTGAAAGATGCTAACATGGAATAAATCAAAATGGGTCCTGTATATTTGGAATACAATTTTAGAAGAATCTGAAGTTTTTATTACAATCACCAGTAAAAACCGCTACGAACTTATTTTACTACAAAATAATTCATTGTGTGCTGCGCGCACCTGATTTTTTTTATTATTTTGCAACATTTTGTAAGTGCTCAGAGCTTTAATGTAATTTCTCCGTTACGAAAATGTGAGTCCGCATCCGGTTTGGAGGTGTATCCATTACACAAGTTTTCCCACTAATAAAATTGATTACATATGTACTGCTGCACTTAATAAGGGGATCCGATTTGGTTTTTTCGACTAAATACTAGAAAAGCAAAGAGCTAGGTCGTTCTAGCATTATCAAGGCAATACTGGCAAGTGTTTCAGATGACCAGAGCAGATTGCAAATGTTTATTGTATAATATATCTCAATAGGGACCGACAAATCCCCAGCCACTATCTACGCTCCCAGTTTACTACCGGTATAAATCTTCACTGCCCGTACATTTTTCCCGGGTCGGGGGAGGGAGAAAAAGTGCGGCAAAAAGTCTATCTCTTTTTTAAAATCGAACGTTTAAATTGTTTCGAAAATTATGTTCAGGAGTCTCGGTTTAGTAACCCAACTCTATTTGTACTGGTTAATGTAGATTTCAATGAAATAATCGGGCCTTAATATGATTTAAAAAAAATCTGGTACAACTTTTAGTCATAGTTTAGAAAAAATTATAGAATTGCATTTAGCTTCGTTGGAAACATATATTTTAGATTAAATAATATAACAGTATAAAATTGTTATGCCCTTTTCGTCACTTTACATTTCCTTTCACAACTTAGGATATAAAATAACATTTTTGAAATTCCTCTCCAACGGTATATTATACATACATATTACTATTTTCTGTATAAAAAATAAAATTACCTAGACATTGTTTTGTTTTTCTCCTTTTAATGGTTATCAAAGTCGTTCAACTTGTATAGCTACCCGGGTTTTTTTTATAGCAATGCTGACAAGATAGAATAGTTGTTTTTTATTCGAATCTGCTAAATTAAATTTACTTTCATCATCATTATTCGCCCAACAGACGCATAAAGCTATCCTTGACCTGCTCCTTTCTCCCCAAACAGTCCTTTCTGCATCGTGTGTTGCGCTTATTCCTGCTTTTCTCAGATCTAAAAGGACATTGTCTTTCCATCGGGATCTTGGCTCGCCCCTAGGAGGAACAAGTCCTGTCTGAAGTTCATGTATAAACTTTTAGAGGGCCCCTGCTACTTTCTATTCTGGGTACGTGTCTGATTCACTTCGTTCTCTGCAACCTAGTGAAGTTTGAAATGATCAAATCTCAGAAATCAGCGTACCATTCCACATTCCTGCGCAGACGCCACGATTCATTTTCCATTAACAGGTCCGAGAATGCGCCTTAGGATCTTTTTTTCGAAGCAGTCAACCGTACGTGCAACAGACTTATTGATCGTCCACATTCCACAAGCCTACGTTTCTATAGACCTTATAAGGCATTTGTATAATCTCATTTTTGTAGCGGGGCCTACAAGTTCGCTTCTGAAAAACTTTTAAGACGAGAAATATGCTTTATTGGCTGTTGCCAGTCTACATCTTATCTCAGTATCCTCTTTCATTTTTTTAACTGATAGCTGTTCCCAGGAATTGGAAGCTTAGAACATCTTCATAAGTATAATTTCCCATTCTGACTGGTCGTGGGGCTCATTAACTTTAGAAGAAGAAAGTTTATAATATCGGCAATATCGAAACAAAATTAAATTAATTCTTTAACCTTTTTACATCCAATTAACTATATATTTCATCTCTAACCGTATTTGAAAATTCCCAAATTGATTTTAACAACGGGGGTAAGTAAAAGTCGTTTGTTACGCGCACTAGATTTTTAACATTAAAATTAACATAAGCTTAATTTTTAGTAATAGAACTATGTTTTAGAAGATGCCAATATGTGAATTTATCTTCCATTATACAGACAAAATTTTAAATTAATAGTGTCTAAATCCACTACTAATTCACACGTGTCAAAATCGACACGTGAACAGACATTAAATCCGCTAATATTTACGATCTGTGATGAATATTTCCTCTCTTTTCCTTAATGTTCTTTTCATATTATCTTATACCTAAATAATATGTTTATCAGCGTCTGAAAAGCATTATATATTAAATTAAAGGGTAAAAAACAAAATATATGTATTAATAGCATATTTTGGATAGCATAGGAAGTATGGAAGAGAAGGAAGTCGAGGAAGCTAACCTGAGCATGATATTCGCGGGGTCTTTAAGGCCTTTCGCGCCCAAAAAAAATATAGCATATTTATTGTGTTTCACGCATCTTATGTGGTTGCTGCTTCTTTATGGTATAGTGGTACAGTAACTACACTGTTCTTTAAGAACTCTTTTGTGTTGTTTTTCTTGTAAATTGAAAAAAAAAATCCAGAACATTTAAGATGCCCATTAGGTTTGTAACCAAATTTTTAAATATGCTAAAATAAATTAATTCAAAAGATTATATAGCATCAATACTGGCTAAGATACATATTGGATCCAGCACTTAAATTTTGATATTATTTTTATAAATAAATCATTTCCTCTCAGTTTTTTACATTGGTTTTTAAAATAACTTAGGTTTAAAAAAAAAAAAAAAACTTTCGTTCATTTATTAGTTCTTTAAATGAGTAATTGATGGCTGCCTGAATATTTTGTTTTGTTGGAAATCTGTCGAGAGATATTTAAAAACACACACTTCATCATATAGTTCCATTTATTTGTTCATTTCGTGGTCCTAAAGGGTTAAAAAAAAGAGATTTTTTTTTTTTTTTTTTTTATGGAGGAGGAGGAGTACTTAAAACACACCATTTACCCCTAATAGCTTGGATAAATATTAAATGTAAATATATTAAATACTCAATTATTTAAGAAACATAGAACACAAAAACTAAAGCTCAAGATTTAGATTGAAACTGGGGAATAAGACACCTCGAATAATCCTCTTAGAGAAGATTATCGTAAGAATCAACAACATCAAGACAAACTCGAGGAGAGAAACAGTTTATTTATTCAGTGATACTGCCTGAACACCTTGGTTTGCTACCAAGCACTGCATATCTATCAATCATTAACATATTCTGCGAATTCCTCCTACAAAATATTTCAGTAATAATGTACTACACAATAGTAACATAACTGTATATATTATAATGTGTACAAAAAAAAATTGAAATATGTAGTAGGTAAAACTATGTTTATTTATTTAACGTCCCTTTTTGCTGCTGTGGCTAATCTGAGGATGCTATAGTGAGTGTCCTAAATTTTTCCTATCCAGGTGTAATTAGGATAGGGATCTTTAACGAGTACCTGACATCGCACAGGCTCTGGACCCCCTTTTTATGTCTCCTCCGAAGGACAGTATAACTAAGGATTTTTTACTCCCATTAAAAAAATCCTAGAGAAACCTGGACCCGGGACTTTGGGCATAGGAGGCTGTTATGCTTACCACCATGCTGTGGCAGCCCTGTGCTGTGGACCACTGTGGGTAACCCTGGTAAAACTGATAGGAGGCTGTTATGCTAACCACCATGCCACAGGTAACCCTGGTAAAACTAAGTTTAAATTAGCTTTGACTCGTTTTTCATAGTGCCTTGAAAGGAAATATCCGTTTTAAGATCTGAGTCTGAAGTACCATGTCTGGAAAATTGTGTTTATGACGATGATTTATATTTTGAGAAAAGATTGGTTATATTAGGGTTGCCATGTGTAATTATTTAAGATAAAAATGTTTTCTCATAAGATATCATTAATTATTAGTTTGTTTGGGATATTTTCTGTCTCTTTGTTAATTGTAATGAAAAGGCTATCTTTGAAGAGGGTTATTATAATGTGGATATTTTTCTAGTTTTTTATTTATTTTTTTTTTACGATAGGAGTAATAATATAGATTTATGATATTTTTTTTGGAAAAATAATCAAAAACCTTTTTTTTCGAAAAAGTTGTGCAGTTTAAGGTAGAATGGCGAGAACCTCGTGAAATTAAGACATTTTTAATGATAATAATTCATATTATCACAATTTTCAATAAAAAATTAATCTATCTGTAATTATTAAATAAAAAATCAAGTTATTAATGTTGTAAAGCGCACATTTTTTTTTTCGGGCTGTATGTCATTTTCCTGTTCAGAGTTTTTCTAAATTATTAACCGACTAAGTAATTAATAATGATAAGGTACGATTGGTCTGAGTTAATGTATTTAATTTGTTTGCCTTTTATCATTTTAATTTTTACTTCCACTAACCTATATTTGAAATATATTTCTACTTCTAATTTTATTATGACGTATCTCTTCTTTATTTGTTTGCTTTTATTTCACACTTTGTGCATATGGCGATAATGTAATCTTATAGCCATAATACTCATTGTCTATAATTGGGCAGATTTAGTAAATATTAGAAAAATAATTGAATAAATAATATTTAAATATATCGTAGCCAGTAGAAAATTTCACGATTTTGGAGGTATTGATATAAGATGGAATACGTTGAGAAGGGTAGAATAAACAAAAGCAAGGTTAGAAGCGGGAAACGCTTGTTATTTCTCTGTCGCCAAATTACTCAGTTCGTGCCTTCTGTCTGTAAACTGAAAGTCACAATTCTATTATCATTTCTTCTTTTGCTTCATCACTACCGTAGTCAGAAAAGCTTTGTATTCATGCAGGGATTTCAAAAACTTTATGCTTTTAGAATTGATAATGTTCTCTCCTATATTACTGTTAAGAAATCACTTGTTCCTAAGAGATGAAGATTGTTCAGCTGTTTGTCTGGATCTTTATCCATTTGGAAGATATAAGACTTTGTAATTTTAGTACGAGTAAATTTTTCATTGATTGAGAGATTCGTATAATATTTACGCATAAATTTTCGCTTAGATTTTCTGCGAACCGTATTTTTGTTTATATTTAACATTGTACAAAGAAGCCGATTGGTATTAGTGTAATCATAATACTAATCTTGATTTATTTTTTTCAATCATAAACCTTTGTAATCGACGGAAAAAAAAAAAATCACCCTCCCCATAAAATTTGAAGGCTTACGTTTTAAGATGCGTAGATTCTGAATAACAAAAAAATCCGTTTGTATTTATAATAAATAACAGTCTGCGGCATTTCTCCGAAACTACTGGACTATATTTTTTTTTAATTCGCTTCAAACAAAAAACAAGGGCATGCAACGATGATCTTAACAGACGTTGGCATCAGCTCGTTATTTTTTAAATTCGCGACTGATTAAATTAAATAACTCAGTTATTTTTAAAGATAAAGACAAAATTTATTTGTGTTATTTAACCAGAAAACAGCGAACAATTATAAAAAAGAGATTAAAGGAAAGGAAAAAATTAAAATTTTACCCATAACTACGTCCGCAACTCAGTTATTTTTGAAGATAGAGACAAATATGTATATAGTCTTGGAATCAGTAAAAAGCGAACAGGAAAAAAAAAAGAAAAATCTTGCCTATATATAAGCCCACAACAGTTATTTTTGATGGTTGGAAAAAAAAATTATTTTTGTTTTTCAGCTAAAAACCGCGAATAATGATAAAAAGAGGACAAAAAATCGAAATTTTATCCATAAATACGTCCACAACTCAGTTATTTATGAAGATATAGAAATATAAGTATAGAGATTTATAACAAGTAAATAGCGATAAAAAAAATCCTTTTTTTTTAATAAATACATAAAAAAAAATAGACGGGATTTAAATGTTGAAAGAGTTTGGGAGTCCCCGATATTGGAAGAAATGTAGTTCCAGAGGGCTACTGATTGGATTAAGAACGATCTATCGAAACCTGTGGATCGATGGGAAGTTACATACAGATTAGAAGGCCGCGAGCGGGTGTTAGGGAAACAAACGGAGGATTTGAATTTAAGGAGATCCGAGATGTAAAACGGAAACCGGAATTGAATAACTAGGTAGAGGAAGGATGCTAGGAAGTGCTTACGGCGGAAGCAAGGATAAAGCCACTTTAACTCTTCGTAAAATTGGGTGATAGAGGTGTAACGTGACATCTCAAAGATGGACCATATGAAACAGTTAAACATTTTTTTTATTTTTGCCTCGAGATCCCCAGAAACCCCCCATACACCATACTCAGTAGTGAAAAGTGTGGAAATATTAAGGAGCTAACTAAAAGTTTACAGGTTTCAATTGGAAGAAGAGGACATAGGTAATTCTGAAATTGTGAGGTGGAAAATGTACGACGGAAATTTTGAAAAAATGTTTGTTTTGTTTTTTTACTGAAAATGGTTTAATCAATGGTAATGCCGAGTGTTTTAACGGATTGGTGATATTGTATTAGATTGTTATTCAGAAACAGAGTTGGGATCGGTAGAAGGGCCTTAAGTTAAGTTTAACAAAAACTAATGTTACAATTTTTGTAGATCAGCATCACGTAACATGACTAGTTCAGGCAAGAAAATACCTATGAATGCCCTATTGTAATTAGTTATTTATTTTGTAAAAAAAAAAAATAAATAAATCCTTATATTAACCTAGAGAATGAATAACATTTTTTCATTGTTTCCTGCATTTCTTTATTTCTCCTACACTGCACCACTACTTTTAGTTTTTTTCATCGCTGAAAGCCTTATAATATGCTTTTAGTTTATAATAATAATTATATATACCAGGTAACGATAAGGTTTAATATAATCGCCAATTTTATTATTAGCTATTCGAGTCCTTAGCCTCCAACTTGCTTATTTTTTGTAACTATTCAAGGTAGTGAAATTATTTTCCGTTGGATTTACATCTGACAGGACTCGGAATTCTCTGGTGAAGGGATTATCTCTTTATTTTTATTCTCGTCCTCAGCACGTTTTATGAAGACTAATGAGACGTCTACTTCCTCGTTTCCTAGGAAAATATCGCCAAGAGACGAAAGACATTTGGATAAATGTTTTTAGCTGCAATCACAATTCTGAGCAAGCTAATCATTTAGTCTTTCCATTTTAAACATTTAATAGATGATGAGATGATATCATTAAAGATGATATAATTTAAAGGAATACTTGGAAGAAGAAGCTAGACTTTTTTATTATATTATTTCACAAAAAAGTGAAATTTATTGAATGAATCCTATATAATGAATTGCAACAAGTTAAACTTTTTTATTTTTTAGTAAACTATTCCATTTTGTCTGTCAAGTTCAACTTGAATTTTATTATAATGGCTTCACATTATTCCAGGAATTACCACCATTATTGGATCAGTCCTTTAAAAAATTCAAAGATTCTGTCAATTACTTTGTACATCTTTTATACTCCAATAAACCAGTCTTTCGCACAAAATTCAAAACTCTTTGATCGTCAATCCTGTGTATCTTTCGTTATTTTGTCCTTTTTCATTTTCTCAACAAAAATAATCGTAAAATTAAGAAAAAAATAATGAGTTACACCTCTTTTGATCCCTTGGAATTATCTTTACAGTCTAATT
Organism: Piezodorus guildinii; assembly: GCA_023052935.1. Classification (NCBI taxonomy): domain Eukaryota; kingdom Metazoa; phylum Arthropoda; class Insecta; order Hemiptera; family Pentatomidae; genus Piezodorus; species Piezodorus guildinii. The sequence continues at coordinate 51,712,265 of CM041295.1, forward strand.
TCTCTTCTGTAATGATCAGTTGATAATCTGGATTTAGGTAGGACCAAAGTTTTCTTTTACAGGAAAGAAAAAATATTAATTTGAATATATTGTTATTGAGAAAGAGAATAAAACTTTATTCTTGTAAAAGATCCTCTAATAACAACATACACATCTCCACAAAAGAAGTGGCGCATTTTAGTATTTAGAGTATTCTTTTGGCAAGATTTAGAGGTAAAATTAAGATAAAGAAACAACTAATAAAGATTTAGTTGGAAAAATGAGAAAATTAACGACAATTTATAAGAAAAGCAAGAGAAAGCAATACCAGTTAATGAAAGTTGAATTTAACAGAACAAAAAAACAATTTTTTTTTAATTATAAATTTTCGTTAACTCTTTTTTTTTGTTTCTTAATGTTAGTTTTACCTCTTAATCATCCCAAAATAATACTATTTTATAAAAATGTTGATGTAATACACTTTAATTTTACACGAAAAAAAAAAGAAAATGATTTTTTAGTCAGTGTATATGAATAAAAAATAAAATAAATGAAACTGGTAAAAGATACTAATAAAACTGAAAACATTAATGATTATAATAAATTTTTTATGATTATGTTTAAATAATTAAAAGAGAAAAAATTATAATGACAGGTTTAGGTTCACATATTATAGAATAATTAACAATGAAAATATATTAATTAATTTTACCACAGTTGATGTTTAAAAGTGTGAGCATCATCAACTTTACTAATATTGGCTTATTCAAATTAAATAGCATCTGCATGGGAAGCAAGAAGGGTTCGAAAGAAAAGGATATGAAAGGGACATGGTGGATGTTTGGCGGAAGAGTATTCCAGAATAGGGTTAACCGGGCTAAAAAGGAGCGCTCATATTTTTTTGGTTCTATGGGAAGGTCGATATCATTTTCTGGGAATGGATTGAAGATTTGAATATCAGGAGGCTAATCATGTATAAGGGGTGGTGGAAGTTGATGATTTTATAGAGGAACAATCTAAGAAAATATTGCCTTCATATAAAAAGGAATAACTACTTACTATTGTAAGTGTAAAATTACATTTAAATGTAATTTTTTTTTTTTCAGTACACGAAAAAAAGGTTATTGCACTTCATCATCTTCGGTTATTTGAAAATCCGCACGAATCAGAGATATTATTTCGAATGTATCAATTACAAGTTTTAACTACTGATTTTTACAATTTTAATTTTTTTCATATAAGTCTTAAGTCATACACCACTATGCTTCATGTTTGTCATTAAGTTTTGATAAATGGGTTAGCAATGTTTTTTCTTTAATTTGAATCGAGGAATTAATTAAAGTATAGAAAAAAAAATATTGTATGTATATAAGGTATGGGAAAACCGAATAACTTAAGTGAACCACGTGTTAGTGATTGATTGACGATGGAAAAAGTTTTATTACTCTTTTAAAACAGGTCCAAACCCTTTTTAAAACTAAAATTGATATTGTAATAGACACGATAACCATCCATTGCACCAAAAGAGAAATATTAATTGCCATATTAGCCATTTTTTTTTAATTTAGAAATAAAATGACAACATTTTCAAGATATGTTCAAAACTTATTGCAATAAAAAACAAAATAAAATCAGCGAAACTCTGAAAATATCGCTGGGTTGAATTCTGAACAAGCACAGTTGAGTGGCTGTACTGATTAGGGAGATACTGAACTGTGGGCGCTCCTCCATTCAAATTCTATTTTTCTTCAATCGTAAAAAACATGGAAGTATCTCAGCACAGGTATACCTGAATATATTTACTAAATATTGGATTAAAAAGGAAAACAAAGTAGTGCTCGAAATTTTAGAAGTAAAAAAATAAATAATTAAAAGATAAAAATAGATATCACGGGATCACTTGTAGCTGGGTGGCTAGCACAACAACCTCCTATGGCAAAGGTCATGGGTTCAAACCCGCAAGTGGTCCTAGGATTTTTATTAGGAATAAAAGGGAGGAGACGTTAAAAGGTGGTCCCGAGCCTGTGCGATGTCAGGTACTCGTTAAAGATCCCTATCCTAATAAACCTGGATAGGCAAAATTTAGGACTCCCACTGTAGCATCATCTAATTAGCCACAGTAGCATAAAGTGAAGTTAAATAAATAAACAAACAATATATATCATATTAGGAGAGTGTTGTGAGCACTGAAGTTTATGCTATTTTTGATGATCTGAAATGCCTATTGTATATCGTATATAAAATTATTATATCGTATATGGTATAACTTTTTTTCTAAAATCGTCCGCTTTCCAATAGTATAATACACATCTATATTACTATTCTCATTGTCGAAAAACAAAAATATTTTTGCTGCTTTCTCATTTAATTGCATTCTCTTATTTTAATTTTCTTTAGTTTAATTGTTTCTTTCTTATTTAACCATTTTTTTATATCATAACAACGAAAAATAGTTAATTATTTATAATAAACAAAGTTTAAGACATTTTATTTATTTATTGTTTGTTAGAAAAATTGTATTTAGATATGTTACAATCAGGATCAAATGGACAACAACAATCATGCTATTATAAGATCACATTGATGTAATATTTATAGAATAAACAAAGGTAAAGTCAAATTACTTTAAAAATTAAATAAGTAATATAATATATATATATATATATATATATATATATATATATATATATATATATATAACAAATATATATAAATGAAATAAATACAAGGTTGACATAAATTTAACAAAACATAAATACACTCATTTCTATGCACAATATTTAACAATCTGTGGGGGAACCCTGGACGGGGTTGGACCCTCATTTATTGAGGGAAAAGCAAAATCCTACGGATCCCAGCGCTCTCCCAGCCGCGTCTCTGGTGAGCCAATGGAAACTAAATGAGGTCGCCATAGTCGCCTTCTTAGTAAAATATTAAGGTATTGACACGACAAAACATAGTATTAAGGTACTTTAGAGGACAATTTTTTTTTTTAAATATTCGTTATTTAAGCCCAGACACACTAATTTAATGAACAGAATACATACAAAAAATTAAACCTGATTTAATTTTACATGGATATATCAAGTTTAAATCTAAATCGTTAAAGCTGTTTTAAAAAAAATCGTAAAAAAGTGCAAAATACATGGTATAAAGTTGCACTTCTAGTTAATTATATTCATCGGTGATTATAAAAAAAGTTTAAGTATCATCCCAGGCATGTAAGTATTATGAATATGGTATTACAATTCTGTAAGACTTTTCATTTTCGAGCTTAAAGTAAAAAACGTGTTATAAGACCTTTTTGCTGGAGTTATTCATATAGAATTGGCGCACTAAGCTGTGTATTTCCGTTGAAAAATCAAATTCAATAATTTTATCGCTCGCAATACTTCCTCTTACAATTTTTTTCATACATGGTAGTAAAAAAACTTAAACCTATTTTCGGTAATATTAAAACTCTAAACCGACTCCTGGAACCTACGCTTTAATGAACCCCTAACTGGAGGGTGGGGATAAAATGAGCCTAGGAAGAACTTAAGAAACTTTCGAGTAATGGCGGGAGAAAGTTGTTCTTCTTGAAGAAGTTACACTGCCAGAAACCCGAATGAAAGAAAGTACTTCGGGTTGCACGGTGTAGTATAATTTCTCAAGATTAATCTGCATATATACTTTTTTTAAGTCTTACGCGGAATTGTCTGTTCGATAGTATCGATGCGTAATCCTTAATAACCATAAAAAGTGTATAAGGTATAAAGTGAAAAAAAAAGCAAGCCATATGGGAATACTCTGCGGAGACGATACCCCCCAAGAAAGGTTTCAGAATAAGAAGCTTATTACAAATACCAACAGATCCTGGCAAATCATCTTTTCTCTCTGTCCAAAATCTTCTACATACCGTCCCCTTAATAATTCATTCTGTCCAGACTGGGTTCGTTGCATTAGACTTAAGTTAGGGACCGTAATTTATTTTCAGCTGAATATAACAAATACAGCTGAATATACATATACTGAATATAACAAAATAAATATAACAAATATCAATCTTTTACAAATACAATTTTTTTTTTTTTTAGAAACTCTCGTCATTTCGAATGCTTCTTAAATCAAACCTATTTTCGAGACTTTTGCGGTACTGACGAAAGTTTTCTTTAGTTCCGTCATAATATTCAAAATTGACGGTTTGAGGGACCTGAAGGATCTCACATTTTTGTTGTAACACGGAGGTTAAAGTAGCCAATAGAGTTTTGACGTCTAGGTCCATATCAGTTAATATACTTTATGTTTTAGAAATAATACTCGCTAATCATTTAAAGCTTCATCCTTGTCGCCACTTGTAATGTTGAGAAAGAAAAGAATTGGTCACTATAAATCAATTTATTAAACACTTCTTAACTTTTTATTTATTTATTTAATGAGATTTAAACTGTATTAAATAAATACAACAAGTAAATAGGTTTTATATATATGATTTTTATATATGATTATACACATGGTAGTCCTGAGAAGAAACTACCCATTGGTAGCACTCCAATGTCTTATGTTAGGAGGTCTCTTGGCCACCTTCTTTTGAGGCGCCTCGGTGGGTTGTCGGGAATAGATATGGAGGAGAGGTCACGGATAAGCGGGTTTGAGTGGGCAGGGAGTTTGGAATGAAAAGAGGTATATCTGTAACGGGCCAAGTCTTCAACTAATGGGATATTTAGGTCTTTATGGATGATTTTATTAGTAACAAAGTAAGGAGCATTGAGGATTTTACGAAGGGTTTTGGACTGCAAGGATTGGATGCGAGAGGAATTCGATGGTTTAGTAGACCCCCATAGCTCAATGCTATAGGTCCAAATAGGCCTGATAATTGTGATATAAATGAGTTTTTTGTAGTAAGTAGGAAGTTTTGAGCGTTTGTCAAGTAAGTGTTGTAGTAATCTGTATCTACGAGCAGTTTCCTGTCGTTTCAGTCTAGTATGAGGATTCCATGTTAGGCGTCTGTCGAGGTGGAGTCCTAAGTACCGAATCTGTTCAACAGTAGTAAGTAGGATATTGTTAAGGGATACGGTGGGGCAGGAAGTCATAGGCTTACGACGTAGAGTGAAGGTGATTTGATGGGATTTATTAGGATTTATTTTGATTCTCCAGTTTTTACACCATTCTTCAATGGCTGATAACTTCTTAACTTAAATCAATCTTTTACTTATATCCACACCAACAACGTTAACACATGTTTTATCGATATTGATATAGATCGAATTCAAATCGGTCCACAACAATTTAAAAACATTTTTTTTTTTCTATGGGGTGTAGAAACCGTCTTGGGACAAACCCAGCCTCTATAAAGTTGGTACCTGAAAATCGGGTTGAAAACCTCACCTCTTTGCACGGGTGAACAGTGGACAAAATATATATCTAGTAACACTGATCAGATTCTCCTTTCATTTGCGGTGAGTTTGTGGCTATGGCGTCCTCACTCAGCTTTCGCTGGCTCTCACCAGTTTCCTTCCACAAGTGGGGGGACAAGCCTCGTCTAGGGTTCCTCGCAGATTGTAAATATTGTATATAAGTATAAGTGCGTTCATTTATTTGTTAACCTAATATTTATTTAATTTATTATTTTTATTATTATATACCTTTATTTATTATGTGGTTTTACATTCCATTTGTTTATACTGTAAATATTGTATGAATGTGATATTGTAGGAATATCATTACTGTCCAATTAGGCAAATTGTAATATATCCAAATAAATACATTTGAAAAAACAACACTATTTTTGTATTAAAAAAAACACATAAATTATCAACAACAAAAATAATATTGTTGCACTTTTAACCTTGAATAAAAAAGAGGTCGGATATATAAGGATAGTATAATCACTTATAATTGACTGAAATATATCTCGAGACCTCAAAGGGTTCAATTTTCGAGAGTTCCACGAAATATATGTCAAATTAAAGTGAAGTTGGTCTTTTAATGGCAATGATTATAATTTGTACTTATCCGTATAATTTTCAAAGCAAGTGGGGAACACTTCAATCTAAATTACCCGCCTTGATAGGATAAAATGGGAGAGAGGCTGCTCTTTGAGTAATATAAATTTATCTGAGGAAACTCCTCATTTTATTGCAGTTTTATTAATTTTATGTTAATTCTGAGTATCGTTTATTTGTGCTAAATAAATAAATCTCTTAAGAACTTTTAAAAAATGCACCCATTAAACCACTTCTACTTACCTTTGATGTTACTACTAACTTCCTAACTTGCAAATAAATTTATAATAAAAAAAAAGTTAAATAATTTCAGTGGAAACGTGCGTTTCAGATTAAATTATCTATTTGTATAAATTATTATCTGCAATAGTCACTTAAGTTTATACCCTTTTTATTTTTTCTGTATTTTGCTTTAGAGTTTTGTATATAATATAACATTTTTTATAAAATCTTTAGGTTTTCAACGATATATTAAGCAGTATTATTACTATTAAAAAAAAAATCTGTATTTATCGACTTTTTTTCAATGCTAACAAGCTTAAATTGTTTTGTTTTTTTTAGTTTACAGTATTTAAGATATTTTAGAGAAAGATAATATGAAATATCGGCATTTAAACTATTTCAATGAGAAAAAAACCTATATGATATAAAACCCCATTCAATTTTTCATCTATGTAACTAGCTCAATCATAATTGACATCATATTTTCTACCCCTAATGCACCTTTGATTTCGTAGATTCCAAAAAAATAACCATATCATCTTGTTATTAGTGATAACAAACGGCTTAATTTACAATTAGGACAAATTTGATTAACCATCAAAGGAGGATATAATTAGTTATAGTTAGTTAGTATAATTAGTGGCGGTCGGTGAATGAGTAGTTTCAACAGTTTATTTTTTGCCAACGTTTTGACCCCCATTATGGGTCATCCATCAGGGCGTGCTGTAGGCGAATGAAAACTCTTTTTTCCAGTTTCATTCCAGTTTCCATTCGCCTACAACACGCCCTGATGATGATCCACAATGGGGGTCGAAACCCTGGCAAAAAATAAACTGTTGAAACTACTCAATTGTTTCATTCACCAACCGCCACCAATTTTTTTTTTTTATAATTTCTTTCTGAGCTTAAGAATATTAATACATAAGATACCGTTTGATAGTTAAACATTAAAGAAAAAAAGGTTAATGATTTTTTTTTTAATTTTTACGATTAATATACTAAGTTGTAGAACGTATTTCAGTGACGAAAATCGATAAAATTTAGATATGTGATAGTTCTAAACAATGATTTATAGTATTTAATTTATATATATATATATATATATATATATATATATATATATATATATATATATATATATATATATACATACACATATTGGAAGTAAAAATAATGATACATAACATGTTAATTGTAAATTTATATTAAAAAAGATTAATAAATAAAATAAAGTACGAGAATCAAAATATTAGAAAGGATAATGAAAATAGAAATATATATAAAAAAAAATTATATAATTGTTGTTTTGAATATTGTATTTTGATGAAAATTTAATTTTAAAGTTATCTTCGCGTTTTTAGTTTTAATGAACTATTCTGAAGATGAGGCCGATAGGACCTCGGAAACTTTTTTGGATACTTAATGTGATAATAAATATGCATACATTCACACACACAGATATATATATATATATATATATATATATATATATATATATATATATATATATATATATGTATATTTATGTATGTGTATGTGTATGTGGGTGTGTTACCTCGGAGCAACTAGGCCTCTAGCCACTAGTGTTTAAAAAACATTTTTTTTTTTTCTTTAAGTATGACATAACTCAATCTGAACTTTATTCACTTCCGACACTTCCTTGGAAGATTTTAAAGGCAAAACTTGTATACGTTACGGTCCATGAAAGCAATAATTCTTGTATGATTTATGACAATCCGGGACCGTATGTTTGCTTTATCTTTTTCCTCAAAGAATCTTAAAGCGTATTATTACTTTTTTGAATCCCCTAGGTCTTGACCCTAGTAAAATTACCTTTAAAATTTTTCTTCAGATTTTCATTCAAGAGAATGATTTTTATTTTATTCAAGAATAGAATTTTTTAAACACAATAAATATAAGAAATAAGCTTAACCAGAAAATATTGAAACGCTTAAATAAAAGAAACAATACCTTACATTACATGTTGTGAGCAAAAATCATGTTATAAAACACATTTGAAATAAAACTAACATTAATAAATAAAAGTTTTAGTTATAAATTGTAAATGCTCCTTATTATGTCTCCATCTATACCTTGCACCACGACCTTAATGTTCCATTTATTTTAGATCTAATCCCATTCAAATTTTTCAAATTCCACCAGATCCTCATTCATCATCCTAATCGTCTAGCTCAATCAATATCCAGCTCCACTCATCCATACAACCTACCTAGAAGGTTGAAACGGCAGTGGCTCCGCGACCTCTTGTAAATATGTATATATTAAAGTTTTAGCACTGGCTATATTCACCACTCAATGTGATATATGTATGACGTGTATAGAGGTATGAGTGATTTTTAGACTTTGTAAACATTTTATTGATTCATTATGGTATATATATATATATATATATATATATATATATATATATATATATATATATATATATATATATATATATATATATATATTTTATTGTAATTTTATTGCTGTGTAAATATTTTATGAATGTAGTATGTATGTTATCTTTCACCACTACTATTGATGTCCAAATTGGAATATATTGTAATTCTACTCAATAAAAATTGTTGTTAAAATGAAATGAAATGAAATGAAATGAAAAGAAATTTTATTCTGGGACATCTAGTCCCCTAAGAATAATATAAATGTACAATAAAATATTTAAATTCTGGCTATATAAATTTTAACAACAAGGTATCAAATTACATAGCATATGGTATATACATGCATGCACACACACAGACATACACACATATATACACACACAACATTCATTTATATACCTACATATTTATACATACATTCACAAACACAAACACATATATATATACATATACAAGGTCATATTACTTAAAGAAATACAGATATTAAAACAAAATATAGTGAAAATTAAGATAAAAATAAAGAGGCCAAACGATTAAGTTTATAAAGGCACGGAAGATTGATGTTCGAGGAGATGGATAAATAGGTGATGTTTGAAGGAGGCTAAGGATTGGCATGTACGAATCGACATGGGTAAGGAATTCCAAAATGAAGATGCACGCATGACAAAGGATCTCTTAAAGGAAGCAGTTCTGTGGGATGGAATGAGCAAGTTCGAGGGCTGGGATCTTGTGTTGATAGAGTGGACAGAGGATAGGGGGGTGAACATATTGTAGATATAAATGGGTTTTTTGGTTCTAAAGGATTGGTAAAGGTAAGTTCCTAAGAAGTATTGCCGTCGGAATTTTGGGTAAAGCCACTTCAACTCTGCATACCAGGTGGAGACATGAGAGCGCCTGGGAATTCCGAAGATGAATCTAATGAAACAGTTCATCAGTCTCTTCAGCCTCATCTCAAGCGTCTCAGACAGTCCTCCAAACACTAGGCAGCCATAATCGAAGTGGGGGAAGATAAGAGAGGATACTAGGAGTTGGCGGGTTTTGAGGGGTATAAGTTTGCGTAATCGGAGGAACTGTTTAAGGATGGCTATGGATTTTCTAGAAATTTGGGAAATGTGATTATTCCAGGAAAGGTTTTGGTCGAGGAATACACCTAGGTTTCTAACGGACGTGTGGAAGATAATGGGTCTATGGTTGAGGTAGAGTAATGGGTGACAGGTGAGGGAGTTGAGGAGATGTTTGGAACCAATGAGGATGGCTTTGGTTTTATCGATATTAAGCTTTAAACCATTATTGATGGCCCATAAATTGATGCTGTCGATGTCTTCTTGTAATTTTTGGACCATCTCAGGCATTTCGGTGGGATGGAAGGAAAGGTAGATTTGGAGATCATCGGCATATAGGTGGTATTTAGAGTGATGTATGGAATTGGGTAGGTCATTAACATAGATCGAGAAAAGGATAGGTGAAAGTGATGATCCCTGAGGAACTCCATGTGTTAACTGGATCGGTGAGGAAGGAGGTTTATTTGGGATTATCACAGTTTGAGTTCGGGCAGATAGAAAGGAGAGGAACCAGTTTAAGACACTATCAGATACTGAGAGGTTTCGGAGTTTGGAAAGAAGGATTTCATGATTTACCATATCAAAGGCTTTGGAGAAGTCAAAGAGAACTAGGATTGATATTTTCTTTTTGTCTATGGAGGATTGAAGGTCTTGGGTAATTTTTAGGAGAGCTGATTGTGTGGAATATTGGGATCTAAAGCCAGACTGGAAGGGAACAAGTAGAGATTTTTGTTCAAGGAAGTTATAGAATTGGGAGTGGACTATTCTTTCAAGCGGTTTTGAGAGGTTGGATAGGATCGATATAGGTCTGAAGTCCGATGCTGAGGAAGGGTTAGGAACTTTATTCAAAGGACGAACTATAACCTTTTTCCAGGCTATTGGAAACACGGAGCGTTGGAGAGAGAAGTTATAGATATGTAGGAGAGCGGGAAAGATGGCTGGGAGGCACAGTTTTATAATTTTCACTGGGATTTGATCAGGGCCGTAATCATTGGTTTTGGATTTAAGGATAGAGTATAGGAGGTCGTCGGGTGAGATGTTCTGGAAATAGAAGTTTTCTGAATCAAAGGTGCGTTGAGGAAAGCAGATTTGGGTCGGGTAAGGCATAAGAAGAGGATCAGCAGAATGCTTATTCAGTTCGTCGGGAGTTACGGGATGGATGGAATTGGATTTTGAATTTATCACGGATAATTTTTTAAGGATTTTCCATTTGGATTTGGAATCAGGAGCTTGTGAAAGGGAATCATGGAAAAACTTAGCTTTAGCACGGCGTATGGAAGATTGGGTGAGGTTTCTGAGGGATTTGAAGGTGGAGTAATCATTACTAATTTTTGTGCGTTTAAACTTTCTTCTGGCAGCATCTCTTTGCCTCATCAAATCTCTTATCTCTTGATTAATCCACGGTGCTGGGAGGCGCTTGATGGTGGAAGTCTTGAGCGGAGCATGATTGTCAAGAAAAGTAAATAGATTTGAGGATAGGCATTCCACCATTTCATCAATGGATGTTAAGGAATAAATAGGTCCTAAGGATTGGGATAAAGGATCAAGGTATGGATTTATCTTTTCTGCTGTTAAGGAGTCTAGATCGCGCCAAGTGGCTTTCTTAGGGATTATTTGTGGAGTTGGAATATTATAGGAGATATTGATGAGATCGTGATGCGAAAGAAAAGGCAAAGGAAGCTGAGATGAGGATGCTAATTTATGAGAGGAATCAATGATAAAGAGATCAAGCCATGTGCTGGAAAATTGCGTGTGATGAGTGGGTTGAAAAGGAACAATAAAAAGGTTTAGGGAATGAAAGAGGTTTGTCAGATATGATTTATCTGGTGAATCGGAGATAAGATTGGTATTGAGATCACCGGTTATTATAACATGGTTGTACATTGGTATATAGGTAAATAGGGAGGATTCGAAGGTGGAATCATATCGGATTTGAGGAGGACGATATATGACGATGAATAGGAGAGTAAAGGTATCTTGAAAAATTTCTAGGAATAGATATTCGATATGAGGAGTGTTAGGAGAGGGAGATTTTAGGAGGGTTTTGACTCTCAAACTATCATGAACGAAAGCACAGACCCCTCCTCCAGTTCTGCCCTCTCGATCATGACGAATGAGGGTATAATTAGGAATGGATACAGAGGACGTAGGGATAAAAGGTTTTAACCAAGTTTCAGAAACAGCAATAATATGGTAGAAATTGTGAAGGAAATAGTCGAGAAATTCGTCATAGTGCGCCTGAAGGGATTGGGAGTTAACATGGCAGGATAATAGTATATTAGACATTTATGGAAAGAAAAGGGTTTGTATTATTTAAGGTTTGGGAAGAAAAGGAACAATAGTAACAATAATAATATAAAATAGGTAATAATATGCTTATTTCTGGATATTCAGAAATTATGAATACAATAATAAAAATAAATTCAGAAAAAAATAAAATATTCACTATCGGAGTAGCTATAAAATAAAATTGTCTTGAAAAATGAAAGAAAAAAAAGGCCTCTAAAAAAAAAGAATTTATCTTAATATGAAAAAGAAAAGAAAAGTTTTTTTTAATAAGAAAAAAGAAAAAAAACATTATTTTAAAAAATAAGAAGAAAAAAAAAAATTACAGTATTAATGGGAACGGTGAGTTTTTTTCATTGAAATATGTCCAAGTCCTCGGCTTTGTTGATGATGATTGCTGGCTGTCCGTCATCTCGTCTACAACGCACACGTCCTCCGGCAAACCACACGTATTTTATCCTGGCAGCGGCCTTCTTCTGCCTCGCCAACCAGTATAGGTGCCGATTCGAAGCAGACATCTCCTCCGCGATGTAGATCCGGTCGTCGTTGTCCCAGCCAAGATGCCTAGTGGTGAAGTCCCTTTTAACTTTTCGAAGGCGAATCACCTCGTCCCGGACTGTCTGGCGAACGAAGCGCGCGACTATCGCCGGTGGTCGGGGATCCTCTCCTCTCGTCCTTTTTCTCTCCACCTTATCCAGGTCCTCGGCCGAGATTCGTACGCCCAGAGCGGCTCCGATAGAGCAAACGACTCCCTCGGGAGACTCTCCAGATTTTACTGGGATCCCTCTGATTTCTATAGAGTGGGAGAGTTGGGATTGCTCAGCATGAAAGTAGTAAATATCTTGATGATTTGTATAAGGAATTTAATTTATCCCTATTATGATCAGGACTTTATAAAAGTGATTTATTTTTTGCTTGTTAGCAATTAAATTAATTTTAAATGACTAGTGCAAACTATAATAAATTGAAATTTATTGACCGATTTTTTCCATGAGTATAAACGTTTACAGGGGCTTTTTTGCAATTTAGAAATGTTATTAACTGAATTCAAAACAAGCTAATATCATCCATCTATCACTTAGTTAAAATAATTAATTGAAAAAACAATAGTACTATTTGCAATGAAATTTAATGTGTACTTTTAGTACCTTTTGAATAGAATTGACTTTTCAAACGGGATTTTTAGTTCAAGTTAAGTTAAACAAAATTGAAGTTTTGATCGAATATCCACCAAAAGTACTCCACATGTTTTCATTAAATCAAATATATTGAGCATTTTTTATTTAATAATTATAATTATACGCTAAGCCTATTAGCGAACCGAAAATTACTGTCACAAGCAATATCACCATTTCTTGCTTACAATAATTCGTCCGACAACCACCGCCTAAACCCAAGCCCACATCTGACTTAACACAATCCTTCCATCGACGCTTCAGCCTATCTCTCGGACGCCAATAATTCGGTTAAGGACATATCAACTTTTACGGAACGCGTTCTTCATTGAACTTAACAGCTTAACACGCCCATTAGAGCCACCGCACGGGGAAATATGACCGATTTAGGTGGACAAAATTCTGAAACTTGTCCATATTTTACCTTTGGGGTCACAGATTACGGAACAAATATGAAAAAAAAATACAAGAAAAATTATAACAATTAATTAATTTTTTTACACGATTGTCGAGCATACAGTGGTCAAACATCAAATTTATTCGCTAAAATCTAAAACTTCCCTACATTTTATGTTTGATGTCCCAGATTACGGAGAAAATAATAGCAAAGATTTAGTTATGGCTCTGAGTTGCTGAAACCTGCTAATAGATATATTTTATATCATTCAGGAATCTCTTGAATTATATATTGTAAAACTTTTGATTCAGAGTGTAGTGTCTGAAAACAATTATGTATCATCCAAATCGTACAAAAAATTTGTAATAATTAAAGACTAGTAGGATAGATGAAACAAATGCTTGGGGTAACTTGGGGGTTATATAGTTTTTCGTTCTTGAATAGGGGTTTAAATTTGCAAATTGCTAAATTAACTCTACAGATAGATTGCAATGCATATTTAATAACGAGTTTGGAAATCTAGTGTCTTACCTGTCTCAGCAATGTCTATTGTTAAATAACAGGAAATACACTTTGTGCTAAACGCACCTTGAACACAATAAATGGCCATCGAATAAAGATAATCCCACTGCAAGTTATTAGGTACTTGTGCGAACAGGAATGATTCACTCATTTACTTTTTATTTGTAAACACGGTGTGGTGGGAAATGTTAGTAATAAGGGTCTTGCCAACTAATAATAAAAAGGTGAAGCACTAGAAAATTCCAAACTTTTGACTTGACTTTTGTCCACCTAAATTGGTGATTTTGCCCACTGTGCGCCGCGACGCTATCAACTTAATTTTACAAATGTAGTGTAACATCCGCCATTCCACCTTCTAAATTCCCTAGCAGCTTCATTCTTTTTTATTACCAATTTTTTTTTACAAAGAAGCTCATTCTCAAAAAAGTTACCAAATAACAAAAACAGTTATAAAAATGTTTCTTAATATTATTATTATGTTTTTCTTTATTTTAAAGATCATCATTATAAAAATTGTATTTTAATTTATAAGATGGAAACTTCGATTGTAATACTTATTAATTTATAATTGTGTTAAAATTAATTTAAAATAAAAAGGTAATTTATGTAGAGGAAAAAAATGTTACTACATTATCTGAAGTTCTGTGTATTTAAAAGAAGTTTTGAAACACACTATCACCGTTGCACTCACCCCTCAGTTTCCCAGTTTTATCTATGCAAATTTTTTTTTCACTCTCGCTTGTTTAGACTTTCTGCAGAGTAATCCTGTTTCAACAGCCTAGAATACTAAAAACAAGGATTTATAAACATAGATTTAGTTTTTACTAAATACAATTATTTTCAAATTGTATTAAGGAAACATTTAATTTGTTCCTAAGCGTACTAAATAATTTACATCCTTAAAGTAATAATGATGTTATAAACTTAACAATAAAACATTTCTAGATTTAATGCGAAGAGAATCCAATGAGCTGGTAAAACAATAATAATAATAATAATTATATATATATATATATATATATATATATATATATTTTTTTTTTTAATTTATTTGATTAAGAGATAATACAATCTGCCACCTTCAATGAGTATTACTGATAGAAGAAATCATTCATCCCATATGTACATTGTAAATAAAATAAAACTAAATAATTAATAAGATTAAACAAAGAAGAAATATATATATATATATATATATATATATATATATATATATATATATATATATATATATATATATATATATAAAATTAAGTGAATATATATAAAGAAAATAATAATAACAACCTTGATCACATTCATATCTAATTTCAAACTGTCCCTAGTCACCGAATCAAACCTCGAGATCCACTAGTGGATGTCGAGGCACAATGACAGATGATCCCAGCGCCTCTCATTCAGCCGCGTCCCTGGTCTTGAGAGCCAGTGGAGGCTAAGCAAGGACGCTAGAGCCACAATATTATATTAATGTGAATTTCGCGCTTTTGTAAATCGTTTTTATTTTTTTAAAGTTTTTAAATTAGGACTTAAGAGGTTATGATTAGTTTTGGTAAAATTATAAGATATTATTATAGTAAGTCAAAATAAAATGATTTCTTTAAATGGCGATCAGCCAAATGTATCATTATTTTTTTTAAATATTTTTAATTTGACTTCACATGCAATAGATTTATCCAACTCGGTAACGATGATCAATAACCAGAATGGGTTTAGTCCTGGTTTATTAATTTATATTTAAACAAGAGAATCCCAATTACTACATATCTGAACATACACAAATCCTTTATCAATAGGTTTCTGATTCAATAACTTCTGCTTTCCAATTTAGAATTATATGTATATCACAGATCAAAATATCAGGATTGCAAATATTATTATTTTTTTTAAATACTTGTTTGTTTATTCGTCATTTTATGCTGATTTGGTTATTCGGACGGTGCTACAATGATAGTCCTAAAGTTTGCCTATCCAGGCTTTATTATGATAGGGTTAGGTACTCGTTAAAACCAGACATTACACAGGCCCAGTGCCGCCAATTGCGTTCTCTCCAAAGGACAGCCGACTCGCGATTTTAGGCATAGGCTGTTACGCTAGCCTCTTCACCAAAGATGACTTTTTAAAAACATTTTATATCCAGTCTGACAAGGCTTGAAAGTAAAATTTAAATATTTTTTCGTCTTTCAAACCGTTTAATATACAGACTTAATTTTTGAAGTATCTATATTTCGAGCCTAAATGTACTACAAATCATATCGTTCGATTAGGATCTGGACGAACTTCTTTAAATCTAAGAATTTTTAATTTTAAAAAAGTAAAAAATCATAAATTTTTGTACTAAGTTCCTTTCAATGCCTGAAAATCGACTGCCACGCAAATGCTTGTTAAACTCATTTACTTGAATACGAAAGAGAGAGACAACTTTTATTTTATCTCACAAATAAGAAAATTAGCAACAGATGATTATATTGAAGAAGAATTTTTCGAAGCGGTTAAAACCGATTTTTTTACTTACTAATAAACATGTAATAATCGAAAAAGTAAAGAATCATCTCAACTCTTTATAGAACTATTTGCAATTTTAACACCCTCGTTCACAAGACTATTTAACTTATTATGTTTATATAAATAAATTGATACTCATTAGAAAACTAACAATACAGATACTGAACATTTTTAACTGTTAAATAATATACAAGTTTTAATATAAAAACAGGGGAAAATGTAGATGGTGACAAGAACATTTCATTGAGCACTTAGAACACCTGTTATTGCAATGACCTTCATTTAGTATTCAAAGGGAATATTCCTGGCGCATCACATCGTTCAAAACAGTAAACAATCATCCTTAGAAAACATTAAAATTTAATACTATGTGATAAGATAAATAAAATTTATTTATTTTTCTAAACACCATATATATTTAAGGAGACAACAAATCTAATAATTTGTGTGACAATATTTATAAGATGTCCCAGACTGCGACTCTCCCAGTAAGCAATTGAAATTTACCTATAAATTTATATTTATTCCATTATTATTTATAATAATAATAAAAATATCTTTATTATCCTGGACATGTCCCTTTAAATAAAATATACAGAATGTAAAATTAAATACATAATAAAAAAGTTAATAACTAAAATTAAAATTAAATAGACATATTTAAATGAGAAGAAAACAACAACGAAAAAATAAAAAAGCTTATTTACAATTCCATTGAGCCTGGATAATCATTAAGTGATTAAATAAGCGGGATTTGAAAGTAGAAAGAGAGTTGGAGTGGCGGATGGTAGGAGGGATAGAATTCCATGAGATTGAGGATCGAAAGAGAAAGGATCTGTCGTAATGTGCAGTTCGGTCTGCCGTACTGTAAAAATCTGAAAGGCCTGGAGCGTGTACAACGAGGATGGACATAGCATTTGAATTGTAGGAGGTAAAAAATGTATGATGGACGGCGGGATTGGATAACTTGGTAAAGGAATGACGCAAGGAAATACTTGCGACGATTGGAAGGGTAAAGCCACTTCAACTACCATAAAATAATATTATAAAATTGAACTCACCATAATTTTTTCAATGGGCAAATAAAAACAAGTTACAGCTCAATGCAGGTAAAACCAAAGTAATTCTCATTGGTTCCAGACCAACCTTGAATTCGCTTCCATACTATCCGTTACTCTTCTTTAATAAAGTCCCTATCCAATTCCAAAAACTGTTAAAAATCTAGCAGTCACTTTTAATCAAAATCTGTCCTGGAATAACCATGTATCTGAAATATCCCGAAAATCTATTTCCATACATTAACAGCTCTATACGATAGATTCCGTGAATCCCTCCCCTTAAAAACCCGTCAGCTACTTGTTTCCTCTGTTATCTTCCCCAATTTTGACTAAGGTTGCCTGGTGTATGGAGGACTTACCGATGAACTGTAAACAAAATTAAAACGTCTTATAAATTGTTTTATATGATATATTTTTGGAGCCAGTAGACGTGACCATATCTCTTGGTATTATATGAGTTAAAGTGGCTTTATCCTTCTGTTCAACGGCAATATTTCCATGGTTCCTACCTATTCCAAACTTTTAAAAATAGAAAACCTTCCTATATAACTGAACTCCTCACCCTCCACTCAGACATCCATTCGTTAAACACGAGAACCCAATCAATCAATATTTATACCCCATCACATAGAACTGCATCCTTTCACAAATCCTTTCTCGTTCGCTCCTCATTATTTTGGAATTCCTTGCCTATCTCTATCCGAAAAACCGTCTCTCTCTTTTCTTTCAAACAACAACTCTTCCAATACCTCCTTGAATCTCAATCTTCCGTTCCGTATAAATATGTGTATATATAAGTGTGTAAAGATATATAGATGTATCAAATCTATCGTTGTTTTTTTATTTTAAAGTAACTGGACAATAGGCAATTTTTTGTTTTCATTGTTCTTGTTTTAAGGGGACATAATAAAGATTTTTTTCATTTAAAAAAAAAAAATTGGGATACGGAGGTGTACCTAGGGAACCTGAAGATATAAAGATATGTATTTATATCTATGCCATATGTTATAATAATATATATATACTATATATTATATATATATATATATATATATATATATATATATATATATATATATATATATATATATATCAGATAGATGAGATGTTCATACATACATCATCAAAAAGTTAACTATTTTAACAAATGCATCTAATACATAAAGTCGTTGAAGGTAATAAAGACTCAAAAGTCACAAGCGTGATTGTTATACATTATAATTATTTTTGTTATATTACTTACTGGAAACGGATGGTTGATATTCTGTAGAAACTAAATGCAAAGTTTTAAGATTATATAACCGTGAAGTGTAATTAAAGCTGGTGAGATGCGCTCCGGAGGTAGGGTAGGTCGGAGCTAGTTAAACAATTATTCACCTGAGCGGTTATAGTTCCTCAACGGTAAGTCTTAATGGCTAGTTTTGCATACTGATGGATTACTAATTTATCACTTTGCAAAAGTAATTTATTCCTAATAAGTCAAATTTAAGAGCTACAGCTGTTTAAAAACAGGAAGTCAAGTATGCTTAAGGTACAACCAATTTTTTATTTCTTTTTATTTTATTCTATTTTTTTATTGAAATATATTAAAATCTGTCAATTAGGACATTTGTAATAATGTTCAAGTACAACATTCTTACAATATTTAGAAAACAATGAAATAATATCCAATAAAGAAATAATAAAATATTTACAAAGTCTAGAAGTCATTTTTAAAAAAATATTCACACTACAACCCATGAAGGGTCTTGGGCTCAGTATATATAGATGTTTCTCGGGCAACGGCTGTGCAATGAGGTGATTAGGCCTTGATCACGCTCAGCCGCCAGGTTTTATTCCCCATTTGTTTGGGTACCCGCTTAAAAGAGGCTGGGTCTGCCCCAGGAAGGTCTCCATACCCAAGGGTCGCTCCCCGACGAATTAACAGAATAAATAATATTCTGCTACAGCCAAGATTCGAACCCAGGATCCGGAGAAACGTTGACTCGTGCTCTATCCACTAGACCACGCCGCTCCTAAGTTATACAATCCTCAAACATACAGCACATTTAGTGGAGAATCTAGCCAGTACTAGAACTCCAATATACATCTTTACAAGAGGCCTCGGGGCCACTGCCGTTTCAACCTTCTAGGGAGATTGTAAGAGTGTGTGGATCTCTGGATAGAGATTAAGCTAAAACAATAGGGTGGTGGATAAGGCTCGGATGGAATTTAAAGAATTTTGATGTAATAATGTCCAAAATAATTGGAATATTTCGGTCGTGGTGTAAGGTATGGCTGGTGACATAATAAGAAGCATTAACTATTGTTCGGAGGACTTTGGATTATTGAATGCGCTTGAAGTTAAAAAAATTGGCTGTCCCCCACAGTCCAAGTTCAGATAGGTCTCAGTATTGTCTTGTATATTAGCAGTTGTTTTTAATAGATAGTTATAATTTCTGTTCAATAGTCTGTATAATATGCCAAATCGCCTATTAAGTTCATTTCTTTTATGTCTAGTATGCTCGTGACAAGTTAGTCTTTTGTCTAGAAAGAAGCCAAGATACGGGACTCAAACAAAATAGAAATAATTGACTTTGAATAATAAACTGAAAACAGTGTCAAATCATCAGCTTGTCTTATGCTTAACTTCAGGATTAGATTAAGTCTTTCTGTTCAAAATCAGACTTGAATATGTATTTAATTATCAAAACAGCTTACATTATTAAAAATAATTTTAATAAGTTCGATAGCTACTATAGCTCAACTAACCTCAACCAGAAATTTCCAACCAAATTCAAGGTTCTGAAAAACGGTTAGAATTATACCCAGAACGTTTATACACATTTGAAGGACAATATATTTATTGAAATTTAAAACTTGCCTGGTTAAAAACATATAATTTGACTATTACAGGCTAATTACCGTTAGTTTACTTTTTGATCACAAAACGAACAATATGCTTATATGGGGAGACTTGTGCTCTTTCGGACAGAATCTTACTTCAAGAAGAGAGTTGCAATAATTAAAAGTGTCGATTGTCGGGTGGTAATCCTAGGTACCAGTGAATTTTTTCGATTCGTACCTTTTTAACAGGGAAATCGAGTCAAAAATGGTGGTTCTCTTCCATTTTGAATCCTACCCTAGTTACAAAATATGTCAATTATTAAGTATCCTTTCAACGAGAATGGCGACTTTGACTTAAAATTAAAACAGTCCTTAAAATATGAAAATTGGACATATACTTCGAAATAGTAAAATTAGTCATTTTCGTGCGTAACCCACCCTCCATTTCTTATATTGACAGTTAGAATTATGCTGTTTCGGACCAATTATTGACAAAGAGAGTTGAGACATTAAAATGTCTCGATTATCGGATAGTAATCCTAGTTACCAGTGAATTATTTCGATTCGTATCCTTTTGAAAGAATAATCAAGTCAAAAATGGTAGTTTTCTTCCATTTGGAACCGTATCCTTTTAACGAAGATGGCGACTTTAACTTCGAATATAAAAAAAATATAATAAATAAAACAGCCCTCAAAATATGAAAATCGGGCATATCCTTTGAAATAGTAAAATTAATCCTATTCGTGCATACCTTTTCACTCACTCAGTTGACGAGTTGCCAGTTGGGGCCGCACGAAAAGTACCTCTTCCCGTGAACCCTTTCCGCTATTTCATACATTCGCGCGAGCAAATAGTTTTCCAGATATTTAGATTGTCTAACTTGCCCCTATGCTCAACTATCCCCGCCCTATCCTACCATGAACTGTTTTTGTTTTACAATATAAAACGAAATATAATTGTACAATAAATGAGACATTAAAGAATAAGCATTAGTTGTCCTTACTTGATGAGAAACAAAAATAAAACAGACAAAATAAAATTTAAAAATCAGAAATAAAAATTAATCAATAACAACGACACTTGTGTAAAACAATATATTGTTTATTATAGTCGAATTGTTTAGTTCCAAGCCGGAATCTAGGAGATACCAGAACTTCTCTGTCAACCGCGTCACTGGTTTTGACAGCCTGTGGAGGCTTGGTGAGAATGTCCTGCAAGCGCAGTGGCTTCGGACCGTATTGGGGAAGCAAGCCACTAACAGAACTCCAATATAAATAATTAATTACAAAAGGTCTGGATTCTGCTGCGTTCTAGACCTTCTAGAAATTCTGAAAGCGGATTAAAGAAATGATTGGGGAGAGAATTCGGTCGTGATACTTCGATAAAATATTATTTATTTGACTTGAAATACAATAATTTTATCGAAATCGGTAATGATGATAAAAAACCAGAATGGTTTCAATCTTAGTATAAAATCATATTCAATCAAGTGAATCCTGATTACGACATATCTGAAAATACACATATCCTTTATAAATAGGTTTCTTATTCAATTATTTCTGCTTTATGATTCAGACTTATGTGAATTTGACAGATTAAAATATCAGCATTTCAAATATTATTATTATTATTTTAAATACTTGTTTGTTTATTCGTCACTTCATGCTGATGCGTCTATTCAGATGATGCTACAGTGATAGCCTTAAATTTTGCCTATCCATATTTTATTATGATAGGGTTAGGTACTCGATAAAACCTGACATCACACAGGCCCGTTACCGCCAATTTGCGTCCTCTCCAAAGGACGGCCGATGCGCGATCTTAGGCATACATCCCAAATGAAATGTGATTGCTTTTACGATAAAAAATTCATGTGAATCATAAAGATATTTATATTATTATTGTAATGAGGCGGAGTATTTCTGAAAACGATATATAATATATAATATATGATTTTATAGCTGAAGATTAAAAAGAAAATGATTCCAAACGTACAAAGTTGGAAAACGTAATAAGAGTAATGAAAAGACATACACTAGTCTGATATTTGCGTTTTTGTTCTAATATTATTTATATTAAAATAAATAAATGTTTATTAAATTATTATATAATTATAATTATAATAATTATAATTATATATATTAAATAAATTATCATCGTAACAAAATATTTTCAAGAAAAAAGGTAAATGGAAGTTATGTTGCGCGCATTAGTCTTTTACTGAACTGAAGTTTCCATTGGTATGTCTAAACTAATTAATAAAATAAATAAAAACTACTGAAATAAATCTAGAAATACGATTATCAAAAGTTATATCATTTTTAAATGTTTAATGTTAAATGATTCTGAATATATTTATAATATGGGAGGAGAGTTGAAAAGGCTATAGCCAATACCTAGTCCTGAATGGTGCTTGAAATGTTGGCGAACTCTGTTGGGGGTGTAATTGGCACAAATCTTCACCTCCAGAGGATGCGGTTTCAACTCCTTCCCTCCAGCACTCTCCTTCAAACTTATCTTATTATCCATACACGGAGTTTCACACCCCAGATATTCTCAAGGTAGCTTAACTCTTTCTACGATAATGAAGGTCCTTGAAAGGTTAGAATTATAATTCAGAGCTGGATAACTGAGAAGCCAGTTATTCTGTAGCTGCTATCATATTTCAATTCAAGGGATCCCTTCATGTTTTTTTCAAAATTATTGGGTTGCCGGAAAAATGTTCTTTTTTTTTTTTTTTTTTTTTTTTTTATTTATTGAGAAATATTACAATTTGTTGCATAATGAACAGTAGTAATAGAGATGTAGTACACATTCATACAATATATACAGCCAATAATGATAAAGTCAATTTACATAAAATCGGAAATAAATAAATTCAAATATATACAAAAAAAAGCAACAAGAAACAAATCAAAACAACAACCTGTAGTAGAGATAAATACAAGTTGGGAAATAAATAAAAATCATACAAGCATACTTAACTATATACAATATATACAATCAGCCAAAGGAACCCTAGACTCGGCTGCTCCCCCCACAAGTGGGGGGAGAAGCGGAATCCAAGAGATCCCAGCGCCTCCCACTCAGCGCTTCACTGGTGTATGCCAGTGGAGGCCGAGCCAGAGCGGAATAGCCACAAACATACAGTACATGAGTGGAGGATCTGACCAGTGTCAGAACTCCAGATAAATGTTTACAAAACGTCGCGGGGCCACTGCCGTTTCAATCTTCGAGGAGGATTGTAGGGATGGGTGAAGCTGGAAAGCGATTGAGCAAGAGGATTAGGATGATGAAGAAGGTTCTGATGGAATTTGGAGAATTTGGATGGTACCAGGTCTAAAATAAATGGAATATTAAGGTCATGGTGTAGGGTACAGTTGGTAACGTAATAAGGAGCATTAACTATTGTTCGGAGGACTTTGGATTGGAAGGATTGGATACGTTTGATGTTAGAATGTTTAGTTGTCTCCCATAGTTCAAGTCCGTAGGTCCATATAGGTTTCAGTACTGTCTTATATATTAGTAATTTGTTGTCGACTGTAAGATGAGATTTTCTGTTTAGTAATTTGTATAACCGGCCGACTCTGCGGTTGAGTTCTATCCTTTTAAGTCTCGTATGTGGGTTCCACGTCAGTCTTTTGTCTAGTAAAAAGCCAAGGTACCGGACTGTGTCTGAGGAAGGAAGCGGTATGGAATTGAATTTAACTGTTGGGCAGGATTTACGTCGAAGGGTGAAGGTGACGTGTGTACATTTGCTTTCGTTCACCTTAATTCGCCAAGCCTTACACCAGTCTTCGACTTTGGAATGGGTGGGTCTTCGACAAGGGAAAGGTGCCTTTGGAGATTTAGAGATGCTACTTCAGGATCGGAATTGGATGATAAAATGGCTGTGTCGTCAGCAAATGTTGCCAGAAAGGTATCGGGATCGGTAGGGATATCGGCGGTGTACAGGGTGTAGAGGACGGGTCCTAAGACGCTGCCTTGAGGAACACCGGCCTCAACAGTATAATGTTTGGAAAATTCGGAACCACAGCGAACTCGGAAGGAGCGGTTTGATAAATAGGATTGGAGGATTAGGTATAAGGATTGAGGTAAATGGGTTTTGAGCTTAAAGAGCAATCCCGGGTGCCACACCCGGTCAAAAGCTTGAGCTATATCCAGAAAGGCACCCGAACAATACTCCTTGCACTCAAGGGCAGAGGAAATGTGATCCACAACTCGGAGTCCTTGCTGAACTGTGGAATGTTGAGAACGAAATCCAAACTGATGCGAAGGAAAATTTTTAAATTTATCTAGGATTCGTTTTAGTAGGAGCTTTTCGAAAATTTTTGAGAGGATCGGAAGTAGGCTAATAGGTCTGTAAGATGACGTGCTGTTGGAAGGTTTGCCTGGTTTCAGAAAAAGGATGATAGTTGAATGTTTCCATAAGATAGGAAAATAGGTAGTGCGTAGGATACTGTTATAAAGATATGTAAGGAATGTAATGGCTTTCTGTGGAAGTTGTCTTAAGATCTGAGGCGTGAGGAGATAGTATCCAGGGGATTTACGGAGAGGAAGCTTTTTAAGAAGATATTTGACCTCAGAGGGATTAACTGCTTTAGGAGGTAAGGAGAGTGGTATTGGCGAAGTAAGGAACTGTTCAACTGTTGAAGTATGGTTTGGATTCAACTCAGGATGAGGAGTGAAAACTTTGGAAAGGTGCTGTGCAAATTCCTGGGCCTTATCCTTGTCAGAAGCAGCCCAGGAACTATCACCGCGCAGGAGAGGATGGGAAATCGTGTGTAGTATTCAGGATTCTCTTCGTGACATTCCACAGGGAATTGTCACGAGTCGAGAGAGAGGAGAGGTAGGAATTGTAGGATTGGGAACGAAAGGTCGCCAACTCCCGCTTTAATTTTCTACAATAAAAGTTATAAGAGCGGCGATCTTCTGGGTGGCGGGTGCGTTGCCATAATGCTCTGGCTCGGCGTTTGGTGTTGATGAGGTCCGTCAGGTGTTGTGGTAAATGGCATTTGTAAGGAATAATTTGGGATTGTTTAGGAAAGGAGGCAGTCCAGGCAGCTTGTTGAATCAAGGTTGTAAAGGAATATGCGGCATCATCAAGGTCAGAAGGGGTTTTGTGAGAGTTACTCTGAGGTCGATATCATTGGTGAGGATTTCGCGGAAGAGGTTCCAGTTGATGGGGCCTCTGATGAATGACGGTGGGAAAGGTTTCGGAATAGGAGTCATGGATACATTTAGGATTAATGGACTATGATCAGAGGATAGTTCATCAAGGCGAGTTACGGAATAGTTCAGGGAGCCTAATCCGCTGTGGATGAAGAAGTCGAGGATGTCTGGATTACGGTTAGGATCTGTTGGCCAGTAGGTAGGGGAATCGGGAGGTAGGAGATTAAGGCGTCTGGAGTTGAGTGCAGACTGCAATGTCCGTCCACGAGTATTTGTGGTTCTGCAACCCCATTGTTGGTGCTTCGCGTTTAAGTCTGCACCCAGAATAAAGTGATTCCCAATGAGTTGAGAAAGGAACCAAATTGGGTAATAGAAATAGAATTTTTAGGAGGGCAATATGCTGATGCGATGACTAGCGGAAAGGAAAAGGTCTTGATTATAATAGAGGTGGCTTGTAGGAAATCGTGGGCGGGAAGTGGGTGTAAGTGATGGGAGAGGGATCGGTTGACAATGACAGCAGTACCGGCATGGGCTTTGCCGTCTGGATGGTCTGTCCGGTATGTTGTGTATTCAGGTATTTTGAAGTACTGTTTAGTGGTTAGTCTAGTTTCAGTAATGAGTGCAACGTCAACTTTTTTGTCTTGGAGTAAAGCTGTAAGTTCGTCAGTGTGAGTTCTAACACCATTCGCATTCCATAGGAGAATAGATAAGGAGTTAGGTGAGGTCATTTATGGATTTTTTAAGTTAGGAATAAGATTTGATACAAGATTCGTGAGGATTGTTATTAGGGGCATGACAAGGGATTTGATTTCGGAAATGAAGGATGTCATCAAACTGGTAAGATCTGTGGCATTTGAAGGAGGGGGAATATGAGAGATTTGTTGTGGATGAGGATTTTTAGGACTGATTACGTTTTGAGGAAGAGGTATTTGTGGAATGGATTGAGGATATTGAGGTACATTTTGTAGTTCCGGCAGGGCCTCGGCTTCAGTACATTGGTTCCCACCTCCAAGTAAGTGGGCAAATGATACATTGGCATCGATTAATTTCGAGGGTTCTCTTCTAGTTCTAGCCTGTCTTGTTGTTTCATCCAGTACTTGGGGTTTTTGATATCTGGTCCTTAGCTCCTTATAGATTTGGCATCCTTTGTAGTTGGCCGGGTGGTCCTTGAGGCAATGAGCACATACAGCGGGTGTTGACTTCGGTTTTGTACATTCCACAGACTTGTGCTGTTCACCGCATTTCACGCAGCGTGGTATGTGGTGACAGTAACTTCTGGTATGACCATACGCCTGACAATTGTAACACTGAACAATTTCTCTCTTTGTATAAGGTTTTTCGACTCTTACACTTGTATAATACAGTCTTTTTAGATCATAAATTTTTTCTACTCCTGCTAATGGTTCCAAGTCAGCGAAGAATAGAGGCAGTTGAACTCTATCTTTTATGACATTAGTGACTTGTCGCACTTTGTAACCCATCTCCATGAGTTCTTCTTTGATAGCGTCAACTGGTGTTGAAGGGTGTAGATTTCTGATCACAACTCTAAGAGCTCTCTCTTGCCAACTGAAAAAGCAAGAAATCCAAGAGACGATTTGAATGATGACTGCTATACTCATGCGCATGCGCAGAACTGGTGGAAAAATGTTCTAACATATTTGTATGGAAAGAAAAATCAGGTCCGCGCAACACACGACTTTCACTTACCTCCGTTATTCATATTAATTTAAGAATTTTAAACAAATGTAGAACCAAAAATAAATTGTTAAAGAATTATTTACATTAGATTTTTAAAGAAACATTTGTTTTATTAAATAATCTATCATATTATTATTTACGACGATCAGTTTGATTTATCGGCTTTTCATCACTCTCCGTTAACTTTTACAACAGTATGTATAAGATAATATTTTTCTAAAATGTTTAGCATTCCAACGGTACATTATACATCTATATTACTGTTATTATCCTCAAAAATACAAAAATTATATTAAAAAATATATTTGCTCTTCTATTCTATAATTGATTATCAAATCCGTCCGACTTAATATATTCACTTTTTATCAATGATAACATGATGATATGGTTAATGTTTTCAAACCTACAAAATTAAAGGTATTTTTTTATAGAAGAGAATTTAAATGTTGGATTTTAAGTCGTTTCAGACTATTTCAATGAGAATAAAATCTACACCTTATTAATGCATATTAAATTTTACATAGATATAGCGAGTTTAATTAAAATCGTATGAGCGGTTTTTTAGAAAATCGTAAAAAGGTGCATAATGCATAGAGAGGCTCTTCTGGTTAGTCGATTTTGATAAAAAAAAAAGTTGCTGTAACATCTTGGACATCTTAGACAACTATACTTCTTGAATATGATGTTTTAACTTTATATAGCTTTCCGCATCCAGGCTAGACTTACCACACATACACACACACACACTCTGACTTGTTTTGCAGGACTTGGTCATTTGTACTGAGGGCATCCTGAAACATTTATTTAAGGTCAATAATCAAATTTTAAAAAATCACGATCGCATTACATTCTCTTACTATTTATTTTACATCTAGGTAAGTGAAAGGAATTTTTTTTAAAAATAACTATAACAATATTTTATTGCATAAAACAATAATCTTCGTATATTTCTGAAAAAACAGAAAAAAAAAATATATTCCGCTGAAACTCGTCAAAAAGTTAAAAAAAAAAAAAAAAAAATCATAACTTTTCTTAGGATGGATATTCTTTTTTATATTTTTTTTATTTATTTTTTTTTTTTTTACTTTCATTCCAATGAATGATCGAGTAAACGTAAATAATTTGTTATATTGAAAGGTGTTTTAAAGAAAACTCAAAATACTTCTTTTTTTTTCCGGACAACCCAATATATAACTATATTCTTCCAGACCCAAGCGTTAATAATAAAAACTGAGAATAACGAGTTTTTCATGCATCCAATTATATAATTATAAATGATTTATAAAATTGATAGATTAGTTACTTAGTTAAATTTGTTAATTTACTAAAATTAACTAATACCTTTTATCGTATTGCAAAGTCAACGAAGGAAACACGACAGTTCATTTTTTACAATTCTTTTGTTTGATCTCTAACTCACAAGGTGGGGGATAAGCCCCGTCCAAGGTAGTAAATATTGTATATAAGTATGAGTATTTTCATTTATTTGTTAAAGTAGTATTTATTTAATTTATAAATTATGTTATTATATACCTTTATTTATTTTTATTTTATTTTAAATAATTTGACTTTTCATTTGTATATACTGTGATATGAATTAACCTGATTATAATATTATTATTGTCCATTGAGACAAATAGTAATATATCCGAATAAATAAATTAATAATAATAATAATAATAGTGACAAAACTTGTATGAAATTTGAGCAGAGGAAGAAGATAAATGAAAAACTCTTTTTTTTTTTCTTCTTAAATGTGAACACTTTATTCAATATAGAAGTATTCAAAGTAAAATAAATGACCTATCATTTGTCTCTATTATTATTGTCCGTTGGGACAAATCGTAATATAACCGAATAATTAAATTAAAACATCTAACGATTTTTATTTTGCTTGTTTTTGTATTTCCCATAGCCATGTCACTTTTTGGAATTATCTCACTGAGTACAAAAATGTCTTTTCTTAATTTCTTTCCACATTTCTCTTATAACCATTTATTGTGTTCTCTCTCTGCTTCCAACCTTATCTTATTATGTTATATATCAAACTCCCTTTTCCCTTGCTGTACGATTTTCAGTTATATATTATATTACTTTAAAATTGTTCATATTATTTCTTAAATTTATTGTTATTCATTTAAATGTAATATTTCTTCATGTTTATCTCCACATATACGCTATTATTTACCTAGTCTGCACAAATTTTATTCGTTGCTTAGTTTCTCGCTACTATCTTTAAAGATTTTCGTACCAAAATTCTATACAAATCACTAACCAGTTATAAGATATTAAAAAATGAAGTAAAGTGAAAAAATTATACATAATGAATATTATAAAACCGAAAATCACGAGCATCCGTAAATAAATATATTGTGCAAAACGGTAAATAAGAAAAGAATTGTTGAAAGAAAAAGCGAGATAATAAAAAATAAATCAGGACTGAACCTGCGGGTTAAAGTCCCTCTGGTAAACCGATACGTAGATGGGAGTATAGCTTTAGGGATGATCTTATAGATTAGGGTTTTTGCGGCATTTCTTGGAGGGGGGATGGGTAAGTAGGCAGCGATCGATAGTTGCGTCCGAATCAAAACTTTATTTAGGCTCATCTTTATTACTATTATTTATATATAAAATGTTTGTCTAAACGATTATTAAGGGGAAAAATTGTTGTTTTTAGTTTAAATAATATTAATATTTATTTAATATTCCAAAAATCCATTTATATTTATATTGTGGAGTTTAAAAACATGAACATTTTTTTTTCAAATAATATTCATTAAGATTTACAACTGTATTATTAAATAAATAAAGTAAATTTGAGGAAATTATCAATAACGGCCTGTACACTTGCAGTGATACTACCCAATTACAGCACTCAAAAATGATTTTAAACAAGATCTCGGAGGCATCTTTTTTTTCAAACGCCTCAGAGGATTATCAGGAACTGAAGAAGAAAGGATAGAAACTTATCTGTTCGAGTGGGAATGGAGATTTTCATGATGAGAATCTGGTTTGTGCATAATCAGCAACATATTGAATATTAAGCTCTTGAAAATTTTATAGGTGAAAATAATCGGGAGTCAGTCGTTTAAAAATATTTTAATTTTGCCATGTTTCGGCTGAAACTTGTGGGCTATCATCAGGGCATTAACGCCAAACATCAACTCTTGATTTTAACAACCATTAACTCAGTAGTTATTGCTCATGGATGCCACGATGATAGCTCACAAGTTTGAGCCGAAACTTGGCAAAATTGAAATATTATTAAAAGACTGGCTACCGATTATTTTTACCTATGACTTATATTACTATACTTTGTGTACAAATATTTACCTGAAAAGATATTTTTTTCTCTTTTCTCCTTTAGTTACTTATCAAGTATTACACACATTATAAATGCTAAAATGTATATTTTTTCAAATGTACAGAATTAAAGATACCTTAAAGAAAATAAAAATTAAAACATGAGCATTAAAGCTATGTCCAATTTAAATCAGAATGAATCCTACATGATATTAAAACTCATTAAATTTTACATCGACATAGCGTATCTATGTAACTATAGAGGGATATGTCTGCTGTCCTGTGCTTACAAGGTGCTGTCGACGGTCTTATTTGGGAGGCTGCTCCCTTATGCGGAACGAGAAATAGGAAAATACCAAAGTGGTTTCAGATCAGGCAGATCGACAACAGACCAAATCTTCACTCTCCGCCTGCTTCTTGAGAAAACAAGAGAGTATAGAATTAGCACGCATCATATATTTGTAGACTTCCAACAAGCATATGATTCGGTGAACATAAATGAGGTCTACAAAGCTATGACCAATATGCAGATACCTCCTAAACTAGTAAGACTCCCACGCATGACAATGGAGGGTAACCTGCTGCGTGCGAAGGTTCGGGGACCTCTCAAGAAGCTTTAACACTGGGACTGGTGTTCGACAAGGAGATGGTTTGGCATGTCTCGTGTTTAACTTGGCTCTTGAGACAGCGGTGAGGAACTCTGGTATCCAGACCACAGGGACACTTCTAAACAGACTTGCTTGGATATGCGGACGATCTGGACATTGATGGAAGGACGCTAGAAGGAGTCAGGGAGGCTTTCGAAGCTCTTGAGGTAGCAGCTGCACGTATGGGGCTCCTAATTAATGGGGATAAAACTAAGTATATGTGTGTGAATCTAAAACACGACACCCGAGAAGCCTTTATTCCAAATCGATGTTCCTTCGCACTTCGAAAGCAAAAAACCTGTCAAAATCCACGAAGGTAAGAATATATAAGGCTTTGATCCGGCCTGTTCTAACATATGGCTCTGAAACCTGGACACTTACAAAGACTCAGGAACTGGAACTGTCCAGGTTCGAATGAAAGATCTTAAGGAGCATTATGGAGCAGCATGTGTCAACGGAGAGTGGAGGCGAAGAACGAATCTGGAGCTAAGAAGACTTTACAAAGACTTAGACGTGGTCGATGTGATTAAGTTCTCTCGATTACGATGGGCGGGCCACGTCGCAAGGATGAATCCAGAGGAAATCCCATCTTAAGTCCTATCAGAGAAATTGTATGGAACACAGAAGGTTGGACGACCAACGCTCCGATGGGAAGAGTGTGTTTCTACCGATGCATTGCCAATACTTGGCAAAAAAACGTAACTGGAGGGCAGCAGCACAAAATAGAAACGACTGGCGGTCAATGCTGGAGCAGGCCAAGACTCAACGCTTGGATCGTAGAACCGTATAATAATTATAATAGCGTGTTAAATTAAAATCGTTTTAGAGAAAATCGTAAAAATATGCTAACTGTATGTTATTAAGTTGCTATAAAATCTCAGGCCTATACTCTTCTATGAGATTTCTGTTTTATATAACGTATTGCTTTTCATCATGACTTACAACGCACGGACCATTTTGCAGGACTTGGTCATTTGGGCTCATGACACCCTAAATGTATTTCCGGTGAATTTTCCAATTCGAATAAAATCAAGATCACAATACTTTCTCTTACTATTTATTTCATATCTAGGTAAGTGAAATAAAAAATAAATACTTTATTCTTTGAAACAATAATCTATTGCATAGAATTGATTTAATATTTCATCATATCAATTTTATTTATTTAAACATGAATATTTCATCATTTCACGTTTAGGGCGTATTAGGTCAGTTTTCGAGTCATCTTGATAATAAAATATTTTTAACTTTATATATATCATTATAAATATCCAACAAATAAACTCACAACCATACTTAAAGTATCTAATGATTTCCATATTTCACAAATAAATTACTTTAAAATATTACATTTAGATTATTGAATTTATTCTTGTTTGTCATAACATTTAATTCAAAACAATATACTACATATTTATATTAATTTCTTATTAATTCCTAATAATATATTATTTTAACAAATTATTATATTTTGAATTCTAGTAATATATAATTAGCAATCTTGACTAAGAAACGTGTACTGAAATGCGACCAGAGCTTATAATCAAACTAAGATTTCTTTGATCTCGTTAAATTAAGACGTCGCTATATTAAAAAAAAAGTTGATTTATCCGACCGCATAATTATGTTATTTAATTTAAAAACGTTAACTATAAGGGTTGATTCAAACGTAAAATCTAATTGAATCAGAGGAGGTAGGAGTACTATGCCATTGAGAAGAAAAAAAAATCAAGAAAGTTTCATTGAATAGGTTGGTGTAATGGATAAGGAGTATGAAAGAAACAGAAACAAAAAACCAACTGTTTGAAACGGCTCCCAAAAATATCATTCAGAGGTGTTGAACTAAAATTTTTATGATCAAATCCTATATAATTAATTAATCTTATAACTATAACAATATTAATTATCGTCAACCTATAGTTAGTTTTAATTTTTTTTTATTTCATTAATCTACATTCAGGAAAATAATTTTAAAAAATGTATACTTGTACATTTCCTATATTTTTATAGAAGTCTCAGGGTGGATTTTTACCCTTTTCAGCAGACTACCCCCAATTTCTATTAGCTAGTCAAATTTATATTATAATTCTTATTGTTATAGTATTCATCAAGAGTTAGGGGAATATATTAAAGTATTAATATGGGAATATATGAAAATATGTTATTTATTTGGTTTAGCCTTATCTAGTATAACAAAGATCTTGGGCTGAGCATTCCCTTATATAATTTCAAATTTTTATCTTTTAATTTAATTTTTTTAATAATAAATGACGAAATGGAATAAATGGTTTGGCACATAAGTAACCATTTTGAAAGCAGGTAATTAAATTTTCATTATTTTAAAATATATTTATTTCAATTTATGTAACATTGTTGATTGAAACACCTTAATGTAATAACTTTGGAATTAGCAAGACATTTTTAATTATGGATATTGAAAGAACTGTTTCAATTCTTTTGTGAGAAGCACGTGGTTATGTGGGTAGCACGCTACTATACCACGTCAAAGGTTTTGAGTTGGAATCCCAGTCTCGGAAGAACGGGACAAAATGGGCGCTTACTCTCAGATTTTCTCAGAAACCTAATTAAATGTTTTTCAAATATAACTTTATTTAAAATCTCTTCAATTGGTTTTAAATACGGAGGTTAGTGAAAGTCGTGTGTTGTGTGAATCATTTTTGTTAAAGTATTAAAAAAAAAGGCCAATTTTTATTTAGCTCAATAATGAATTTTCATTCGCACAATATGATTAGAATTTTACTGATAAAGAATAAATCTAATTTTCTAGATTTGACCGGATGTGGCACCCGGGATTGCTCTTCAAGCTCAAAACCCATTTACCCCAATCCTAGTCTTCCGATCCTATCTATCAAACCACTCCTTCCGAGTTAGCTGTGGTTCAGAATTTTCCAATCATTATATTGTTGAGGCTGGTGTTCCTCAAGTCAGCTAAACATTCTAACATCAAACGCATCCAATCCTTCCAATCCAAAGTCCTCTGAACAATAGTTAATGCTCCTTATTACGTTACCAACTGTACCCTACACCATGACCTTAATATTCCATTTGTTTTAGACCTGGTACCATCCAAATTCTCCAGATTTCATCAGAACCTTACTCATCATCCTAACTCTCTAGCACAATCCCTATCCAGCACCACCCATCCCTACAATCCTCCTCGAAGATTGAAATGGCAGTGGCCGCAAGACGTATTGAAAACATTTAAAATAGAGTTCTGACACTGGTCAGATCCTCCACTCATGTACGGTATATTTGTGGCTACAGCGCCCTAACTCAGCCTCCACTGGCTCACACCAGTGATGCGGCTGAGATTAAGGCGCTGGAATGCCTTGGATTTGATGAAAGCGCAGTCTGGGGTCCCTTTAGCAGTTGTATATATTGTTTATAGTTATGATTGTTTGTATGATGTTTATTCATTTGCCAACTTTGTATTTATCTCAATTATAGGTTGTTCTTTTGTTTTTTTATTTATTATTATTTAATTGTATATATATATATATATATATATATATATATATATATATATATATATATGAATTTATTTATTTTCTATTTTATGTAATTTGACTATTGTTATTATTTTTTGTATATATTGTATGAATGTGGTCTTATATCACTATTACTATTGTTAATTTTGTAACAGATTGTAATATATCTCAATAAATAAAAAAATAAAAAAATGTCTAGTATGAACGTAAATTTAGTCAGTAAAATCTGATATTTCATCTGAGATATTTTAATAAATAAACATTAAATCAAAAAAACATAAATAGAACAACTACATGATAAAAATTCGCAAATACTTAAAAAAGTTCCATGCCGTGGATCTTAATTTGATTTTCTAAAGCTTTTCTCGCCCTTCCAAAGATGTATACGCTTGCTATGAAATTTCTTTGACGTTCCTCGTTCCTTCACTGTATTCCCTCTTTTATATTCAAAGAACGAACACTGACATAACTAGTTCCCACTTTATTTTCAAGTCCTGAATTACAGCAACTTCTTTTTCCGCATTATTTTAAAAAAAAAATTAAACATCTTCCTTATAATAGATTTCATTAATTCGCAATTCTTACCATTAACAGCAACTTAGAACAATTGACAGTTAAATTAGCTTTTATTCGTGTAAGTAGAAAGATTAATTATAATAGATCAAGATTTATTCACTTCTTAAAAATTCTTATGTAGTTAAAATGTTAAATAACTATGAATTATTCGACCTACTTAAAATATCTATGAATTGTTTTTTTTTCACGTCGCAAAATAACATTGTGCTCCGTAAAAAAAAAAAAAGCTATGAAAATCTTTAGCACAACAAATTTGTTAGATTACTTTTTTGATGCAATATGATTCAATTAGGTTATTTACCAACAGAATAACCCGTTTTGTTTGTCGTAGCTGAATAAGGGAAGTAAGATATTTTTTTTTTTTTTTTTTAATAGACTAACTGATATTTATAACTGTATAATAAAATACATTCTGTAAATGTGATACAAGATATACTATCAAGATTCACATGTAGAATTGAATAAAGTTTATTATTGGCCTGTTACATTTAGGACCAAACTGGTCCTCTCTTACAATGAACAGGGATTGTATATATATATTTATATTTAACCTTGAGTCAGGTCTTAAGGTAGTCGATAACGTCGGATAGTTTCTTGTCGTTTCAGTCTTGTATGAGGGTTCCAAGTAAGACGTTTGTCAAAGTGCAGTAAAAGATATCGGATTTGTTCAGCTGGGGCAATAGGAGTGTTATTGAAGGATACTGTTGGGCAGGATGTCGTAGGTTGGCGACGAAGGATAGAGGTTATATGGTGGGATTAATTGGAATTTATTTTTATTCTTCAGTTCTGACGTTATGATTCATACTCTCTGTTGTGGGATTGAAGAGTTAGGGAGGCAATAGTTGGATCGTTGTTGACTGATAGCACATAAGTGTCATCAGCAAAGGTAGAAAGGAAATGGTTAGGATGGGATGGATATAAACTGTATAAAGAGTGGGTCCTAAAATACTGCCTTGAGGAACACCAGCATACTAATTAAAAAGGGATGAGTAGGAAATATTTTTATTTACTTTGAAGGATCTGTCAGTGAAGTAGGACTGGATAATAAGGAAGTACGGAGGAGGGGAGGATTTGCGGAGTTTGTAAAGTAATGCCGGTTGCCACACTCGGTTAAAGGCCTGACGATAAAACAAAAACAAAAAAAAAACAAACAAATAAAAACTGGAATGTTTTTATGTGATAAGAATAAATATAATTAAACACCACAAGAGTTCTTATTATGGTGACTTAAAGATTCCACACCTTGGCTAGATAAAATTTGAAAGGACCTAAATAACGCAAAAATAAGTCCAGCCGACATCCTAGAAAGAGACACCTTCAGACACAAAGTAGACAAATAATAAGTTATATCAGAGCAACCAAAAGAAAAACAGTACAGACCAAATAGGTCGGATGAGTGAAAAACAAGCCTTTTCGGAATAAATGAAAGCTTACTGAAGAACTCAAAGAAGAATTGATCAAGTTATTTTTTAACGTCATCTATTTTGGGGAGAATTCGCCAATAATAATAATAAAACACCATATTGAGCTAGAAACATCTCTTGTAGGATTGCATTTCCTTAATAAGTTTATGTTATCAATGAAGCATATAATTGCATTTCCGTTATAAACTTGGGTAATCAATACGGTATGTTATGCCATTTGCGATATAATCTATAATTAGCCATCCCACTCAAATAGGTACGGACATCGTTTGATGTCTGCCCAAACCACAAAATCAAGCTATAACGTAATGTTAACAAGCTGCAGTAGAATGGTTTGTCAACATTTGCACCCCCAAGTTGAAGGATGAGCCCATCCATCTCGTAAATTAAGTAATCTGTTAGACGTGTAAATCTAGAAGTCTCTGTAGATCGCCAATAGGAATATTATTAGCAATATTAATATTTTAAACACGAATAAAGCTTTGGCAGTTGGAAATTGTTTTCAGATATGTTGAAAATTCAAGAATTTCTTTAAAAAATCCAAATTTATAATTCGAATACTCATAATTGTTAAAATTCACTGTTATATTATACCTTAAACATTGTTACCGACATCATTTGGTTAAGAATAAAGTTCATATAAACACACATGTGACTATATAAGAAAATCTATACATCTTTTTGTTAAGTCTTAAATTTCATGTAATATAGAAAACTCCAAACAAAACAAAATTACAAATCCCTTAAAGGAAAAGTTTAGTAATTCAGCTAATCTCAGATGCAGTTTTTCTTTTTTAAGTTCTAGAAAACTTTCGTAAATTCCTACAGAACTTTTACCGAACTGCTGTGAGGTAATCTCTTATTATATCTATGTTATATTGTACATTTTTGTGTTGGTGCAGATGGGTTGGTGTGAAGAGAAGGGAAACTCCAATGAGATTGCACCAGGGCTAGGGAAAGTTTTAAATATTGCTAGCTAGTTTAGAAGTTTCTCTATTGAATCGAAATAGTTAATGAGAAAAAGTTTTCCTAGACGAAAATAGCTTTGTGAACAGTAATAAAAAAAATTTGCATAGTCAAAGGGTTACATTTTAAAAAAATATTACAAAAAACGGATTAAAAAAAATGTCAACTTATTTATATTTTCATATATGGAAGTATTTAGTATATATATATAGTTATGTATTATGTTTCAGCCGAATGCTTTTCTAGGACAGAGGTAGAAGCTGCATAAATTAATATATTTAAAGTAGAAAGATATTTATTTTATTGGCTATTCTTGACATATCAGCCATGGAGTTTGGCCCATTTGGTGTTAATGGTTATTATTATTAAATAATAGTATCATGGATATTACATATGGAATAGTTACAAATGATAATATTATATCATATAAATTAATAGGTAAATTCCAAATTGCTTAATGGAAGATCTTAATGAATATTCTGACACAAATTATGCAGATTGGTCCTTTTCTCAAATGTATATAGTTTCTAGAAAAAAAAAAAAATAAATAAAAAAAAAAAAAAAAAAAAATATATATATATTATATTATATTATAATATACATATCTATTACTTTTAACCACATCATCAATATTTAGAACGTTTTCTGAGGTGATTGTTTATTGTTATGAATGATGTAACTCGCCAGGTAAAATTCCCTTTCTATACAGAGTGTAGGGCATTGCAATAACAGGTGCTCTAAGTTTTCGGTGATATGTTCTTGACACCATCTACATTTTTTCCCCTTTTTTTGTATTTTAAGTGGAATCCTCGTTAAAAAGTTTCAAGCTTTCATTATCTGATATTCTAAGTTGGCTAACGATTCTCTGTTTATTTATAAAAACATGATAAGTTAAATAATCTTGCGGCTAAAGGCTGTCAAAGTTACAAATAGTTCTATAAAGTAGATTGTATTTAGATTTGAGAGCTCTATCAATGTCTATAGAGTGGAGATGGGTCTTTACTTTTTCGATAGTTAAATGTTTATTAGTAAGTAAAAATTCGGTTTTAGCGCTTCGAAAAAGTATTCTTCAATATCAATCTCTGCTGCTAATTTTCTTATTTGTGAGATCCACCTAAAACCTGTGTATATGTATATTATAGTACATTATATACATATATATATATATATATATATATATATATATATATATATATATATATATATATATATATATATATATATATATAATGTATGTATGTAATTAATAAATATTAATGCTTTCCTAGAACTGTAATTAAAATACTGCTTTCCTGATTACTATTAACGTTCATACAATATTAAAAAACGTAACTGGAATTAGGACATGACGAGTATCAGCGAAGGTGGCATCGTTTTAAGTCTCCCTTCTTCGTTTCATCCCCCAGCATCTGGCCCGACTCCTGGTTTGTCTCCAAAGCCCCAAATGACTTCTCCTTATAGTTGGCCTCTCCTATCCGTTGCTGGAATATGACTCCTTCCGTGGTATGCCTTGACGTTCTCCTTGGATGGACTTTGACTCCTTTCCGAATTTACATCCTCAATCCTTTTATCTCTCTCCCCTCCTCTCCAAAATACTATTTTTTGTATTTGACAACAGTAGGCGCTTCTGATATGACAACTCCTTTAGATGAGGGGTGTGTTCGGCAACCTCTTTGAAGTGTTTTTTTTAGTCCATTTTCGCAGTTAGATGCAGGTCCTCTGCCCTCGCATTTCACATAATTTAGGAATTTTTTTTGGGAGCTATTGCTTTATATTCATATGTTACTTCAGTTGTGACTCTGAAAGAAAATCTATGTCATTGGGAGTTGCCTATCCGATGGTTCTTGGGTTACCATCAATATATGGAAGCCCATCCTGATTTCCC
Organism: Piezodorus guildinii; assembly: GCA_023052935.1. Classification (NCBI taxonomy): domain Eukaryota; kingdom Metazoa; phylum Arthropoda; class Insecta; order Hemiptera; family Pentatomidae; genus Piezodorus; species Piezodorus guildinii. The sequence goes on from CM041295.1 coordinate 51,751,863, forward strand.
CTCACGTATTATATTCGCCCAAATTATATCAGCAATTATTGGAACAATTAGTCTTGGACGTATACTAGATATTAATCTAAACATCGTTACGGTTATCATAGCATTAGGTCTATTTCGATATAAATTGCGAAATCTTAATCAACATAGTGCATGATAATAGATCGACTCGATTTTAGAGTGTGTTAATAATTTGACCTTAATTATATTTTTTTGTAGTCTCAAAGTACTATTAGTACAGCCCTAATTGAAACAAATTATAATATTAACGAATCTTTTTTAAAAATATTTAGCATTTCATTTGGCAAAATGATTAGAATTTATTAAAATCTGCAAGAATAATTAGATGAATAAATACCATCTTTGACTAAATCATAGCTATAATGTATAATTATTTTCAATAATGAATGTTTGTTATCTCGAAAAACAATTTAAATGATAACGTCTAAATAAAGAAATCTTTTGCGTGGAACACCCGACTTTCACTTACCTCGGTTGTTAAAATCAATTTTAGAACCATTAAATAAAGTTATATTTGGGAAAAGTTTAAATAATTATATTAAATTTCGTTGGAAACACATGTTTTAGATATAATAATTTAACTGAATAAAATTATTATGTATAAAAATGACTTAATTGTATGCCCTATCCGTCACCTTTCATTACCTTAAATAATTTTGTATATAATATAATTTTTTTTTAGAAAATAGTTAACCTTCTAAGGTATATTATAGATCTATAGTAATATTCTTTTATTCGGAAAAAAAAATATTTTGCAGTCTTCAAGCGAATTTAAGTGTTTCCCGTTATTAATATTATATTTTTCATGGGAGGGGGGGGGGTAAATACTGGAAAACTATTTTAGTGCGTTCTCCAGTCCTCGAGCAAATTAAAGGGGGGGGGGGGCGAAGATAAGCGTGTTTTGAAGGTCTGGTGAATAGGATAGGTGGGGGTTCACATCCCAGGCAAACTCCAATAACTTCTGCCAGGTCTGCAAAGACACGTGAGCACAGGAGTTATCGTGATGGAAAACTGTACCTTTGTTATTATCCAATTCTGGGCACTTTTGCTCAACCATCTCCTTTAATTTTTAGAACTGGACACTGTATACTACAGAATTAATGGTCTGGTGGTGACTAATGCTTGATTTTGATCATCAACAGTTGAAGGACGACCCGAACGTTCAAATTTCTGGTTCTGAATCGAACAAACCATTAACGTTGCTTTCCGTAAGGTGTCATCGTCAGATTCACTACAAATTTTGTTAACCGTCTGTGCAGAGGATTTTCTTTTTTTTTTTAATAATAATCATTATTTTTTTATTGAGATTTATTTAGATATACTACATTTAGTTTTCAAAATGAACAATAATAATAGTGATACGAGATCACATTAATTCAGTATTTACAACAAACAATGACAAAGTCGAATTACATTAAAATATAAAATAAAATGAATCATATACATATGTATATATACACAGAAGAAAAAGAAACAAACCAAACCTATAATTAATTTTTTTAAGATAATATTTATTGCAATATATATATTAAAATACACAAAACATAAAAAATGATGTTCCAAAGTGTACCAGTCTCTTAAGTAGTCACATAACATAACATAGGATATAGACACATTAATAAATTAAAGAAAAATAAATATAAAAAACTTGGACAATATGATTGAAATATACACAAAGATCATACACACAATCATAGCTATATACGGTATTTACAATCTGCTAAAGAAACTCCGGACTAGGTCTTTCCCTCCACTTGTGAAGGGAAAAGCAGAATCCAAGAGATCTCAGCGCCTCTCTCTCAGCCGCGTCACAAGTATGTACCAGTGGAGGCTGAGCTAGGGCGCAATAGCCACAAACATACAGTACATGAGAGGAGAATCTGACCATTGTAAGAACTCCAATATACAATAACTGTTTCCACGTCTCGTGGCCACTGCCGTTTCAATCTACGTGGAGGAATGTAGGGGTCGGTGGAACTGGATAGGAATTGTGTAAGAGGGTGAAGATCATGTATAAGGTTCTGAAATGAATTTTTATCTTCCATTTTAAGGAAGCAAAATGCCACCTAAAGATCAGGAATATCGATTGAAACTGATGCATAAAAGCACCTTAACTTATTTGTTTTTAGAATATGTAAGCATTATTGACCAAAATTGATTAAATTTAAAATTGATTTTACAAACACAGATAGGATTAAATTGGAATTTTCTAAAACTCTCACCTTTTATTAGTAATAATTATTTTAATAAATAGTTAATTATCTATTTTTCTAGGAGCGTTCACTCCTTAATACTCTGCTTAGCACAGTTTTCATCATGGAAACTATCTCAAGACCTGTATCACTCAATTATTAAATTCATTCATTTATATAATTAATTTGTAATCTAAGCTGAATTGTGTTAAATCGGGGGAAGGCGGGGTGCACATTTACTAATGGCTTATTTCCGGCTTTGTTCTGATTATCTTGAGAGGACCAGATGTCGTTGCAGAGATGATCTTGACTCGCCGTGATTGAATTCGCTAACTAGCTACATTGTTTCTCATTGCTTATTGAATTGAAACAATTACAGATTACGATGTTGGTTAATAAATGTATTTTTGTACAAAAAAAAAAAAAAAAAAAAAGAAAAAGTTGGCAGTTATAAAGCACTACTTTCACTTGTCTCGGTTGTTAAAAACATTTTAAGTACTATTTAATAAAGTTATATTTAAACATATTTTAAATAATTTTATTCAGTTTCGTTAGAAGCATACGTTTTCGATTCAATATTACAAGAATATAAAATTGTTATGTACAATAATCACAAAGTGTATGCCCTATTCGTCACTTTACAGTACCTTATACAACATATCTTGGCCTAAACACTTCCTTGTACAGCGATTGGTCAAAAACGGTAAGGTTACTTACTGTACTATATGTACTGGAACCCAACACTATTTCTATCCTTTAGCAGTATAATAAATTTTGTAGATCCTTACCAATAAAACCTTGTTCTTTCTTTTATCTTTTTCCACTTGAACTTATGAATTTCTGGTATATTGAAAACGAATTTTTTTTTTTATTTATTTTTTTTTTTATTCGTATATATTACAATTTGTCATAATAGAGAATAATAATAGTGCTACAGGATCTCATTCATACAATATTTACAATATAAACAAAAGGAAAGTCAAATTACATAAAATAAAATCAAAATAAGTAAACGTATACAATAACAAAATTAAGTATACAGAATAAATACAAATAAATGAAGTCAACAAATAAATAAACAAAACATGTCACATTCATACCTATGTACAATATTTACAATCAGCTCGGGAACCCCGGACGGGGCTTGTCCTCCCACTTGTGGAAGGACAAGCAGAGTCCAAAGGATCCCAGCGCCTCCCTCTCAGCCGCATCACTGGTGAGAGCCAGCGGAATGAAAACGAATTAATAACGTCTTATGAATCGTTTTATAAGATTTGTCTTTGGATTCTGCAGGCGTGACCATATTTCCGGCTATTCTATCGAGTTAAAGTGGTTTAATCCTTCTCTACGACAGAAATATTTCCATAGTTCTTACCTTTTCCAAACCTTAAAAAATATAAAACCTTTATATATAACTGAAAACCTCCCCATCCGTTTTTACACCCCTTCATTGAACACAATCAATTAATATTTATATGGAACTTCGTCCATTTAAATTAACTTTCTTTTCATTTTTCACTCGTTTTTCATCTTGTTATCATTTGCTACCTGTCGCAATCCGTATAACTATCTCTCCGTCTTTCTTCAAGAACAAACTCTTTCATTATCTTCATGAATCTCAATCTCCGTATCGTTGTAAAAGAAATGGATATCTGTGCGTTTTTCATGTGTGTATAAAAATGTATATACAATTGTTCATGCATTACATCGAAATGAGACCAGACAATAAGCTATTCTTTGTTTTTGTTGTTTTGGTAATAAGGACAAAAAAAAAACTGCGAGTCGTTATTATTTCCTAAAACATCTTCAGAAGACGATTAACTTACCTGTGATAAAAAAATAAAATAAAAAATAATAATAATACAAAATATTTATATGTACATCAAGTTTTCTGAGAGAAAAGGATGAAATCGATTCTAAAAGGACTAAATCAAAAATAATAAAATAGAATAATAGGAACAATAAATATGAAGATTAAATAGGAACCGTAAACATAATAATTATATATATATATATATATATATATATATATATATATATATATATATATATATATACGTTAAAATTATTTGGTAGTGTTAAATGAGCTGATATAAACGAATGTTCTTCACCAGCTGAATAACACCCGATCACTATCGCTTAATGCCTCTGAGAGTTTACGTACAAATCCCACGTATTACAAATTCTCTTCTGTAACGAGGACACTCTTCGAAAATACGACTTACTGTGAGAGTCACTTTACACAGTTGACATTGAAGTGGATCCCTTCGTGCCATGAGTGAGGCGGCAGTGTCCTATCCTCATGCGGGCGATAACTACCTCCTCATACCTGCACTTTCTTAATGATATGTTTTGTTTATTTGTATTTGGTACAAGAATAAGATTTTTTTTTTCATTTCATTTATGCATTATAGTGGTCCAGGTTTTTAAAGTGTATATTATTGTTTTTTCAAGCCTTGTGAACTTATTATAACTTATAATGAAATTGTATAAAATTAATGATGACGTACTTAATATTATGCAGTGCTTCTCTAAGGTTAAAACTGTATCGTTTAAACTTAATTATTTTCCAGTTTCTGTGAGAAAAAAAAAGTAATATACATAGCGAAATCAGTAGGATGTAAACTTAGGAACCTAATGAACGAGTGATATATGAAGATTTAATATATTGTCGTTGCGGAGCTAATGCTTCCATCTTCGATACCGTATTAAAAAAAATGTTTTCCATGCGCGAATAAAGATGTATATAAAATTGTTTATGCATTACATCAAAATGAGAGCAAACAATAAGCAATTTTTTGTTCATTTGTATGTGTTCAAAGAATAAGAGAATTTTTCGTTTTCATTTCATTTATACGTTATAGTGGTCCAAGTTATTAATGTGTATATTATGGTTTTTTCAAGCCTTTTGAACTTATTATAATTATAACTTAGAATGACAGTGTTTAAAATAAATGGTGACGTACTTAATATTGGGGGGTGCCTACTCTAAGGTTAAAACTTTGTCGTTTAAACCTAATTATTTTCCAGAATCTGTTAAAAAAAAGTAATATACATAGCGAAATCAGTAGAAAATAAACTTAGAAACCTAATGAACGAGTTATGGCCTTAGGGTATTGGAGAAAAGGGATTTTCCAGAATGGTTTTCTTTTTTCCACTTTTTACTTTGCCGACAAGATTAGAGGGAATATATTGTCGTTGCGGGGCTAATGCTGCCATTATGTCTCTTCTAATACCCCTAGCCTTCAACATTAACGCACCTTCTACTAATGCCTATTGCCTTGTTTTCTAAACGCTAACGTCTGTTTTTCTTCGCATTTATACCGCTAATTATTTTTATTACCATACTTACTTTATTACATTAACATTCACATCAGTTTGTTTTGTTTATGGACTCAGTAATTCTTGAAGAAAGCCTAGTTGTTTTAGTAAGATGTACACTTTCGTAAATAGAATCATCAACGTTTGTCTTGATGCTGTAATTATTCTGAAAACGCGTTACGTGGTAAAATTGAGGATTTGACAATATTTTTTAATTGCGCTTCACTTTTTTTTCATACATTCCTACCTTACTGACAGATAGTTTTAAAATAATTCCTATTCATCCTTTTTTTCTCAGTCTGCTGGTATTCCTCAAGGTAGTATCCTATAACCCATTTTTTACAGTTTATACAGCTGATATCTCCATCCTTCCTTACAGTTTTTTTTTTCTACCTCTTCTGATAAATCCCATCAAATAACCTTAACTCTTCCTCGTAAACCTATGACTTTCTGCCCTACAGTATTTTAGCGTGTTTCTAATAATTTGAGGATGTACACAGTTTCACACAAAACAAAGGTTTATTGAATGCAATGTGGATAACATATTTTTTATAGCCTTTTTTAATAATCAAAATACACCATATGTTTTTATCAATTGATTACCATTGTTAAAAAAATATATCGTTCTGATGTATAGTTATAGTTGGTTTGCCAATGCGCTTAAAATAAATATATAATTAAAAAAAATAATAGTAAGAAAAATAATGAATAATTGAACTGAAAATAATAATCGAAAATTTGGAAAAATTAAATTTATCTAAAAATCAATGCTCCATTACATTGGCAAACTAACTTTACTTAACCACTTTGGCATCATGTGACACCGCTACAGTATCAATCATCTACATGACTATTGCATGGTGGATTGTGAGCCATATTACAACCTATTTCTGACTTGGTTGATCTTATTGGCATTAAAATACTAACTATATTGAGAACTTATAGTCGACAGTTGAAATTATCGTATGTAGAAATAATCGGGAGTCATTCGTTTTTGAATAGTTTTATTTAGCGGACGTTTCGGCTTAAACTTGTGGGCCATCCTCAGGGCTACAAACATCAGAACAACAAAAGAGATACATATCAATATGATAATGTGGTAAATGAAATTTGATTTTTGTAAAAAAGGGATGGAATCATTTAGTTGGGTATATAAATTCTTTATTTGCTGTCATGTTTAAAAACTAAACGGTGATGGGGGAAGCAAGATGATAAGAATTTTTTCATTTTTTGAGATAGAGATAGGATGTATAGAAACGATCTGTACTGGGGAACTATGACGGATCGTTGAGAGTGTGCGGTGGTGGAGTGAGGGTTGGAAGAAGTTTTAACAAGGTTTTTAATTAGTTTAGTGGTCATTTTTTAGCTGTTTATTTAATTCTTAAGTTTTTATTTCATACTTATCATCATCTTATTATTATTATTTGTATGTGTAATTTTTTCATTTATTTATTTATTTATTGAATTTTACAACTGTATATACATTAATATAAGTAAAAGTCTTTAATTACAATAAAGGGAGTGAAAAGGCTTGTGAAGAAACTACCCAGTGGTAGAACTTCGATGCTTATTTAAGTAAGTAGGTCCCGAGGCCATCTTCTTTTCAATCGCCTCGAAGGGTTATCAGGAATATGAGAGGTTGATAGGTTGCGAACAAGAGGGTTTATGTGAGTTGGGAGTTCGGAATTAAAAGTGGTATATCTGGTACGAGAAAGGTTCGCGACAAATGGGACATTAAGGTCGTTATGGATGATTTTATTTATTACGAAGTAAGGAGCATTTAAGATTTTGCGAAGGATTTCGGATTGTAAGGATTGGATGTGGGAGAAATTAGATTGTTTAGTAGAGCCCCAAAGCTCGATCCCATATGTCCATAACTCATTCATGACAACCTTAATGCCCTTGATGTGGTAGCGATTTGGACGAAGGAATGTATCTGTCCTTTCAGGACAAACTCCATCCCGTACTCTAACAAACTTGTTTCTATACTTGCTACCTTTTTCGGAGGACTGGCAATGAGTAATTTCTTTACATGTATACAAGCCATTGTTTATTATTTACACATATTCACTGATTTAAGTGAACATAATAAAATGAATAAAAGTTGCTAATAAAATGTTTATATCACTTTTAATTTTTACTTCTCAAAAAATGAAATATAAAGTTAGAGTAATAAGCGTAAAAAAGTTTTCAACTCAGAGTTTTTGACAGAAATACGTGATTTGCGGGAATGTGCGTGTGTTTCAGTCGAGCTAAAAAAAAACACGAAAATAATGACATCCAATCCAAGTTACCCCCAAAATTGACATCCGGACGTGCCACTTAATTAGTCGATTTCACAAATGTTTAATAAACTCGCGGTATAATTAAATGGGCTTTAATATCTTTTACGTTATATCCTCATTGAAATATTCATTCAGGGACTTAATGGCGAATTTATGTCATCATCCAAAGAGCCTCTGATTTATTTAAATAATTCGCCATTTCTCTTAGTTTACTGTAATACATTTTTTTTCAGTAACAGAAGAAACGTTTTTACAGATTAACTGTTTTTTATCGAAATAAGAACAGTAATATCAGTGTATAATTTATCATTAGTTTAATATTTATATGTATATATTATATATATATATATATATTATATTATTATATATATATATATATTATATATATATATATATATATATTATATATATATATATATATATATATTCTCAAATATAGAGCCATCTATCAGCCATTGCAGAATAGCGTCACGATTGAGAATTAAAATAAATCCACCAAAGCACCTTCACTCTACGTTGTAAACCTATGACTTCCTGTCCCGCTGTTTCCTTTAATCATACCCCACTCACCACTGTAGCACAAACACGATACTTTGGAATTCATCTTGACAAACGTCATACATGGAATCCTCATAAAAGACCAAAACGACAAACTGCTCGAAGATATCGACTATTAACACACTTACTTGACAAAACTCATCCATAGAGACCAGAATATCCCACTAGTTGTAGACATTGTCCAAAAAAGATACACCTGCTTTCATTACAAACTACCCGGCCATGCAAACCCGCTTTTTCGTATCCTCTCATATATATATATATATTATATATATATATATTTATATATATATATATATATATATATATATATATATATATATATATATCTATTCCCGATAATCCTCTGAGGTGTCTGAAAAGACGGTGGCCTCGAGACCCGCTGTTCAAATAAACAGTGAAGTGCTACGCATGGTAGTCTTTCTCTACACTTCTCAAGCCAATTTTCTGTAAATAGCTTATTTACTGATTGTAATATCTACAGTTGTAAACTTCAATAAAAGATTTTTTAAAAAATCTTAAATATACGTTTCTATTTAAACTTATTGCAATTTATTTTTATTTCTAAAATTTCCTGCTTATTTAAAGCTTTATAAATTAATATCAAGATGAAGTGAAGTTGAAGATTTGTGACGCGCGCGATAAATGTTTTCGTATTTTTCTTTTTTTAATTCATTAAATATAATTATCCAGTTGCCAATGTTTTTGTTGTATTTTTTACGACAATAACTTCAAAGAAGAGGAGCGATTTTAAATTAGAGGGATTACTACATTTTAAAAATAAGGTTTTATTTTCTTTTGCTACTAATTAGTACTTAATTAATGGAAGGCTGTTTATTAAAAATGGAACATCTTTAAGAGCACTAAAGGCTGAGTTCCGGTGCTTTGAGGATTAATTTTCGTGACGACATAGTGGCTTATTGTTAAGTACTTGGGTAAATATTTCTGCTCAGATTCTTGTAGAAGTTTGAAGTGCTTAGAAAAGTTTCTTTCGTGTAGGTAGATAACTCAAAAGTTTCTGGAAGCCCTCTCGCAGTCTGATTTAAAATAATTCATAATTAATACAGATAATAATAAAAAAGCTTCTTGTCAAAGTAAATTAACTAACAATTGTAGGACCCCAAAAGTTTTTCACAAATTTTGATGATTTTTCAAAAGTAGAACTAGGCATTAAAACATTAGGCTCTGCAAAATATTAAGGCCAACGGTCTCCAGTAGTCGCGTAAAAAAATCTGAAAGTTTGCACATGAAAAACACATTTTATTCTATATCTTAAATAGTAGCAAAGGTAGAAAAATAAGTTTGGTGTCAAAATTACCCTTTTTCAAAGAAGTATAATAAAACAAAATAAGTTATAGATGGAATAATCGTGAGTCAGTCTTTTTCTAAATATTTTAATTTTGCCGACGTTTCGGCTCAAGCTTGCGAGCCATCATTAGGGCTACAAACATCAGAACAAAAGAGTTAAATATTAATGTGATAATGAAAATTTTTCAATGTAGTGACAATGATAACATTTAAAACAAAACAGAAAATATATTAACATACTTAAATATTATAGATACAAATAGTGATAATATGATAAACAATATGAAGATGATAAGCATAAAACTTTAGATTTTAATATAGAAGTAAAAAATTAAAAATAAACGTACCATTACTGAGCCATGTCAAAGCATGAACTGAGAAAAACCTTGCTTGTATGCAATGCTTGGACATTGCTCAGTAACGGTACGTTTATTTTTAATTTTTTACTTCTACATTAAAGTCTAAAGTTTTATATATATCATGATCATATTGTTTATAATATTATCATTATTTGTATCTATAATATTTAAGTATGTTGATATATTTTCTGTTTTATTTTAAATTTTATCATTGTCACTACATTCAAAAATGTTCATTATCACATTAATATTTATCTCTTTTGTTTTGGTGTTTGTAGCCCTGATGATGGCTCACAAGCTTGAGCCGAAACGTCGGCAAAATTAAAATATTTATAAAAAGACTGACTTCTGATTATTCCGCCTATAATAGTTTCTACAGTCGACTATACATCTTCAATAAAAAAAATAAGGGATTAAAATATTTAAGATTTATGCTTTGATAATATTCCTAAATAAAATAAATAATCTTGCCAAAACAGTAATTTTATTAAGTTTATTTTTAAAAAATATGCTCAGATTAAGAATCCTTTTCGGAAGTGAAGAAGACAGTTTTTTAGTGAATAATACAAAGAAAGCTTATTAAAATTGCTGTTTTGGAGGGAATATTCATATTTTTTAGGATAATCACCAACCAAAAAACTAAAATATTTTAATGCCTTTTTTAAAATATTATTCCACTTTGAAATTGTGGTTTTTAAACTTTCTGTTTTTTTGTTTTTTTTTATGTGAATACTGGGGAACGTTGGCAATCAATATTTGCAGAGTCTAATTGTTTAATGTCTAGTTTTACCTAAAAAAAAAAAAATCATAAAAATTAGTGAGACCCATATTGATCTTCTGCTTGTAAGAAGATCGGGTAGTTATGGTAAACTATGGCTAATCAGACGATGGCTTAGTAGGAATCCTAAATTTGTCTATCCAGGTTTGATTAGGATAATGATCTATAACGAGCACCTGATAATAAATAACTATAGTACAATAAAAAAAACTTCTTGTTACTATATATTAACTACGATGATCTGTTTTTTATTGATTAGTGCTGATGATGTCAGTGAACCGCCAAAAGATTTTTTAGTTTGTAACTCGTTCAGGAATTATTGGAAAACGAAGGACTAACGTGGTTATCAATAAAGTGGATATGGTTTAACAGAGTTGCTACTTCGTCTAAGTTATATGGTGACACTTTGAGGGTTGTATATATATGTTATATAACATCACTTACCGAAGCACATTGACCAAACTGATTCCAAAACATAAGGTCCCCAGAATCAAGCATTGCAGCTTGGACTGAAGTGTTGCTGCAGAAGGGGTTATCGGTTTGTTGCTCATTATTGGTTCAAAATTGTATTTCCAAGTTTTCATTGAAACATCTTATTTAATTAAGTGGTTATATTAGACGTAGTCACACAAATTGTCGAATAACAATAATTAATAGAATATTTTTAATTATATCAGTAAAATATTCGGAAAGGACTTGTAATTTTGCATTACCAATACGTACACGTTCAAATGTTACATTTTCGAAACGTTTTATTAAAACAGTAACCTAAATATTAAAAAATTAAACTTGAAAGTGGTAATAAATTGTTGTAGATAGGAATTGGACGACCTAGTGTACTCTTTTGAGCGGCCAATGAGATACCTGAATTTAGTCACCTTACATGTCATCATGGCGAAAAATTTTAATTGTGACGTCGACCTAGCCTTAAGCCCCACCCTATTTCCCGCCATCACCCAACCTAAACCGTAAGTCACGCTCCTTTTTAATCACGTAATTGGTTCTATAACCAGTCACGTGACAATTCATATTTGATTTTATAACTTGACCTAACTTTAACCATCTAGCTTCTCGTCCTTTTTTAGTTACGGGCCACCTTTCTCCCTAGGGGTGGGCATAATCGAATGATCGAGCGATTAATATGGTACTATTTCGTCATCGATTATGGTTAAAAAATTCAGTTCGAATGATCATTCGTTTCTCCATACCGATTAATTCGATAATCGATTAATTCGAATGATTGAAATAATCAAATGATCTGATAATCGTCATTCGATTATGCCCACCCCTATTCCTCCCCTCCGACGACATTACGTAAACTAGACCACGCCTCTTTTTAGTCACTTGTTCTACGAAACAGGTTGATTAAGGTAAGTTCGAAGCCTGAATTCTAATTCGAATTTTCCACTTACGATGGATGACGTCATAGGTCACGTGACGAAATAGGCTGCTCAAAAACTTGCGCCTACTCGCCTAATTCTTATATGCTCGATTTTTTTTTTTAAATATATTATTATTAATCGAAAAGCGTTAAAGTACACTAAGCTAAAGAACAAGAAAAATTTTATAATTTTTTAATCTTTTGGTTGTGCAAGCTAAGGCCTTTTTCGGATAGCCCTATATACTCTTGAGTCATAGAACCTTATCAAAGATTTTCTTATTTAATCTATTTCCGTCTATTCTCACCATATGACCATAAAATCTCACTCTTCGTTTTCCTCTTGTTGTCTTTATATCTTCTATCTTCCTGTACAGTTCTTGATTATGCCTAATTCTATATTCTCCCTCTACTTTCTTAGTCCCGTATATATTCTTTAAGATTTTTCTCTCTATTTTTAACAACTCCTCCATACTTGAGAAGCCCCATCGATTTCGCACTACCGGTCTCCATGCACGTTAAGATTTCTTTTAGTTTTTCAATTTATGAGAGGACAACCCACTCCACTATCCAGCAATGCTATCATGTGGTGTACGTTATCTCCTCAGCATTGGAGCCCAAACTGCACGGGAGCTTTCCTCGATGTAGAGCAAGCCTTTGACCGAGCATGGCATCTGGGATTGTTTTACGAACTCCGAAAGTTCCTTCCCCCTACATACTTCCTCATCATTCATTCTTACCTTACTCATAGATCCTTCAAAGTAATTCACAATAATTCCAATTCCTCCACTTTTACTCAGGATGCTGGTGTTCCTCAGGGCAGTTTCCTTGGACCCATTCTTTACAACATATATCCCAACCCATCCTTCCACCTTCCTTTCTACTTATGCTGATGATACCTGTGTATTTCAGTCAATAATGATCCCACAATTGCCTCTCAAACCCTTCAATCCCACATCAGAGAACTTGAAGTATGGTGTCAGAATTGGAGGATAAAGATAAATTCTAATAAATCCCACAAATAACCTTAATTGATGACATCCTGCCCTACTGTTTCCTTCAATAACACTCCGCCTGTTCCAGTCGAACAAATCCGATATCTAGGACTCTATCTGGAAAAACGTCTTACTTGGAATCCTCACACAAGACTGAAACGACAAGAAACTTCCTGACGTTTTCGACTATTGCAACACTTACGTGCAAACGCTAAACCTTCCACTTAATCATAAAAGACTCATCTACATTACGATCATAAGGCCGATATGGACTTAAAGGGAGTAGAGCTTTGGGGCTCTACTAAACCATTAAATTCTTCCCGTCTCCAATCCTTACAATCAAAAATCCTTCGAAAAATCCTTATTTTTCCAATGTTCCTTATTATGGAGATCAGCCAATGGCCAGTATCTCTACATGTGAATCATGACAGTATAAGCTTGTATCACATTTACTAAATGTATTTTAAAATACAGTTGTAAATATCAATAAATACACACACACACACACACACACACACACACACCACACACACACACACATTATATATATATATATATATATATTCAATTTGTGAGAAAATCAACTGAGGTATACGGACAGATCATTTATATAACGTTACGGTATAGAAATAACATAAAAATCTTTCTATATAGACCTATATACTACGCCGGCCTTCTTATTGTTATTAATAACAGTTACGAAATCATTTATCATTTATGATTTATCTTCTGTTATTTTTTTCTCTTCTAATAACAGCGGGCCGATTCCCCATAACTAAGGGTGGAACATTTGCTAGAACTAACTGGGAAGGGGGATGATGTGAATCACTCCACCCCATCCAAGCAATACTAATCCAAGCCTCACTTTCCAAGAGAGATGATCTCAGGGCCAAGATTTATACAGCTTCCTCGAGTAATGAATCTAGAACAGAGCCCTGCCTACACGCCATTGCCAGCTTGGTGGTCGGGCCCTCTTAAATATGCTACTAACACCTTCATTTGGGGTAAGGAATCATTTTTCATTTTCTGAAATCCTAAGTTATAATTTAAAAAATATGTTTATGCCTAATTGCAGCAAAAGCATTCACTATAACTATTCACGCGAAAGTATAAATAGTTTAAAAAATATAAATATATATATATATAATATAAAAAAAAATGTAGTGATATATATTCCATTTTATTTCGATATAAAAAATAGTAATAGTGATATGAGACCATATTCATACAATATTTAAAGAAAATAATGTTATTGGTCAAAAGGAAGGTTATCACCGTCGTACCAGATCTTGCAAGTTATATTCTTCCATTTAATACTCAAGATTTTAGAACGCATCGAACATATAGAAATAGAGACTTATTTTAACGAAGTTGTTAACATAAATGGTAAGTTGTTATCTATATTTATAAAACAAAGTCCCTTTTCGCTCAATTTTCTGGTCATAGCAGTATCTCAAAAATGACCAGGGTTGTGAAGCTGAAATGTTTCCTGGAGGATCATCGTACCGTCTAGGTGTGCAATAAGGATGGGTTTAGAAAAATTCCTTCTTTAAGTGGTTTAAGAAAAACTATACATTTACTGAAAAATTATAAGTGCTCATTCGATCGATAATCGAATTTCTAACCTCCTGCAAGCAAAATGGCTTTTATTTGACATGTATTAGCAATTATACTGAGATATCTATAACAAATATATTTAAGCATATTGTGCATCGTATCTATGTTTCCTTTGTAGGAGTCCCATAGACACATGTTCTATTTGTAAATAATAAGGAACATTATATACACCATATCCATGTTATATGTATAAGTTACCTCGGTAACACCAGCTATTTTTATGAGCGTTTTACTATGATTTGAAGCGACTAACAAATATTTTGTACTTTGAAGTAGAAACAATTATTTCTAAATCCAAAATAACTCAGGTTTTGCTCTGGTGGAACGCTTCACTCACGAATGGGATTAATTCACATTTAAGCATTAAACTAACTATGATAATATGGTATTTTGTGAACTTAATATAATAAAATCAATATTTGTTAATAAAACATAACTGTATTCGATATAAAATAAGTAGTTGAAAGAGTACCTGATAGACCGATAGCGAAGTTATAAGTTATAAGAGTGTTATATTTACTCTCACCTTGAACATATATGCGAATTTAAATCAAGACAATATAAAATATTCGCGAGCAATTCCGCGGAATACAGCTAGTAAATTTATAAACTACCGTTGTTATTAATTATTTCGAATTTATTACTATTATATGAAAACAGATGTTTCACTGTAATCTAAATTGGGATTCCCTTGGAAACTTAATTTAACTTTAAAAATGTAATTTACATAGCTCATTTGAAATATCGAATAACAAATCGATTAAAATAAGAACGGTTCTTGTTTACGTAGTTTTTAAATACATACAAAGCAACCAACTTTTCTGTATATGGAAAATTAATTTAATTAATTTTCTGTGTTTTACTTTATATATATGTTTATATTTACTTGCAGTATAAATTTTAAAAACTTCAGACCTTTTAAGTTTCCAAAGGATTCCCTATTTAGTTTACAGTGAAACATCTGTTTTTATATAATAGTATTATATTTAAAATAAGTAATAACAACGGTAATTTATTTATACAGATAATATATATATATATATATATATATATATATATATAATAATATATATATATATATATATATATATATATATATATATATATATATATATTCGGTGCGTAGTAAGATTCTAAAATCTTGAGTAATCTTAAAACTTAATTTAACTTTTAAAATGTAATTTAAATAGTTCATTTGAAATATAAAATAGTAACAAACGATTAAAATAAGAACCGTTTTTGTTTACGTATTTTTTGAATAATATATGTTTATTTTTATATATATATATATATATATATATATATATATATATATATATATATTAATACATATTATATATTACTATACGACTTAAAACCACAAAGACCGGACTGATCTCTGATTTTCTCTACGCAATACGAAATAGATTCCACTTGTGTAAAGCCGGTAGTGGAAGGGAAATGGTCTGGGACAATGGGCGTGCTATCACAGTAGAGTGAGACCGTCCGTCAAGATGGCTGATATTATTCGGGACTAGAACCTGGCCTAAGATCACCAACCATTACTGTAACGGCTAAGGTTGATGGCTCCCTCTAACTTTCGCACAATTAGTTGTTTGCCAGGTCTTTATTAATATCTTCCGCAAATATGTCTTTCTTTGCTCAGTCTGTTCGTAATCCTTCAAACATTTTTTGAATGATTAAATATCACTAGAGAGTTCAGTTTAAACCTAAATTTTAATTAAATTAAATAATAATATTATATCATAGATTTTAGGAAAGATGTGGTAAGCATAACACACGACATTTACTTACACCTTGTAATGTATTGAGGATACTGAGGGGAGTTCATAATTAAATAATTTTAATATTAAACGATTAAAGATAACGAACCTTTGTCGGCAAAACATCAAAAGGTGTTTACCTAGCCCCCTAGATTTCCCATCAGTATGGGCCTCTCAGCGGTACCAGAGACCTCTGGTAGTTTCCCTCCAGCGGCGGTCAACAAGAATATTAAGAGTCGTGAAAAGATAAGAATAATAGCACAAAGGCTATACCGCCAACCGGGGCACTTCCCATATTGGCCCACCCGAGGTGATGAGAATGAGAGAGAAGAACCGGAGAGTTAGCCCAAGTTCTATCCTCAAGAGGAGTGAGTCGGGTTCCATCTACTAGAAGAGGAGGTGGCCGTCGGGGTTCTGAGAGCAGCTGGAGGATGATGCCGAGAAAGGGGACCTAAGACTGTTTTCACCTTCGCCAGCCGGTTAAGGGGTTCAAAGGTATATTGTTATTTGTAATATTGTATGGCAAAGATAGTAGAGAAAATGTCCCTCAGTATTCTCAATCAGAGTTTTAGGCAATATGTGAATATAATGATATGTGTAAATTAATAATTATAGTAATGTATTACTTGAATCTTGTTTACTTTAATCTTACTCTGAATGCCACCTATTGGATTGGTAAACACGATATACTTTGGAAAGGAGATCCATGGTATCATTAAATGTAGTTTATATATTGACTAAATATAGTAAGTAAGCTAGTTTTTGAAGCTACCGCTGCCTTGGAAAAGCAGCCGGGCAAAACCATAGCAACCTCATGTTAAAACAGCTTAACAACTTTTCCATAAATTCAGGTATACAATCGTTAAAGAGTTCTATCTATTAAGATAGAAACACATGTTTTATTAAATAATCATTTACATTAGTATCTACAACAATGAGTTAGTTTTATCCGCTATTCACCCACTCTCCACTATCCAATATACACCACCACCAATATACAAGAACAACTAAGAAGATAACTTTCTTTTTTCTAAAATGTTTAGCTTTATAACGGTATATTATGCACATCTATATTACTATTCTTAAAAAAAAAAAAAGGCCTGTTAGTATCAAATACGTTCAGCTTGTAATTTCAGCCATTTTTTATAAATGCTAACAGGATAAAATAGTTTGTTTTGTTTTTAAATCTGCAAAATTAAAATTAATTTAGAGGAAGAAAATTTAAAATATCGTAATTTATGCCAGGTAGGCTTCACCCATCTTCAGGTAGGCTGATTATGACGAAAAAGTTGCTGTAATATCTCAGTCATATTCGCTTGTCGTTGTCGAGCTAGACTTACAACACACACATATATACGATCTGACCTTTTTGTAGAACTTAGTCAATTGGACTCAGGAGACCTTCAAACATGAATTTGGTATTCAAAAATCGATTTTGAAAATTTTCAAGATCGCAAAACTTTCCCTTACTATACATTTCAGATATAGAGAAGTGAAAGTAAAAATAATTCAGTTAAAAAACATAAACACTATTTTTTAAAAATTTTTTAGCCGATAATCATATAACTTACTGTAGTTCTATCTCTAATTATTTATATCACTTAAATATTAATTTATTTATTTATTATTATTGAACTTTTTATTGTTTTTAGGTTTGTAGTTTTCATGCAATTATTACATTACTTATTAATATGACTATATTATATAATATTTATGTAACAGTGGGAATCCTAAATTCTGCCTATCCAGGTTTAATTAGGATGAGATCTTTAAGGAGTATATGATATCGCACAGACTCGTAACCATATCCCTTCTGAAGGATGGCGTAGCTAGGAATTTTTTACACAAAATTGAAAAATCCTATGGCCACCTGCAAGGTTTATACCTACGACGTTGGGTATAGAAGGATCTTATAACCATAACCATTATGTCATAGATGATCTTGTGCAGATATATTGTACGAAAACTGAGCAGTAATATTTTAAATGACTTCATGTCACATAACTCACAATCTTAATCATTTATTACTATTGATCTTATTGTGTTATTTGTATAATACAGAGCTTAAAATCTGCTACGTACAACACACAACTTTAAATTACTACCTTCTTGAATTCAAATAAAACATTACCTTCAAAAAGAGAACTTTTTTTTTCTTTAGATTTCCAACGGTATTTTATACTATACGACAAAAGGTGTAATAAAGAGAAAATTAACCCGGAAAAATATTTCTGCTGTTTTATCCTTCACTTGATTGTGAAATTCTTTTACATTGTATTTTGTCGATCCATTTTGTCTCAATGCTAACAAGCTGAAATGGCTAATTAACAAGATTAAAGAAGAAGACATTTTAAAGTTTTGGATTATTCTCAATAGGAATTTATATGCAAGCCTATTTCATTTTGCATCGATATACTGAATTTAATCAAAACCATTGTGGAAGTTTTTAAGAAAATAGTAAAAAGGTGGAAAATGCTTAGTATAAAGTGTCTTTTCTACTATATATGATTTAATTAAGTTAAATCTTGATTTTTTTAAGTAAATTTTATCCAATATGCGGTAAATCTTTTTCAGATTAAATATTCTAAATATATATTTTTTGATTATGCTTTCCTCTGCATACTTGCAGGGACATGCCTGGCTTGGGGTTTCCCCGGCAGACTATATTGTTATTGTAAATAGGTATTCCTGGGTTTAAGATTTTAATTTTTTGTTTTACGGTTGTTGTTTTTTTTTCTTTTATCTATTGTATTTCATTTCATTATTTTTTTATGTATTGTGTGAGTGAAGTCTTTCATCACAATTAACAATATCCCTTTTGTGACAAAATGTAATATTAATAAATAAAAAAAATATAGATGGATGATGTGAATGGTTATGAAATGAAATAAATAATTAACAAAAGTTGTGCTCATTTAAGTGTTAAAAAAATATAGTTTTTTAATGATCATTTTTTACCTATCAAAAACCGTGAACAATATGAAAAAAAAAAATAAATATCCTAATTTTCTTTGTGCAATATAATCATGTTTTATGACGTTCTTTTTATTATATTTCTTTTGCCGTTCCAATTTAAAATCTGAAGTTTTCTGATCCTTATTGGGTGAACTACTATACCCGTAGGCAATACTCCCTTGGATCTTTCCTATACCAAACCATTAACTCCCAACATCCTTCCTACATCTATAATCTCCTGCAGTTCAAACCCTCAATTCATCCACGAGAGACTAGATCCCGTATGTCCAACCGTTATATCCCTTTCCACAGAACAAAAAAATATGAATGCTCCTTTCTGGCCCGTTCTACTAGTCTCTGGAATTCCCTCCCATCAAACATACGTCATGCTCCATCCCTCTCCTCATTCGAACACCTTCTCTTCCAGTACCTTCTAGCATCCCGAAATGACGCTGCTTGACAATGTAAAAATTTTAGTAGAATTGTATTCAATATTTTTTTTTCCACAAGTATCCATCTATTTTTTTCAACTATTTTATCTGGAAGACTTCTTTGTTACAATCGTTACAGTTTTTTTTGCTTTTCCTATTTAAATTTTTTATATTGTGATTATTATGTCTGTTATGTGATTAGAAGACCTCGTTTCGTATTATTGTAGTATATTATTTTTATTTGTGTTTAATTAGTTTATTTTTCATTAATTCTTAGCCAGTTTAAGATCCTTTATTATTTCAAAGCTGATGTTATTCTTAAAAGACTAAGTAACAAAACATTGTAAAGATTTATTTTTCTTCTTTTTATTATATATTTAAACTAATTTATTTTTCATTTTGTCCACACAACTATTTTCTGAGGATTGTTTTTTATTTTAATTTTTATTTATTTTTATTTTATGTATATATCCATCCATAATTGTAAACATTAGTTAATTATGTTCATTTTGTCTGTTGGTCACACATGTTGTATATTATAAACTGTGCAAATATGTTATTCTCAATGGACACAGTCCCAGAATAAAAATCAATTTCTATTCTATTCTATCCATATTTCTATATATTTTGTGAAATTTAACTACTAAAATCATGTCTGAACGACCAATCCTTTAAACTTGGTCAGCTTCATATCTAATGACATATTTCCTTACGTTAATATTATTCAGTATCGGACCTAGTCTTCCTTGCATTGTTCCGTGGTTTCATCCATCTGAGTTAATTCGTATAAGCGGGTTTATCAACGCAGTGGGCAATGAAAGGGTATGCGGTTTCATATACCATCTTTCGTAAGCCTAATTGGTGAGGAACCAGAGTTGAACCTAATTAGAGGCACCACGAGAAGGAAGGGGGGTTGGCGAAGCAAAAACCAGGGGTTGAAGAAAAATAAATGATTTAAAAGCATTCTTATCACACTTCTAAAATTTATAATATATAGGTATACATGTTTGAATTAAAATACAATAGCTGATTGATGATCTTACAGACAGCTGAATTGTTAATTTCTTAGTCTCTTTCATTTTCACAAAACAAATAGTGTTAGATTTTTTTTTTTAAGGAACGAACATCCTTTAGAAATGTATTTAATACCATTTAAATAATCATCAAATATTAAAATATACACCTTTTAAATTTAATACTAATATTAAGTTGGGAAAGCCCATGGCTGAGTGGCTTGCGCGGTAGATCGTGAGTTCGAATTCCAGTCACGGCGGACTTTTACACGGCCTATCGCGGCTGAGAAAAAAAAATATTATGTTAGGTTGAAACCTTCGTTACATATAAACATACATGATAAATTTAAGTTAACATGTCTGATCTGTAATGCTTATAATCTTCTTGACACAGTAGTTAAACAATTACTTAAATATTGTCATAATCAAAAACATGTCATTCAATTTAAAAATCATTTATAGTTTTAATTCAGGGATTTTTTCATATCTATTGCTTTCTGTTTTATAACTTACTTTAGAGGATGTCCTTTTCAAAAAATGGCGTCAAAGCCCTGTCAGTGTATTTAATAATGTTCAAAATAAAATCAAAGGTCTTTATGTTAAAAAATACTTTTATCATAAGTATATAGTCTTTAACTTACTACTAAATTATTCTTTAAAAAAGAACCTATAAAACTTATATATAAATAAATATATATATATTAGTATTATAGGACACTCTTAAAAATAGGGAAGGGGAAAAATGGAGAAAAAAGTAAAATAACCGAAAATAGATAAATATGGTAACTACGTACTTAAAATAATAACTAAAGAACTATGTAAAGAAAAATCTCAAAACTTGGACAAAATAAGGAGAGGAGTTAGTTTCTTTGGGCATATAAAAATAATGGAGGAATGTAGACTTACAAAATGAATCTTTTCTGATTTTGTTAAGAAAAAAAAATCATCAATGGATCAGTGATACACAATATAAAGAAAATGAATATACCTGAAGATTTTCAAGGCAGAGATGCATTTAGAAATAAAATTAAAAGAAACAATCAAAGGTTTTCAATTGGGAGAAATAACAAATCGTGGAAGAAGAACCTTCGCCCAAGAATAATCACAATTTTTATTTTTATTATTAAAGATGTTTGAGCAAATGATAACTATGGTTGGACATATAAGTTAACCAACAGATTCTATTCTTAATGATACTTTTAAATATTTTAAAATAATTATTGATTTAAGAAACATGATTAAAATCATTGGTTGATTTGAAATATAAAGTGTCTTTATGTTTGCGAAAGAAAAATGAAAAAAAATAAATTACATATAAAAAGGACTGATATATTATCCTGAAATCTAAATACCCATGTGTGTTTGCTTCAATTAGATATTTAGTTTAACAATCTTGTAAACATTTTTTATATTCACTTAGCTATTTATAAAGTATATAAAGGGAGAGTATTGCGTTTCCTAAAATGTTGGAACTGGAGTTCGACACACCAAAAGGTGTGTGTGGCTAATCAAGCTGAAAAACGAAAATTCGTATGTTACTGAAATTTCATATTTATATTGTATTTTATTGATGTAGAGATTACGTCAATACATGTCATTCTATTAATATTTTGTTACTTTCCGTTCCACCCTTTGTACGGAATTTCCCCTTTTCCGATGTTCATATTATTGTGTAAAAGAGGAATATAATTCTCGTTAGAGTTCTCGTCTCGAGTACTTTATCGCTATTTCAAATATTATTCTTGTTGATCTCTATATATTCTATATATATGTACAGAATGATGTTACAATTCTTGGTTTCCTCGAACTCCACATAAGGCACGCGAGGGATTTTGATACAGTTTTCCCTATCATATATGGTATATTTTCCTGAAGGTTTTCAAGGAATACACATTGCAATTTAGTTATTATTTGTAAGGGAAAATTATATTTTCTTTAATGAATTTATAAAAAAAAAATTATTCCTGAAACAAGAATAGTAATATTAGACCCATTACATCTAGTTGGAAAGTGCATGAGTTAGAAAACTTAATAAAAGCAGTTGTACAAGTTAAAATAAAGTTGCTATAATCCCATAAGCTTACAAATATATGTTATTGGCAATGTAATAATAATAAAAAACTATGTCTCTTAAGAATAATAATATTGTACAGTGCATATTAAATAAAATATATATATATATATATATATATATATATATATATATATATATATATATATATATATATATATGTATGTATGTATGTGTGTGTGTGTGTGTGTGTGTGTGTGTGTGTATGACCAAGAAACCAATAAAATTAATTTGTATATACAAATGTTAAAAAATAAAATAAAATAAACATAAATAAAACATACATACATATATGTATAACAAATATGGATAATAAACCAAAAAAAAAAAAAAAAAAAAATATATATATATATATATATATATATAGATATTCCACAGTGCTAGGGTTCGGGCAAAAGAGATCATATCTTGCGTTGGAATTAAGATAATTGAGTTTCAAATTCACATTTGTGCATCTATTTGGGATGCCAAACGATGTTAGAAAAGGTGATATTTCAATGAGTGAAGGGAAGAAGCATGACGAATATGAGTAGGTAGGAAATTCCAGAGGGCTGTAGAGCTGATATAAAAGGAACGATCGAAGATTTAGTTCTATGGGTGAGAATATAAAAGTTGGAATGGAGGGATCTAGTTGCTATTGTTCAGTAAAGTTCAGGCTAAATATTTCCTTATAGTACCTTAGATTTCAGATAAAATATTATGTATTAAATCGTATAATTTGTTAAAATAAATCGAAAGTTTTTGTAAATCCATAAAATACTATTGTTCTTAAATATTTCTACTTTTAAACCATTTTACGAAACCAGATGTTCCACTGTTAACTGAATTGGACTTCAATGTAACTCAATTGAACTTTTAAAATCTATTATAAATAATTCATTTGAAATATAAAATAGTAATAAACTAAATAAAATAGGAATCGTTTAACGTAAAAAATAAATTAACTTAACCAATTTTCATGTATTGACCAATTTATATTTCTGATTTTTGCTTATCTATACTAATATTATAAAGCTGAAGAGTTTGTCTGTTTGAACGAGCTAATCTCAGAAACTAAAGGTTCGAATTGAAATTTTTTTGTGTTAGATTGTCCATTTATCGAGGAAGGCTAGATCACATCATGCTGCGACCAATAGGAGTGATGAATCTGTGGAAAAAACGGGGAAAATTAACCTCGCATCCCAATTATTCCAAATTATTTACATTTTAATTTTAAAATAATTCCATTTCCCGCTAAATTAATTTTTTACATAGCAATTAATAAATCACAGGGGCAAACATTTAAACACGTAGGAATCGATTTACGTCAAGACTGCTTTTCACACGGCCAACTATATGTCGCATTGTCAAGATCGGGTTACGGAGAAAATCAGTATGTTCTTCTGCCACAAGATAATAGAAAATATCATTTACGCAGTAGTAATTTAAGATATATTCTTTTAAAAACTTCTTAATCGCGATCATAATAAAAGAAATTGACGCAGACTAAGTCGCTGGCAACAGCTAGTGATTAAATATAACAATGAAAAATCGATGTTATAAAATGAACATATTTTCTGCTAAGTGCATCTTTCGCCACGATTATTTCAAGATGCTATTAGCTACACTTATAATTTATACTATTATAATTAACTAAACTCAACCATGGATGGAGTAATGGCGACCCTTAAAGATGCGAAGAACTCGAATTTATTGAGTTGATTGGGGGTAACGGTCGAGCTTTTCAGAACTTTTCCATTGTTAAAGGAAATTATTTAGATCATTTATTCATTAAAGAGTTCCTCTTTCTTTTTTGGAATTAGTTTTGGACCGATTTGAATTTTCTCTCCCAGACTAATTAACGGAACTTTGTGGTTCCACACTTGATGAATTCATTCTTATTTTTTTTTCTTCGATTCTTTTTATCCTGAAAAAAATTGGAATCTTCTTATACCCTTTAATATCCCCTGATCTTTTCAGCTCTTTACAAATAATTTTCTTTTTACCTATGGAAAGTAACAAAGAAGAAATTAACTCAGAGAATTATCGTCCTGACGGTGAAATACTACAAATTTCATTAAAGTTCTAACTATTAAAAAAATCTTGATTACCCTTAAGCTTTCTTTGAAATGCTTTAAATTGGTTTGATTTGTTTATATATCTTATTGTACAGGAGTCTTTAAAAACTTATAATTTTTTACCACTGCTGCCATTGTAAAATGTTTTAAAACTGATTATGTACTAAATCCTTAAAGAATACTGTAAAATAAAATTATGTTATTTAGCGATGGCATAAGCACATAAATTAATAAATTAACATTTTTTTTTTTTTTTACTTCAATATAGATACACTTTCATCTATTCAAAAGTATGAGACCAGAAGTTTATGCTTAAAATATTAATATTTAAATAACAAAATTTAAAAATTACGAGCATTTTTATTCTTCTGATTCTAAATTACCAAAAAGTTTAATTTAAACTGTTTGTGACATTTATAACACACTTGTTTTTAAATGATTACACCTTATATATTATAAATCAAGGATTTTATTTACTGCCTAATCAATTAAGATTTTTTTCCAAATTCGTTTATAAAATTGTTTTTCAGGTGGAAAAAAAAAACACAAGGCTTAAGTGGGTTTAACTAAAAGCCGAGTTGAATGGAATTGACCAGAGCGCACTCAAGTTGGTTTTCTTAGTATAGTTCCAACCGACTACTCTTTCCTCATTCATCCAATTTAAACCCTTTCTTTAAAAAAAAAAAAAAAAAAGAAAGTTTTGGTATTTTATTAAATCAGCAAGGGTGGGCCCTGTGCTTCAATTTTACTTTTTATTATATTGTATGAATATGATCCTGTAGCAATATTATTATTGTACATTATGACAAATTGTAATTTGTCATAATAAAGAAACAAAAAACTTTATTGTTTGAATCATAAATTCTCCGTTGACTACCTTTTTTATATAAATATTAAGGATTGATTCCGGTATTCCTTTGATAGATGTACCTCTTTTATTTGTACATAATGCTCTGAGGCGACTTAAGAGAAGATGTTAAAAAGATTTTCAACTTAAATAAGACATTATATTGCTACCAATGTGCTTTTTTTTACAAAGCATCATAATCCTAATTATTAAGTAAAATGTAAGTTTGTAGTCATCCCAGAGAGAATTGTTTATGATCTCGGGTACTACTGAAAATAGGAAGTTGTACAATTTCTGGGTCCGGTAAGTGCTTTACCAGCGGGAGCCGTTTATTGTGTCTTAAAAGAAAATGTGTGAGTTCGTTAATTATTTTATTTGACATTAGTACAAAAATAATGAGAGGGTCAAGGTCCCTATTAATAATTTTTCTTATCAGTTCGGCGGGTGGAGGGCTCGTCCTCGTCTTCCCGGATGTCTTCGGTCCTCGCTCAGGGCGGACAGGTCTCTACCGGTTGAGGGATACAGCGGATGCTGTGTACTCTGGCTCAGGATGTGAATTCGTATAGGTCGGCTGCTAGACGAGGAAGAAAAAAGTCCTGGAGAGCCATACAGAAGTAAATTATATAAGTAGTGGGGCTAATGCCTTCTGGAGCGTACTTGCACGCCAATCGTGTAGCGAAACAGAGATCCTGACCCGGGTAGCATTAACATTACAAAATATAATTTATGCATAATAATCCCTGGAGGAGGTTTAAACCCGACACAAGTAGTTCGATTGTAGGTTAATGAAAAAAATAATTTTGGAGGAGGCGGACTGTACAAGTTTATGAGGTGGGATCTTGTTTATAATGCATGGGCAGAGGAACACGTGTTAAGCATATTAAGTATATAAAGACATTTTTCGAATCTGAAGGATTAGAAAAGACAAAGTAGACAATAAGTACTAGAGACGTATGAACGTCAAAGAATTCTACATGTGAATCTAGTGAAAGAGTTCAGTTGTCTCTTAAGTCTCATGTCGAACTTTTCTGACTATCCGCCATACATAAGGCTGCCATAGTCAATGAAGATGAAAACTAGAGAGGAGCTGCCGGGCTTATTTATTGTATTACAACATGTATAAATGCGTTCGATTTATTCGGTTTATTGTGCTGCGAACACCTTCCACAAGTATGTATTCAGTTGATCGGTTTCTGATTAATGTTTTTTAATTGGAGCAATCTGCGTATGTTCCCCATGTTGCATAACTGCGTAAATCCATGTCAGTAGGTGCATCACAGTATGATGTCTATGAAGTTTGTAAAACACCAAAGTTCCGATTATGCCGAAACTCTGTTGTTTTTTCGAACATGAGGTAAAAGAGTAATCACAACTTGTAATAAAGTATTAATTCGTCCGAAGCTTTGACCATGATTAATATATATAAAGCTGACTGCTCTTTGAAACTGGAAAAATATGAACGCAGGATATTTAGAAAAAAATCATGGGTAACAGGTAAGTTGATGGACATTGTCGAATGAGATCAAATGAGGAGTTGTACCAGACAGAACCTATCGTAGGATGAAGAAGAGACTGCTATTATTTAATGGTCATCTCTTCAGGATGAATGATGGATCAAATAAGGAAAATAATAAGATTTCGTTAGGTCTAAAGCATCAAGGCTGAGATGGTTCTAGGAATACGAAAAAGATCCAAGGTAAATTGGTCTTCAAAATGATATCAACATTCCGAAGATGGGGAGGTCCTTTGTACGAAGAACGTGAACAGGCATTCGTCCCTGGGCTCAAAAGATACTAGTACACGCAGTTTACAGAGGCTTAACTTGATTTAAAAGAAGAAGAAAAAAAGTTTTAATGAACAATTCTGTAAATATTTCTAAAAAATCTAAAAGGGGTGTGTTTTCGTGAATTAAAGGCGTTCCACCCCAACCGGTCAGAGTTGACTATACTTTTATTAATAAAAAAAAACCTGCAACACTACGGATCTTTTAACGAAACAAATACTCATTAAGATTATTTAAAACATTTTAAATTGAATTCAAGAAGGTATGAGGTAAATGACAGTTGAGTACTGAGAGTACCTGATTATTTTAATAAAATTTAATTTTTATTAAATATATAAGAGGTTTATAAGATTGACGCTGAGAAGGTGCCTTGCATTATCGGATTGGTGGATGACCGTGAGGTTGTCCAGCGACATCCATCACCCAGCAGATCCGCCCTAATATATCTTACCATCTTAATTTTCATCAACTCTTGACAAATTACCACGGACACCCTCCTGATAGAAGTAACCTCCTTACCTCACTCCGTCTTTCAATTTATCTTCCTCTGTTCTTGCATTTAGCACCTCCGTGAATTGTTTATCTCTGCCTGCTGCTTATTGCGATATTTGTATCACTGCCTGGTCTAGTGCCTTTTGAGATTTTTTTAGTTTTAATATAAATAACTGTTAGAACTTCTTCTCTCTCACAATATTCTTTATTAGAATCTCTACATTTTCTATAAAAAACGTCCTAACGTTTTACTACATCCTCAAGGTTCGAAAAAACATCCATATTTTTTATTGGGATGTAGATCAGTTATGATGTTCCAAATCCTTATGTTAATGATTTAAAACTCTATAATAAAGAGTAAAATATATTATAATATAAATAACTGTCAGAACATATCTTCTTTCAACAGGGGTCACCTGTAGTGTAGTGGCTGGCGTGCATGTAGCCTTCTGTGCCCAAGTTCGCGAGTATAAACCTGGCTGATAGCCGCATAGACAAAATTTATTCCTACTGTAGTATCGTCCTATTCGCTACAGCAGCATTAAGTGACCTTAAATGTATGAACAAACCAATTTTCTCTCAAAATGTTTTTTAATGGAACCTCAACAATTTTATTTATTTTTTTTTAATTTCCCACCGTTTTGAAGTTTTACTTTATCCTCAATGTTAGAAAAAAATTCCATATTTATTTTATTGACATTTTTTACTTAAATTTTACTTAATTTCTTATATTAAAGATTTATGCTGGGGCTGCTAGAGGAGGCCCGGACTCGCTAAGTGGTTTTATTTAGCGTATGTATGTATATAAAATACGTAGTATTGCCATCAAGAAAATTGTCGAATACGAGCTTTCTACGGAAATAGACATTTCTAGTACTATCGTTATTTAGAGTACAAAACAACTTGATGCTAAGGATTTATTATTTATTATGAATCATCCTTTTTTATGAAGGATTTCTGTTATCTTCTTGAATCCATTATTTATATATTTGATAAATCTTTGGTACCTCAAGGAGGTCTCCAGTGACCTACTTATAAAATAAGTGAAAGTAGTTCCTGCCTTCTGTACGGAGAAAATATTTACTCGAATCAAACCTTGACCAAATTTTCAACTCCTGTCACCCTTCATACATCCACAGTATCCTGCAATTGAAGTAGTCTGTCCACTTACTTAAAATCAGATCACGCAATTGAGATGTTGATTTCCAAAAGGTACTATATCCATTTTAGGAAATTTTACAGGAAGCGCGAAAATCTCTCATTACTATATTATTAAATCAGCTAATTTGGGTCTTTTTGCCTTAAAATTTAGATTTTTTTTTACTATAATAACAACATCATATTAAAGTTATGAAATTAATTTTTTTAAAAGTGATTTGGAACGAAAATAAATGCGTAATTAGTACTTTTAGAAAATTACCGCATTTCTAAATCGCGTTTTTTAAGGACTTGAGAATTCATTAGATAACATTAAATAGAATATTTAGATAAAACTAAATGATGAGAATACAAATATGTCAAAATATCAATTTCGTAAAAAATGTCCTTTAGTATCTTTTGGAAATCAACGTCTCAATTCTGACTTACATACCTACTCACAGAACTTAAATTTTTGATCATTCATTTTATATCCGCTCTGCAGCCCTCTGGAATTTCCTACATACTTATATCCCCCAAGCTTTATCTCATTCAAATCCTATATATTATAAAATCAACTAGAATCCTAAGCCCAATTGCAGGTCAATTATCCTACTGTTAATGTAAGATATAATTATCTCTTTTACCCAAATCTTTTGTGGAATAATAAATAAATTTTAGTTTTTTTTAAAGATCATCCAATTAAGTATCTTTAAGGAGATTTTTTTTCCTTTTTTGTTTGTTTATAATCCATATTTTTTGCACACACGGATTATAAATACATACATATATATAGTATAGGTCTGGAGGGCAATGAGCCATAAGCCGTTTTGTTTAGGCTACGTTTCGAGCATTTATTTTTCTCTTATTCATGGCAATTTGAGCCAAAATGGTGTATTACATAGACCTGTATGGATACTACAAACTTTGAAAACAAAAAGAAGAATGTTCTTTTAGGGTTTGGATAGTTATGGTTTTAACTTTTGGAAATCAACATCTCAATTGGTTAATATATTAGATTTAACCTTTTTTTTTATATCAGATTCCTAAGTTTTATACTATCTTGTTTTATTTATTACTTTGGTACATTAAATTTTTTTTTTTCCAGGTAAGTGGTGGGTGCACTATACTGCATTCTTCTGTTCTTGTGAGTATGATATGCACTTTATTCATTTATTTGGTATTTATTAGGATATATTTTCAATAACAAGTTAAATTTTTCCCATTGACAAATTTACAATACATGATCCTGATGTGGGTTAGGGCCTTGAAATAGTAAGAATATAAGAATTTTATCCACCTCCCCCAAACACTGTGGTTCCCAACTAGTGGTCCTCGGATCCGCTTCACAGATGATGACCAGAGATCCGCTAGATGTCATTGAGGAATAATTTTAAATTACTTTAACGTCAAATATTCGCGAAGCCTTGGCTTTTAATAAAAATCACACGCATTAAACGGAAAAATTTAATATGTTAAG
The DNA here is from genome assembly GCA_023052935.1 of Piezodorus guildinii. Taxonomy (NCBI): domain Eukaryota; kingdom Metazoa; phylum Arthropoda; class Insecta; order Hemiptera; family Pentatomidae; genus Piezodorus; species Piezodorus guildinii. Next base: position 51,782,701 of record CM041295.1, read on the forward strand.
AGATGAGATAATTGCTTGTGTTCATTGCTGCTTTATACAATTACAACCTTAAAATTGATCATTTTCTAAGATTTCGAAAATTATTTTTTTTTTAATTACAATCTGTCCCAATTTGGACATTAATAGTAGTGCTGAAAGATATCATACATACTACATTCATACAATATTTACACGGCATAAAATTACAATAAAATATATACACAATAATGAATAAATGCAATAGTCAAGAATTCACTTATACACATACACACACTCATACATACATCACATTGAGTGGAGAATCTAGCCAGTACTAGAACTCCAATATATTAACAAAAGGTCGCGGGGCCACTGCCGTTTCAACCTTCTAGGTGGGTTGTATGGATGAGTGGAGCTGGAATAGGGATTGAGCTAGAGGATTAGGATGATGAAATAGGTTCTGGTGGAATTTGGATGGAATTAGGTCTGAAATAAATGGAACATTAAGGTCGTGGTGCAAGGTATAGTTGGAGACATAATAAGGAGCATTTACTATTGTACGGAGGACTTTGGATTGAAAGGATTGAATGCGTTTGATGTTAGTACGTTTAGCTGTCCCCCACAGTTCAAGTCCATAGGTCCAGATGGGCTTCAGTATTGTCTCGTAGATTAATAATTTGTTGTCAACTGTAAGTTCAGATTTTCTGTTGAGTAGTCGGTATAACTGTCCGAATCGTCGGTTGAGTTCTTGTCTTTTAAGTCTTGTATGTGGGTTCCAAGTCAATCTTTTGTCTAACAGTAGGCCAAGATACCGGACTGTATCTGAGAGAGGAATTGGTAATGAGTTGAAATAAACTGGCGGACATGATTTTCGTCTAAGAGTAAAGGTTAATAATGAACTTAAATTACAGAAGATGTACGATGCATTGCAGAAGATGATGAACAATATGTTATTTCTTTATGAGTATTTGAATATGTACCTTCTTGTATAAGTTTTAAATTTTGGGTTATTTTCATTCATTTAACGACATTTTATGCTTCCGAGGCTTTCGAACTATATAAAATTGGAAACCCGAAATTTTGCCTATGAAGGTTTAATTAGAATGAGTATCTTTAACGAGTACCTGACTTAGCATAGGCTCTAGACCACCATTTTACGTTCCCTCTGAAGGTTGGCAAACGAAGGATTTTTTACTCTCTCTTTAAAAAGTTCTAGGACCATCTGCCATGTTTAACATTTAATTTTAGTTATTAATTGTTTCACGGATTGAACAAACTCCAAGAACCTGTTTATTTTTTCTTCATTTCCATTTTGCCTAATCGGCCACTTCTAGAATATAGAGTTTCGGTAGAGGTACTTCGCACGAAATTTAGGTGATACGGTGTAGCCCGCTAAAAATCAAAATATATACCTTATATTTTGGCTTTAGGTGGTCCTTGCAATTAAAATGATCGTATAAAAGATGTTTGTTGGGAACTACTGCTCTAAAATATTAAGATACATATTTTGAGTAGCTGTAGACTCTGTATTCGACAATCTATTAACATTCAATATTGAATCAAAACTTAACAATATTGTAAACACATTTTTCAATTCGTGTATACGTGTATTTTTCCAATGACTAGTTGACTAACTTCTGTTTGCTAATGTTGATAACCAAATAAAGACTTCTATATAGAACCTAAAAGAGTAGTACTGATTCATGCGTGTGATTCTAAGTAAACAGCTGTAAAAGAAGGTTAGATTGGCCGAGATCCAGGTTTTTCTCTGCAAGTTTCGGTTACCCGTTTTATTGAGACTGGGTCGGCCCTAGTAGGGTTTCTATACCCTTGGGTCACCCGGTAGCCCAGAGCGCTGAATAAATATTTATTCTGCTACAGCTGGGTTCAAACTCAAGACTCCGCTGTCAATCCCAGTGCTCTGCCGCTGAGCTACAAAACTCCTCTAATATTTGAAACTAATAATTAATTATTATTATATTATCAAAATAATAATTAATCCACGTTCTTATACTAATTTTTTTTTCTAAATCTGGTGCGGGCATCACACGACTACCGCCGTTGTTAAGATCTATTAAAGAATTTTTGAATACAGTTAGAGCTAAAATAATGAGTCAAACTAAACAGGAAGTAATTAAATTGAATTTCTATAAAAACACGTGTTTCATTAAAATATATATTATATTACTACCTAAAATAATCAGTAAGCTTTATGGGCTTTTCATCATTCTTTATTACTTTTTATAAGCTTGTGTATATTTTCTAAAATCTCTAGCTTTCCAGCGATATATTATACATGTATATTACTGTTTTTATGTTCAGAAACAAAAAATTGCATTAAAAAACATATTTTTGCTGTTTCTCCTTTTGTTGTATATCAAATACGTTCAACTTATATATTTATCTGTGTTTTTTTATCAATTTTAACAAGATTATATGGTTATTTTTATATAATCTACAAAATAAAAGGTACTTTAGAGGAAGAAAATTTAAATTATCGGCATTTAAGCCCTGTCAGAGTATTCCAATAAGAATGAAACTTACATGATATTAAAGCCGATTAAATTTGACATTCATATAGTTAGCTTAATCAAAATCGTTTTAGCCTGTTTTGATAAAATTGTAAAAAGGTGCGAACTGCATGGTATAAAGTAGCTCTTCTGGTTAGCTGATTTTTATGAAAAAGTTTCCGTAACATCTCGGGCGCATAGTTGGTTAAGATATAAAATCTCAATTTCGTACTGCATTTCGTTTTCGTTCTAGACACTTGACACACAAACCTCATTTTGCGCAGGTGACCTTAAAATGTGTATTTTTGTTGAAAGATCAAATTCGAAAATTTTCAAGATCGCAATACTTTTCCTTACTATATATTTCATATATAGGTAAGTGAAAGTAATAATAACATAAAAACCACGATCTTGAAACAACTATAAATTCAAAGGATAATAAAACAAGAAATAAAATTTATAGATTTATATGATGCTCTAACTATGCTAATAAAAAGGATGTCCGATGAAGAAATAAAATTATTATTACAAGATATGAAAAATTTTACTGCAAGATATAGAATCCTTTTTATTCACTAGCATTTTATTATTTGATGAAGTCTATTCAAAGTTATTAAACTTATTTATTGCCGTCATTTGTTTTGTTTTTTAGGGGGTTGCAAAATCATGATTCGGCTTTCGAATATTTTTTCTTTAATTAAACGAATAAAATCATTCATATCCAGCTGAGATAAATGAAAAGAGTTATAAAAGGGAAATATTTCTAGAAACATTGATGCATAAAACTAGAATTGAGTAAAGCATAAATCAGAAGGAATCTAAAACTGAAATGAAATAAACAGTTTTACGGTTGCCTTTTCTCTACCTCAGGTTATGATTTTAAACCTTTAATTTTTTCATTTCGATTTTCAATTTATAATATCGGGTTAAGCGTTAAAACAGTAAAAAAACATTCTTTTCCTTTTTCTAATAACCTAAATTTTAATCACATAGAGTAATGTAAAGTTTTACTAATTTATAGTGTATTACTTAATAGCATAAAAAAAAATCTTAGCATGATGAAAATTAACTGTTAACAGTTAGCCAACAAACATCAAATTAGACGAATAGCAGTAAGCTAGATATGAAATAATAATGTTGTATGTTCAAAAGTGATTTTAAAAAAAGTCTTGATAATTGGGAAAGAACCGCGAAACGTAGAAAAACTATGTAATAGATTGTAAAGAAAAATAAACGTGTGTGAAAAGGAAGTTAAAGAGTGCTTTTTTGAGTGTAAAAGATGAAAATTTAATTTTTTTCTAAACGGCTTTTTGACCCTTCTCAATTATTTTGCAATTTCACAGTTCCGTATTGTGATAAACAACATATTTCAACTCTACAGACATAATTTTGACATACGTAATCATAAGTTAAATTACAGCAAGACAATAAATATTGGAGTACCTGTTCTGAAGTCATATTACAATATAATGATGCTTGTTGATCACTTAATATCTGAGTAACATATTTTCACACAGCCTAGGAAACTTTTAATCTTACTTACCCTCCAAAACATATCCCGTAGACAAAACAGAATGGAACTGTTTTTTTCTCTGCCGCGTCATTGTCTTTAAAAGCATGGTTTCCAATGATTAATTTAAATGATATACTAGTTTAATATTATTTTTATTATTGCAGTATTATTATTGCAGTATTATATAATTATAATAAAATTACAGACTGAATGCTGTGATTTCCTCTGAAGTCCTTATCTATTATTGAATAATTTTCCATCTGATTGTGGATTATGGCTGATTGAATTGTACAGTTTCATACAAAGTTTATGTTTTGAGCTTGACTACCACTAACAGATCAACAGATCTTAAATATTTTTTCTACTATTACTGTTGTAGCAATAGTCAGTTCAGAGCTTAGGAGTTCTGTGTTCCCGAATTTGATTTTCAGTTTTAAGTTACCTTTAGGTTATTAATCCTAAATTAACAAACTGGAAGGCTATTTAAAGGGTTATCGGATCGTAACTAAAAGATGGGAGGTATAAAAGAATTGTACATATCTTTTATACCTCCCATCCTTTAGTTACGATCCGATAACACTTTAAATAGCCTTCCAGTTTGTTAATTTAGGATTAATAACCTAAAGGTAACTTAAAACTGAAAATCAAATTCGGGAACACAGAACTCCTAAGCTCTGAACTGACTATTGCTACAACAGTAATAGTAGAAAAACTATTTAAGATCTGTTGATCTGTTAGTGGTAGTCAAGCTCAAAACATAAACTTTGTATGAAACTGCAATGTTAAGGACTTATTCTTTATACAATCTATACAGTTGAGCAGCTCTTTATGGATGAGTTTATTCGTGAGAAAGTAAATACCGGTTAGGATTTTACGAATGATTTTGGATTATAAGGATTGGATACGAGAATTCGTAGGTTTAGTAGAGCCCCGAAGCTCAACTTCGTAAGTTCAGATAGGCCTTCTGATGTTCACATAGATGAGACTTTTATAGTTAAGTCGAAGGTTAGAGCGTCTTTCCAGTGGGGTAAGTGTTTAAGTAACCGAAAGCGGCGATAACGTTCTTGTCGTTTCAGTCTTGTGCAAGAAAGGATACAGAGTCTACTGTCATGGAAAGGTAAAAAATCATGGAATTCAAAAACATTTAGTAGTATGGTCTGGACGATTTCGAACTGTTTGACCTATTTTTACACTTCTAGCATGTACTCTAGACATCCTCTTCTAAGAGTCCGGGGTCCCCTGTAGTGTAGTGGTTATCATAAAAGCCTACTATGGCCAAGGTCGCGGACTAAAAACTGGCATCTGACCCTAAGATGTTTTAATAACAATAAATGAATACGCCGTTCTTTGGAGGGGACGTATAATGATAGTCCAGAGTCTGTGAGATGTCAGGTACTCAATAAAGATCCCTATCCTTATTAAACCTGGATATGCGAAATTTAAGACTCTCTCTGCCTCCATCACCTCCTAACATTCAATATTCGTAAACTCCTTGTTTCTTCCCTTGTCTTTCCCCACTTTGACTACGGATGCGAGGTGTACAGCGGACTTTCAGGTGAGCTCGAAGCAAAACTTAAGCGTATTATGAACTGTGCAATACGGTTTGTATTCGGAATCACCAGAGACACGCATATAACCCAGTATTACACCGAGTTAAGGTGGCTTTATCCTCGTTATAGATGCCAGTATTTCCTAGCCTCCTTCCTCTACCAGGTTATCAGAACTCATCGTCCCAGCTACATCTTCCAATCCCTTCAATTTAAATCATCAATTCAGTCCCGTTCTACTAGATCCCGTCTTTCTGACCTCTACCCTCCTCCTCACCGTACTGCTGCCTTTGACAAGTCCTTTCTAGCCAAAGCAACCACTCTTTGGAATTCTATTCCTCCTGAGATCCGTCATGCAAGTACTGCTTCCTCCTTCAAATCGCTACTTTTCAACCACCTTCTCCTTACCCAGTCAAACAGACAATAACTTATAACTGCAGATGCTATAAATACCAATTATTATTATTATTATTATTATTTTTTTTGTGTGTTTGTATTACTCAAATTATCATTGATGAACCAGCTATTTCTGTTTTTTTTTTTTTGTTTTTTTTTTTTTGTTTTTCTTATTCCGAAAATCTGACTTGTAAAGATGTATATATATTACTACCTTAATTATTTTTTAGTTTAGTATTTTGTTATTCTAAATCATGACCACACTGTTCCGGTCATCAATTATGTATTTTATTTTATTCTTAAGGGACTTTAGTCCCAGGATAATAAAGAAGTTTTTTCATTTCATTTCATTTCATTTCTCTGTAGCTTCGTCTGATTTGCCATAGTAGTATAAAGTGAGGTTAAATGTTATAAACAAAGAAACCCTCAAAGTATACAGTTACATCAATAATCTTGACGAGTTAGGAAAGACAGTATGCTTTATCTCTATCCCAAGCTCTGTAGGAACAGTTGGTTGCATTCTTAATCTTAGGTTATAGGCGTCTTAAGCCCTCTGGACATATGTTATCTACTCTGCAAGGAAATAGAGGATGCTTCGCAAAACTAGTGAGTTGAAAGCTCTCCAAGCAAATTGAAATCTATTAAAGCAACAGTAAAGCCATGGAGTACGTCATCGCTAGAATTAAGATAGGATGTGCTAACTTGACCCATCTAAATCACATTCCTAAATAACTACCCTCTGAAGTGCCAACACTGTGATGAGCACTTACTGTTTGAAAATTTATTTGACACACATATTGACAAGGAGGCGGATCTGGGGGAAGACATATACAAGTTTATGGGTTGGGGTTTTGTGTTCACAGAATAGATAGAGGATTTTTTTTAATTTTTCATATTAACAACTGTATTGATTATAAAACATGTGAGATAAAATATATGGAAAGGACAAGAAGAGAAACTACCTATTGGCAGTATTCTAGTAGGAAATCTAAACAAGAAAGTCTCGAGGCCATCATCTTTTCAGACGCCTCGGAGGATTGTCAGGAATGGAGGAGGAGGCAAGGATTAAAACTAGTGCGTTAGAGTGAGATTGGAGTTTCTCATGGAAGGATTGATACCCGGTTCGGGCCTTATCAGCAGCATATGGAACATTAAGGTCTTTATGGATGTGTTTATTCGGGACAAAGGTGCATTGAGGATTTTTTGAAGGATAGTAGGCTGTAAGGATTGAATACAGCAAGATTTCGGGGGGTTAGTAGTACAGCACAAAGCTAACCTCCGTACGTCCAGATAGGTCTTATGATTGCCATGTAGATGAGCCTTTTGTAGCTAAGTGAAAGGTTTTAGCGTCTCTCTAGTAAGTGTTGAAGTAAACGAAAGCGGAGAGCAGTTTCTTGTCGTTTCAGTTTAGTTTAGACGTTCGTCAAGCAGGAATCCTAGATAGCGGATTTGTTCAACCGTGACAATTGGAATATTATTAAAGGATACTGCTCTCTGTATATCATAGGTTTAAAGGCTATTTGGTAGGATTTTTTGAAATTTATTTTAAGGCCTGAGAGGAGATTAAAGTGTTTGAGAGGCAATCGTTGGATCTTTATTGACTGATAACACAAAAGTGTCATCAGGAAACGTAAAAAAAAAAAGAAAATGTTTAAAAAAATAATAAATTATTAATAATAAGGCGAAAATGAAGAAGCAAAAAATAATGATATTCACGTGGTCTTAAAGGCCGTTTCGTGACAAAAAAAATTAATAAACCGTTTTTGAATTAAAGTATTGGATTTTTTTATATTAGATTAAATGGAAAAATTAATAAAAATGGATCAGTACCCGACGAAGAGGTTTAATAACGTTTAAAAATACAAACATTTTTTATGTAAAATAGTTCTTATACCGAAACGTAATTTTTCAAATAAAAAGATTTTTAATTATGCATATAAAAAAAGTAATTTGATAATGTTTTGTAGTAAATTTTTTTCAATGTATTATAGGAGATTTTGAAAATGTGTGAAGAAGTCCGAAACGTAGATCAATGATTTAAATTTATCAATATTTTTGTTTACCCCTAGTATTTAGTAATCAAGCTCTTAAATTATTATTATAGTTTCAATCGGGGATATTCAATTATAAAAGTTATTTAGTTTATATTAGACAGTCACTGGCTGATATCTTGGAGATGATAGGGTACCTGAGGACGCGAGACAGATAGGAGATTCTCCGACCTAACGAATGATTGATGCCTGTAGTATAATGAGCGAATTCCAAGGCATGTCTACCTCTCCAGATTTATGTAGCTCTTGTCGGCGGGAAATAGTTCTATCTTCCCTCCTGGGGTATCCTGATTCTATATTCACCATGGATAAATTCTGAATTTAAATGGAATATATTGAATATACCAAACCATTTTCTTTTTTATTCGTTTTCAGATCGGCTACTTGAGCCATACATGTTTTTTTTACTAACAATCATTATAACTTCTAACGTTTGAGACATTTATTTCCAAAAGGTACTGTAGGACATTTTTTTCGAAATTGATATTTTGACATATATGTATTCTAATGGTTGATTTTATCTAAAAAAACATAAAAATCCTTTTAAAACGTATTTGAAAATTGCAGTTCATTTCAAAAGGTGCTAAAATATTTCCTTCCAAAAGGTACTATTTTTCCTTTATTTTACTGCTGAAACACCTCACCCAACAATATATTACCATTAATTTATTGTTTTCTTCATTTTATGTATTTTCATTGGTTTATCAGGCATGCCTTGAATCGCCGTTATTATTTTTAACAAGGTTTTTAACCTAATAATTAATTTTAGGCTATTTAAAACAACATAGTTGTTCCTAATAGGTTCATAATTAATTTAAGATTTATCGTAGTCTTTTTTTTTAAGCTCTTTAAATTTGGTTTAAAAATTTTCGAGAAACTCTCATTTAAATAGAATGGTATTTGATCCTGAAAATCGGATAAAAATAATATCCGATAATTCTATATCACCATGGATAAATTGTGAATTTAAATAGAATATTTGAATATATTAAACCTTTTTTTTTTTTTCTTCGTTTCCAGATCGTTTACTTGAGCAATAAATGGGTTTTTTACTTTATATAAGTAGTAAGGGAAAGTATTGCGATCGTGAAAATTTTCGAATTCCAGTTTTCAACGGAAATACACATTGTGGTAACTCCCGGGCGGAAACGGTAACAAGTCCTCTGAAACTGAAATTTCACATTTAAGACAAATGAACAGCCGAGATGTTACGGAAACTTTTTCATCAAAATCAGCTAACCAGCAGAGCTACTTTATACCATGCAGTTCGCACCTTTTTACAATTTTATCAAAACAGGCTAAAACGATTTTGATTAAGCTAACTGTATAAATGTCAAATTTAATGGGCTTTAATATAATTTAGGTTTCATTCGGATTAAAATTGTCTGACAGGGCTTAAATGCTGATATTTTAAATTTTCTTTTTCTAAAATACCTTTTAATTTGTTGATTCTATAAAAATAACTATATTATCTTGATGTATAAAAAACAGGTAAATATATAAATTGAATAAATTCGATACCCAACTAAAGGAGAAAACTGATAAAATATTTTTTTAATGCAATTTTTTGTTTTTGATCATAAGAGCAGTAATATACATGTATGATATGCCGTTGGAAAGCTAAAGATTTTAGAGAAAATATTATCTTATACTCAAGCTTTTAAACGGTAATAGAGAGTGGTGAATAGAAGATAAAACTAACTGATTATTTTAGAAATTAATATAATAGATTTTTTAATAAAACACATGTTTCTTTATAAACTCGATTTAATTTATTCTTTAATAGTTTCACGTATTTTTATCTCTAACTGTATTTGAAAATTCTTCCATTGATTTTAAAAATGGAAGTAAGTGCAAGTCGTGTGTTGCCCGCACCAGATTTTTTTATTAACAATCATAATAAGCTTTAACGCTTGAGACGCTGATTTCCAAAAGCTACTATATCCATTCTATGAAGTTTTACAGGAAGCGCGAAAATTACTATATTATTAAACTAGCCAAATTGATTATTTTCGCAGTAAAATTTAGAACTTTTTTTGTTTTAGTATAATATGGAACGAAATCAAATGCATAATTTAGTACCATAGAAAATAATTATATTTCTTAATCGCGTTTTTAAAGGACTTCAGTGGTCATTAAATAAAATCAAATAGAATATTTAGAAAAACTAAATTATGAGAATACAAATATATAAAAAAATAACACTTCCGGTTGGCTTATTTTGATTAAAAAGTTCCTGAACACCTCGGGCGTATAGTTGTCTTAATTATGAAATTTCAGTTTCGTACCACCTTTTTTTATCGCGCTAAAAATTGCTCCTCCCCTCCACACACACAGAACTTTTTGCGGGACTTGGTTATTTTACTCAGGGGACCATGAAACGTTTATTTCCGTTCGAACTCGAAACTGGAATTCGAAAATTTTCACGATCGCACTACATTCCATTACTTTATATTTCATATATAGGTAAGTGAAAGTAAAATATATTCAGTTGCATGGTCTTGACGATTCCTAATGGATTGCCTGTACCCATAAGTCTTTGGTTTTACCTTTAATTTTTAAGTTCTTTTACCGAAACCCTTTGTCATACGATTTCCGTTAAACGAGGAAAATACTGTGCATCCCGGGTTGTGGTACAAGCTCCTCTTTAAGCTAGTATCTGCCTTCCTTCTTTCTCCCTTTTGTTAAGTAAAGAGGTGATCTAGCAAGAGTCAAACGGAATATCCTGGTTTTCCTTACAACCACTTGAAGGATCAAGTACCACGTCTTAACTCTAGACGGTGAAATTTTCCTGTACAAAACATGAAAAAGAGTGAACTACTCTTCTCAAAAAGTTTAATAACTCGATTATAACATTAATAAAATTTTAATATACTTTTAAATACAAATAAAAAGTGAAGAGTCGTATTAAATGTTTCAACTTTTTATTTATTGTATTGCGTTGACCTAAAAGTTCGTAGAGATTTATAAATAAAAATTTGCCTTTTATTTGTTCTACTAAAAATAAATCACAAAGCTAATGTTTATTTATATGCCTTTGATCCTCATGGAATTAACTATGTTTACAAACTGAATTCGTCTTTATTAAGGCTCAGTAGTGTAGTTTATGGCAAACCAATATGAGCGACGATTCAGTTAATTTTCGGCATATTATGATATGTTCTTTTTTAAAAAATCGAAAACGCAGCCCAAACTGTGAGAAAGATTCGTGCCGGGCATACACCACAAACCATAGTTTCAATTTGGAAGACCAACATCGGGCTCTCCGGAGTTGAACTCTTGACGAGTGTATTATGACGGTCATCGCAAACAATCCACGAATTAATGTCCGCGAGATAGCTGCGGAGTTAAGAGCCTGCAAATTGACCGTTTTTGATCATCTAAAAAAGTCTGTCGTTGCCGGGTACGTCTGTCGTTACGGCGTTTGGGTTCTCCATGAGCTCAGTGATTTGCTGCTGAACAAAAATGTGGAGGATCCATTTTTGAAACGATTTGTTACTGAGGATGAAAAATGGATTCTCTACATCAAAACCAGCAGAAAATAATCCTGGGGGTCGCCTGGAACGACGCCGCTTCCTACTCCAAAGGCCGGCTTGCACCCAAGAAAAGCGATGCTCAGTATTTAGTGGGATTGGGAACCCATACATTTTGAGCTCCTTCCACGAAACCAAACTATAAATACGGACTCTCACTGCGCCCAGTTAGATCGATTCAAGGCAGCAAATGAAGAAATACGGCCAGAGTTGTCAAATCGGAAAGGAGTGCTATTCCACCAAGACAAGTGCTAGGCCCCATGTGTCTTTAAGGACTCGGCAAAAGTTATTAAGCCCCGGATGGGAGGTTTTATCTCACCCCTCATACTCTCCTGACATTGCTCCTTCGGTTTTCCATCTTTCTAGTTCCAATGAAAATTTTCTACAAAGGAAATCCTACTCTTCAGAAGATGACGTTAAAACGGACCTGTTATTGTTCTTCAGGAGTAAGGATAGTGATTTTTGAAAAAAAGGGATAATGGACTTTCCAATCCGTTAGGAAAGGGTAATTGCTAACGGTCGTAACTATTTTGCAGATTAAATAAATAACTTTTAAGCTGTTCATCATTTTTTTCAACTTTCTCTACGAACTTTCCGGACAATCTATTAATTTACGACTGTATTATACAAACACGATATGTAAACATGAAAGGTGTAGAAAAGTCATGAAAATGTCTTGAGAAAAACTACCCAGTGGAAGCTTTTCACTAACTATTTTTAGGTAGTTGGCTACCTTATTTTTAACCGCCTCGGCGGGGTATTAGGAATATCTCGGGTACATAGATTACGGACAAGTGGATTTGTGTGGGCAGAAAGTTCGGAATGAAAAGAAGTATAACTACCACGGGCTAGGTCTGCAACAAATAGGATGTTGAGGTCTTTATGGAGGAGTTGATTTTTGACTAAATACTGCTAAGATTCTATATTAATATTATCAAATACATTCCACATATTTAGGTAATGAATGTTTCATATATATTAACTTGTGTGTAGTCATGGTGAGGAAGGTACATATACTGTATTGTTATCGGTTTACGACTTTCTTAATCTACTACGCTTTGACATCTAATACATTCATCGATCTATAACCCTGATTGATAACTGTCTAAATGACAAAAGAAAGCCATGGTTAATAATACATGACACCATTAGGTGGAACCTCATGAAATTTTTGCAGTAAGTGATTCAGCATAACATTTTGCAGGAGGGGTTAGAAGCTACGGTCCTCCATATGGATGACACCCAAGGGTAAAAAGTTTCTCCTCTCCAGCTACTCAGTTCTATCGCCTCAAAGTCCCTTCGTTTGCATATTACATAATGTAGCTATATAATCTTTTATATGTACATAATCTTTTAAGGTACCTGCGAATCTTAAGGATGAATAAATAAGTAATGTCATGCAAGGGCAGGGTTAATTCACATATGATTACCAGTATTTTCTTCACGTGCCAATCAAGATTTGTATTTAGTTTCTCTTTAACACGTTGACGGTCACCGGTGGCCCGCACTAGTCGCCTCATGGGGCGGCGCGTACCACCGCACAGTGGGGCGAAATGCGAACCTATGCATATGCTGGACATAGGACCAATATCTGAAATTTCGAATTTTCCCTTTTTTTTTTTTTTTAGTTAAGCTGTTCTTAGTTTCTATTACCATTGTCCATCGTCAGTTTTTTAATTTTTAACTTAACATTTTCCACCTAAGATATCTTATTAAAACGACCGTCCATGGAAAATGTCCTTCTTTTTTTTTAAAAAAAGTACCACTATTTTTGATGAACCAAAACTATTTAATCATCTTCATTACGATAATTTAACTTTGTTATCATAATTTAAGCTAATGCAGCTTTGACTTTTATAGACTCTTAAATTAAAAAAAAATAATAAAAAAAATTAAAACATTCATAACGAAAATCACTCAGAAATCTACCTCCACACAAATTTACTAGAATGTTTATAGATTACTTACCATTAATAATTACTTGCAGGTTCGTACCGGTTTACGAGAAAAAAAAATAACTTTTTTACCTTTTGGCTCTTGCTTTTTTTCAAATCTTGTCCCTATAAATTCCAGTTTCTTTGTATTAAATGTTTGTTCGTACTTTATGAACGTATTATTGTCTTTAACCCCCATACATCGTAAAAATAAATTATATTTTTACAATAATTTTTGTTCTAAATTTTATTGATAAATAATTTTTTTAAATATTTTACGAAACTAACATAGAGTAGATATTTTTTTTGTATTACATAATTATTAAAAGTAACTAATACTAATATTTTGAATACATTTTTTTCTAGATTTCGTTTATATTTTTTATTGAGAATTGAATGGAACCTTGTCCTCTTACATGGAAAACGAGAGGGGGAGGGGTTGGTTTCTCGAAAAAAAACCCGTAACCCTTTTATACGGTTGCCCATAAAAAAACATGCTAACTGCCTTTCGAGTTATTCTTACGGGAAGAAACACATTTCACAAGGTTAAGAAGGAAAAACCGCACAAGTTACCAAAATTGCAACATAAGCTCTCACTAGGCTGTTAGCAAACCTACAATTCGTATACAGGGCTAAACAGGCAATAACCGATGAAACGCGCTATAAATTCCAGCACCGGCGTACACGTTTAAAATTAAAAAAAATAATAATGCCTTCTAATGTATACACATAAGATGTATTTTTGTTGACGTATAACATGTTACACTGGAAAGTAGTTTTGATAAAGCTCCCTAACGGCTAAATGAATAGTTCTTATTATTTTTGTTTGAATAGAGTGATGGGTTAAAGAAGGATTTTTTGTACATGTTTTTAGTATATGTATACTTCTTTAAATACAATTAGGTCACTCCTCAGCCAGGATGATATAATACTTAATTGATAGCAGTGGCTTTTCCTGAATGAAATGCGATTTTTATGGACAGGGCACATTTCTCTTCTTCCTACAGATTATGAATTTAGTATTATATTTCAATATCTTAAAAAAAAAAAAAAAAAAAATACATTATGGTATCTGATCCGTGATCATTTTTTTCACTATAAACTACCGACGTTTCGGCCTACAATGTGGGCCTTCATCAGGGCTAAAAGAATCAAGATAACAACCAATGTAATTATAGACTTAATAATGCGTTAGGTATAAGTAGATATAAAATGCCGATTCTGGCCCAGGGCTCCGGTGCAAGATGGCGGCGCCCATGGTTTCCCGCCAAAACTGGCCTTTATTGAACGATCGTTCGCGATCTACCTGTCGTTCGTGATCTACTCAATCTAACCTAACCTCATATTGTTAGTTTTATTTATCGATTAAATATTCGATTTCTTTTAAAATATAATCAAAGGAACCTTCTTATCACTATATAATACCAAATAAATTATATATATAAAACTTTAATAGTAGATAAGAAATGGGGGAGCTGGCGCACTTTTTTGCGCAGCCAATCAGATGCCAGCATTTGGTCACGTGACCTATGGCGGGAGATTTGAATTTGAATTTCGACCGCGACCTAACCTTAACCACGCTGGTTCGCGCCATCGACCTAACCTAAACCACCGAGCCACGCCCCTTTTTAGTCACGTGACCTTTTATTAACCTAACCTAAACCAGTAGGCCACGCCCCTATTTGATCACGTGACCCCTGTTTGAGGGTATTAAGTCTTTATAAAGCATGAGTCTACCCGGCGTCCATTTTCTTTTCCCTACGTATTGGGCTAATTTAGTATTTATAAAGCATGAGTCTACCCGGACGCCCTTTTGTTTTTATGACGTCACAATTTACAAAGCATGGGTCTACCCGGCGTCCATTTTCTTTTCCCTACGTTTTGGGCTAATTTAGTATTTATAAAGCATGAGTCTACCCGTCCGCCATTTTGTTTTATGCCGTAACCATTTACAAAGCATGAGTCTATCCGGACGCCATTTTGCTCCCCCCACTCCTGCATTAGTAAACTAATCAGAGTGCCTAACTTGAGAGTTCCTCCCGGCTAGGTCCGATGGTCAAATTGTAATGTGTGCTTTTACGAAACCTTTCAAACTGTGACATTACCTTCCTATTGTTTACATTTTTTTGAAACCTCCCTTACTGTTACATAACCTTCCCATTGTTTACATTTTCTGATACCTTCCTAACTGTTACGTAAACTTCCCAATGCTTACATTTTTCATAACCTTTTTAATGTTTACATTTTCTGAAACCTCCCTAACTGTTACATAATCTTCCCACTGTTTACATTTGTTGAAACCTTCCTAACTGCTACATAACCTTCCTCATGATTATATTTTCCGAAACCTCCCCTGCTGTTACATAACCTTCCCAATATTTACATTTTCCGCAACCTCCCCATTGTTTACATGTTCGGAAACCCCCCCCCCCCTCTTACTGTTACAAAACCTTTCCAAAGCTTACATTTTTCGTAACCTTTTTAATGTTCACATTTTCTAAATCTCTTTATTTACTTTTATTTTCTCTTCACATAGTCGTGGTGCACACTCACCTTCTAAAGTATCCGCAAGAGCGCAGCACCAGCTCTACTTTTTAATGTGCCCACCAGAGTGCGTCTCTCCGGAATTTTTTATGTTATCTTTCCAATGACATTTTTTTTTAAAGTAATTGTGAGCCGCCGCCATTTCGTTTTTATGGCGCCACTATTGCAATAATTTAAAAGGGTATGAACATGTACAAACAGAGTTAAATCATGTTTAAGCATGTTGATAAGTGAAACGTAAACATGGACTTTGAACCTTCATGATGGCTTTAATATAAACATCGTTATAGACCTTCTTAATCCTATACACCTTTGAACTTTGATCCTTAATCCTACAATTTAAATAGCGATAAAAAGTTCCTTAAGCTTAAACGTAAACATGGACTTTGAACCCTCTTAACGGCTTTAATATAAACATCGTCATAGGGCTTCTTAATCCTATACATATTTGAGCTTTGATACCTTAATCCTAATATTTAAATAGCGATAAAAGGTTCCTTAAGCTCTTGGACTACGGTCTATTATATTCCTATGTGTAATGATTTTTAATCCTATACAGCTTTGAACTTTGATTCTTAATCCTACTATTTAAATAGCGATAAAAATTTCCTTAAGCTTAAACGTAAACATGGACTTTGAACCTTCTTAATGCCTTTAATAAAAACATCGTTATACGGCTTCTTAATACTGTACAGCTTTGAACTTTGATCCTTAATCCTAATATTTAAATAGCGATAAAAGGTTCCTTAAGCTCTTGGACTACGGTCTATTATATTCCTATGTGTAATGATTTTTAATCCTATACAGCTTTGAACTTTGATTCTTAATCCTACTATTTAAATAGCGATAAAAGGTTCCTTGAGCTCTGAGACTTTGAAGCATTATCCTCTTAAGTATATATATAAATATAATGCGGACCTTGTACGTTTTATCTCTTAGTATAGTAAAAAGATTTAATCGTAAACAAGCTTAATTTAAGACGTAAACATAAAATTTGTACTGATAGTGTATAAATATATAATAATATAAAACTTGTACCTATTTCGGTAGGCGAGTATAATTTTTTATATATTTTTTCAACATTTTTAGTTATTTTCTCATCTTCTTAGACCATTTTTTAACTTTTATATGTATTATTTACTTATCATTAACAATTCTGCTTTAGAATTGCTATTAGCGATGTTTTCGGAAGAATTCGTCTAATCTCGGCCGGCTTCGGTCTTCTACCTAACTTCGCTATAATCCTTAACTCTTCCGAAAGAAATAAACAATGATAACGTTAATGTTCTCGAACGAAAACAAATTATTATTATTTGATGTACTTTAGTGTAAATAATAATAATATAGTTGTGAATTATAATAATGATATACTACATCGTAATGGTTTCCTATTAAATGAGTTTATAATATTATTATTAAGTAAAGTGTTGTACCTTTTTTTGTTCGGCATTAAGCCTTAAGCCTCTTCACCACGTCAAGGTAAAGGTACATCGAAGAGGTTTTGTTTTTTTTTAATTTTTTTTTTTTAATAATTTTTTAGCTTTTTATGTGAATTTTTTTAAAATTTATTAGTTTTATTATTATTTTTTTTTTTTACAATTTCATTTTTTAAATAAAATTAAACGAAAAAATAAAAATCTGAATTCGTAAAAAATAAAAATAAAATATAATCTTCTATGTGATACAATCAATAATTAAATGAAACATTTTTATAATAAAATTAAATGTAAAATAAAGCAAATAAAAATCTGAATTTATATAAACATAAAATGTCATCTTCTATGTAATACAATGTAGAATTAAATAAAACATATCCTTTTCTTTTTTTTTTTTGTAATAGGTCAGTTCATGACGAGAATCTTTTGGGATGGTCGGAAGAGTATGGCAAATCAGAAACGGTGTATGAAGTACATATGAAATAATGTGCTTAAGATATTTTCGATTAAGCCAAAGATAAGAAAACATTTCTTTTCTTCTTAAATTTTTTGTTCATGTATTTGAAAGAGAAATATGAGCATCGAAATTATTCTGCAGGGTTATTCTATTCACCACACATTCACTCACACATTCAGGTTTAGAGGCTGTTAGACCATGCCATTGACCATTCAGGGTTTATAGGTGTTCAAACCGTGACAGTGACCCCTTTCATTCATGGTGAATAGCTTTAAACACATTTTTATTCATCCATGCAGACAAAGCATTTGTGCGATACTGTGTACATTTCTCTTTCGAAAAATTGTGTACTATGCAATGGCTGCCTTGCTCATCTAAAATTAGTGATTCTATTTTAGGACAGCCAAAATCTTCCAAGTTAATTATAGTACAATGATGGAGATTTCGTGATAGAAACATTTTCTTATCTAGGCCCTTAACGAAAACAAATTTATATTTAAGGTCAATGTTGTTGAAAATGTTATAAATGATGCCATACTCAACTTCTCCAGAATCCCATTTGATTTTATGATAGTAATTTTCCAACCAATAATTCGTTCTTATACTTTTATTGGTTGGTTTATATTCATTTGGTGGCTTAAAAATCCAATGCCTTGAAGACTTGTAAGCTTGATCAAACAGAGAAAACTCTTTAATAATATAACCTCCCAGGCTATCGACAAAGCACTGAAAGTCTACTATCGCTCCGCTTGCCGTAGCCATACTGAACACTGAGCAAAGGATTCACCCCATTTTATACCATTCGCCGAACTGTACCAATTAGAGGATTATACTCTACGAGCCTATCGTGTATGATTAGACAATATGCTGTAGTATTTGCCGGGAATGAAATTTTCGATTCAAATTCTAATCTTACATCGACTGGTCCACTTTTTATAGATTCAGACTGCTTTGAGCAATCTATTACAATTAAAGGTGATTTATCTTTAAAGTTTTGTAAAGAGGACAAAGGTTGCATTTGTCCACCATAATAAGAATTTTGAAATAAAGCATACATATGATAGAGCAAAGCAAACCGATTTGACGACATATCTATATTTAAATCATCATACGGATAAGCTTTACAATTTAGAAACAATTTAACATTGGAAATATTACAATGATCAAAGTGGCTTGCATCTTTTTGAGAATTTTTCAGTCTTCCAGTTTGAAAAGTTAATATTACATAACGCGGTTTTTCTAGCTGACTGGATGTTTTGACTGGCCAGATTTGTCTCTGACTTGCTGGCAGTAAAGGATAATCGTAAAGTTCCCAGGTTCTAAAGGCTGGTGAAAATATTTTTTCTGATTTGAGATGACGCATCAAAGCCAGCTTCTGATGTTCGTTTACGGTAACATAAGGTAGCTTCCAGCATAGCCTATCCAGTTCTATTTTACACTTTTCTACCGCATCAGTCCCAGCTACTGGTTGGCTAGTGATGTAGCAATTTTCATCATGTCTGCTTCTTATGAATATCAGTTCTTGCTTTACATTCATTACGATTTTCTGATAATCCTCACAGAACCCAAGAAGGGATGATAAAGGAACACATAGGTTGAAACACCCCTCTGCCGATGTAATGTTTAATGTATCACTTTGTGGATAGCACCATCCCCAATTATCCAAAAACTGGGAACCTCCCTTGAGCGAAACTAGATTTTTCAAAGTTGAAGTGATTCCAGGATTTTTCACACGGTCTATTTCGACTCCACTCAATTCGTACCTTATTTCATCAAACAAAAACGCAAACATGTTGTTTGTTAATTTTGATGCAATGGGAACTGCTGAACCATCCTGCTTTAGAAATCTTCCTTCTACATACAGCAGGCTGTGACTAGGTAGTGTGTATAAATCTTGATGTTGCAGACTGATGCGTATTTCATCCCCTGGCTGAAGATTTGTTGACGAATAAGGATGATGAGAATAAAATTCAATCCCTTCAACTGAATTATCAAAAGTATCAGCTTCTTCCAAATTCAATATTTCCATGTTGACGATAAAACGTAATATCCTGCGGTTTGAAGAAATCTAATATTGCTCGCAGTTAACGATGTGCACTCAACAATGGCTTTCACTGGAATGATACTTTTTCTCTCTGAAGACGCGCTTTTATGTACTTTCTTAAAGTCCAACCCCATCGCTGTCTGACTACTGAATGGACATTCCTTTGTTATAACTCCTTTTATATAAGATCAAGCAGGAAGAGTAAACAAAGCTGACCACAGTTGTTTGAACCTACTTTCTGGAATTGTTTTCTATTTAATGAAATTCGGCAATCTTTCATGTACCGAACGAATTCACTTGGCGGTTTGTCTCCACTGCTGTCAAAGAACTGAACGTATTTTCCTCTTTTCTTGTAACTGACCCAATGCGTTCCTCTACCATTACTATTGTCTAAATTAAAAATACCACGTTCAGATTTCCACGGCTTTGTAGGAAATTCATCTACCATAAAAACTCCTCTAAAACGGCGCAGTTTATGAAGTTTTGCTAATCTGAGTAAGTCGAAATTGCTTAGCCTTTGGCGAGGAAAAGTTTTTAAGATCTCTTTGGCTTTAGTTTTCAACTGATGTACATTTCCCCCGATCCTTTTTGGCGTGGAAATGACTCGCATCTTTTTCTTCTTGTTTGTAACACGCTTCATGGTCTACTGATACAGAGGTAATGCTGACAAGCCTTATATACCCACATTCTTGCTATCAACCCATGAATTATGAGAACTGTCAAAACCTAGCCACTTCACTAGAGCTTTATTACCTTTCCTTTTTACAACTCTTTCTACAAGGTAACAATTAGCATGCTTTACAAGTTGCAATTCCTCTTGATAGAAACCACCAGCAATGGTGTCTCCGCGATCATCTTTCAGATGATAGGTGATAGGTACCGTTTTTTTCACTTCAGCTATAGTAAATATTTCTGTAGACCATGATGGTTGATAACCTTTCGCAAACTGTGCTTTATACTTTGATATCCTTACATGATCGCCAACTTTAAATTTTGCAGCCTTTTTTGTACTGGTTTTCTTAGAATAAACTTCTTTTATTAGTTTTGCTTCAATTTTAAATCCGTGAACGGATGCCGGTGCCATCTTGATTGTACTATGTTTTGTTTTATTATAGTTGTCTACTAAAGCCGGCAGTACTACAAGCCAATTGTAGTTGCCTTGTAAACTAAACTTTTTCCACATGGCTGACTTTAGAGTGCGATTAAACCTTTCTATTATTGATGCTTTTAGGTTACTATATGTTGAATAATGATTGATATTACAAGATATCATGAGTTTTCGAAATACTTGGTTATAAAACTCTTTACCATTGTCTGTTTGCAAATTCTTTGGCTTTCTCTCAGATAATACTTTCTCGAAACCTTGACACACTACAGACGCAGTTTTATTCTTGATAGGCACTACCCAAGCATATTTAGAAAAACAATCTATTACAGTGAGTAAATATTTGTAACCTTTATTAAATTTAGCATAAGGAATCATTTCAACCAAATCAGCCTGCCATAAATCATCAATACCTTTGAGTAATACAGATCTTCTTTTAAAAACCCTCCTAGCAGGTTTGTGCAATTCATGCACGATCTGCTCTTTAACGGATGCCATGACGTACTGTTAATCTTCTCATCTGCGCTACACTATTATACCCCCTTCTCTAAGTTGAGCTTCTATTCGCAAGATCTCACTCTTTCCTGTTTGAGAGCCAATCAAATATCTCATTCGATTAACTAATACGTTTGGATCAACAATGCCTGTACCACCTTTTGGTTTAAACAATTTTGAGATAACATTTTTGTATTTGGGGTAATTTTTAAGTCTTATCATATTACCGCTTGGGCTATGTCCCTCGAAATGTGCATTAGTTTGCATCAAAATCTTTTTATACAAAGCATAATCACTTTGTTTAACGAATGAAAGATTCGGATTTTTTATAAATAACAATTCGAAGAGACCTGGTGTACCTTGATAGATATCATCACCTATAGTAAGAATATCTTCATTGATAGAAATCACTGTATCGCCGATGGTAAACTTGTGACCATCATATTTGATTCCATATACAGTATCCAGATCTTTAATGTCATTGTTCACAAGCTTTATTATATACTTTGAGGATATATTTCCAATCTTTTCTAAATATTTTTGTAACATTTCTTCTCCTTTAGGAGTTTGAGTTGCTTCTCTCACCTCCTGCAGTGGGGTTTTCGGTGGCTCACACTCTTCTTCCGACTTTAGAATTGGTGTACTTTCCCAAACGTGCTCTAAACGACGAGTAAATATTTTAGAAGGCCCAGGCTTTGGTGTTGTATCTGTTAGTGACGATTGTTCTAGACAATATTTAGGCATTTTCGATGGAATATGAGGAATTTCTTCTTCTTCTTCTTCCTTCTTTCGAATTTCACATTGGGTGGAGGAGGGAATTTTAACCTCCTGCTTACTCGCTAGTCTTTCCATAGATTTCAATAAAGGTTTATACTTCAATTTCAAATATTCATCAGTCTCTTCTCGACTCCTTTTCAATAAATTACACTTTTCCTGTATAGCCTTCCTGGTCTCGATTATTTCACGCATTACTACATCACTAGTTGACTCTTCCATGTCTAACTAGAGAATGAGCTTGTCCCAACACCTCACGGTATTATATAGGCCTCGAAACCCTTTCGATACCTTCCATCATTAATTTGTCTATCCTTGTCCAATACTAAAAATCCGTACCTGTCGTCTTTCCAGCACCATTGACAAACCTTTTTGAAAGTTTGAAATGACATGTCTGAATTGACATGATCATCATAAATTCGTCTTAGATTTAATTCGTCTTGTCTAAAGAGTATAAGAAAGTTAGCATTTTCTCTAATCAAATGTTTTGGGACTCTAGTATAACTCTGGCTCAGATAAAATATATCAACACCGTTATGGCGCCCCATACAAAAGTATGATCTCACATTATCTTGTTTGTCACAGGCAATATCATCGAATATAAAGACTGAGTTGGGTAGTGCCTCTTTGGGCGGAGGAACTTGTGAGTTATCTTCGTATTGAAAAAACCCGATATCAGTTAAAGGTTGTAATATTTGAGCTAACTCTCTATATTTGGGTTGATGTAAGGATTTTGCGAACAAATAGATATTTTCAAATTTTAATCCCTTTGAGTCATAAATCAAGCTTAGCATAAGATTAGTCTTACCACAATTGGAGGGACCGCATATTAAACATCGAATCGAATCAGGAAACAGTAAACCGTGCCTAGATTCTTTCTTAATTGGAGCGCCTCCGTCCAGGTTATGAATACGGATCGTAGTATGTTGCTTTACCAAGCGCATGATGGTAAATGAAAAGAATCGCAGTTTGACCACTTCTTTTATACTTACCGACATGGTTGAAATGTATCAACTAATCTTCGTTAATAGAATTTTTCACATTAAAAATTGGTATCATATTAAAATTATTTATTTATTATATATAATTTATTTATTTTTTTTTTTTTATTTGCACTCATCTTGGTTTTCTAAATATAATTTAGAAGTAAGCCTTCCCACCTCGTCAAGGTGTGAGTGCGTCGAGAAGGTATGTTGAAATAATATGGTTGTTAATATTTTGCAAAACTATTTTTTTTTATGTTGGTTTCCAGGTTTATCGTTTTAAACCTCTCTTGGAACCACAACGTAGTTTTTTTCATTTAAGGTTTCCAGGTTTATCGTTTTAAACCTCTCTTGGAACCACAACGTAGTTTTTTTCAATTTTGGTTTCCAGGTTTATCGTTTTAAACCTCTCTTGGAACCACAACACACATTCCTTTTAGGTTTACGAGCCTTTAGAGCCACGCCAGGGACCCATTCATTCCATCTCACATACATACTTTAGTTTACAAATAAAAACAACAATATTATATCAACAAAAATAAAAATAAAATCTCTTATACAGCATCTGGAGCGATAACTAAAAATTTATTAAAACCATTTTTCATTTGGCCACAGTGCAGATTAAAAGAATATATATGTTAAAAAATAAAAACGTAATCTTCAAATACAAAAAATAAAAAAATTCCATTCTTTCATATATATAAAAATAAAAAAAATATCTTTCTTGAATGAAAGTAAAAAAAAAAAAAAAAAATTAACAGTTTCCTACTTCTCTCTTAATAAAAAACAACAAAAACAAAAAAACCTATTAATATTAAAAAAAAAAAAAAAAATAAAACTTCAAAGATTTCTATTAAATAAAATAAAAAGTCTTCTTTTAATAGTTGAAAAAAAAAAAAAACATGTTTTGAACAGAAAAAAAGTTGTGACTAATTAAAACAAAAAAACTGATATCTGTTTATAATATACAATATTTACAAGTGAACATTATCAAAGTTTGCCAATATTGCAACAGAGATTTTTTGATTGTTGCCGCCACACCTCATCTACACATACGGTATGGAATAATGACCATGGGCCAAGGTACGAATTCCGTCGACTTGATGCCGCTTATCGTCGTGAGGTGAAAGGGATGTTTTAGTCTGTTCGACGGAAAAGAGTTCGTGGTGCTTTGAAATTATTGAGCGGAAAGTAGTTTTGAACTCTTTTCCTTCGAACAGAGATGTGATGTAGTCGTTGAATGTCAGTTTCTTCTCTACAGCGATCTTTTTTATCCCTTTCGCCTTTTTCTTTTCTTTATCGGCGTGAATTCGTATCGAGTACATCTTAGCACGCAGTCCGACAAACTCAGAGACGGGCACTCCGTTGGCTTCGTCTTTAAATTTACCCAACACCTTTTTGTTGTGTGTACTGTATGCGGGGTGGTCGTGGGGGTAGTCTGATGTGTCCATTTCGTCTATAAAATTTTGTATGTCTTTGTAAAAGTCATCAGTCTGTATAAGATATAATAAACTGTCTGTGTCTGTATACATGAGTGTTAGTCTGTTCGGTCCGTAATGTGGTAATATTGTGTTGTAATGGAAATCGTACATTCGGACTTTGGATAGATCAAGGATGGCCATCCCTACGTAAATAGGTTTGTTCATCTTAATCTGTTCAAAGTCCGAATGTACTGCAACCAATGACTCTGTGTATACTGTCCTGTCCTTAAATGTAGGTTTTGATATGAGTTTGTTCAGTCGTCTTTGACTAACTACAAGCTCAATCTTATGCCGTTTTCGAACATCTTCCATGAATTTTCCGAAAACGGCATTGTTCATGAGCTTGTAGAAGTCTTTGTCGAAATCATTAGTCGCCTGTTGTCGATGTCTGGTGTTGAGGTCAATGTAACTACGAAGCCAAGATGATTGCCGGAATCTAAGTACTCGATGTACTCGAACTAACCTTAGTCCTAAGCCCATGGCCTGCTGTAGATTAACGAAATGCAAAACGTATTTCTCTCTGTTGCTCAGAGTAGCTAAAAGTTTTTTAAAATTTGATCCTGGGGGTACCTTATTTTCTGGCAACAGAGGGAAATCGTTGTGCAAATCGTGCAAGCTTTCCGGATACTCTAAGTCGGCTTCAACTATGTAACCGAAAGGCCCGTCTTCCGGTAAGTTGAGCCAATCTAGAGTTTCCGGATTCTGAACCCATTCGAAACCGCCAGACGGAAGGGTCTTCGACATCGCCCACCCGTACAAGTTATTAGCGTCCAGATAGGCGATGTACGAAGTTTCCTCCTGGGGATCGCGACTTGGGTTCAGATATTTATTATTCGCCTTTCCATACCGGTGACTGCATTGGCACAAGCCACCCCTTATTCCCCGTTCGATCATTAGGACCATATCATAATCAGACAAAAGATCTAATTGTACTCCCGTATACTTCAGCATGGCATCCCAAGCAAGTCCGGGTGCCGTGTAATACCAGGCCGGGTCCAGTGAATAAGCCCTCAAGCAGACATCTCTGAAATTTTCAAAGACGTCGCAAAGAAGCGTCACGTCTACCTTGAGGTATAATTCACTGTACTCGGCCAGGGTTCTGATATTAAACACGTCCCATACCGCTTGAGCATGCTGATAGTCCTCGTCTGAGATAGGCATTTCATTCAATTGACTATAAAATGCCTCCTTCGGGGGCAGAACCGTCTCCTGAAGTTTCTCAAACGAGTCCATGTAATCATAGGGGTACACTCCTTTTCTGATCACGAGGTCCAAATGATCGGCGGGGAAGAATTTGCTCGTCTCCTTAAAATTAGGTTTGGGCAAATTCTTGGACAACCTATCGAGACTGGAAGCCATGAAACGAAAGGAGTCCACAAACCTAACGGTTAATGCGCCCACTGTCATTCCAAAGGAGATGTATTTTTCCTCAGAGTTGGGGATGACATCTATTCTTATCTTATTTTTTTCTTCTTCACTTAATCCATGCCCCAACTCTCGGACGATGAAGTGAGCGTCATAACCGCTAAGATTGTGGAATAGGACGGGTAGGAAACGTGGGGTTTTATAAAGGATGTTACATTTGGAATGTGCTGGACCACGATACATCCCTGTGATGTGATCGTGATCCATCACTTTCCCATTGTCGGGAGTAAATGGGCGGGAACAGAGGTAACAGGATTGGGATAGATGGTGGGCTTCCATCTGCAATGGTGTCAGGGGTAGCATGTGCCGCTTCATGGAGTACACCTGAGACACCTTCCCTGCTACTTCCTTGATATAATTCATAAATTTTTCCGCTGAATCCTCACCTGTGTAGATGAAGGTTTCAGTGGGAAAATTTGTAGGCAATAAGTGGCGTGGGATATCATCTGATACCTTGACGTACGTGCAAAAACTCATAGGAAGGTGTCTCTGGTAGGGTCTCGTTTGTCTTAAATCTCCCGGCTGAATCTTTTCCAACATAGATTCAAAATCAGCGTAGACAACGAAAGGAATCCTCACCTGCCGTTGTATATTAATAAAAGATACCTTTTGAGAATTCCCTTCGTCGTCGCAAGCCGGGAGTACGATGCGAGTAGCCTTATTATCCCCACAGTACTCCATGTGCTCCCTCACCCGCTCAGCGATGTTTCTCCCTCCTACATTAAAATGGGTGAAACATCGCTTACAGACGTGTCTTCCGCTGTGGTACCTAGAAATCTGTGACGCCACTAATTTATTGAAGTCTTTGATATAGGCGAAGTGACTTCGCCCATCCTCCGTTGTCAGCAAAAGTAAATCACGATGGTCAGCCTTCTCCTCCTTTACCACTTTCAGCGGGTACACGTCTCCTGTCTCTCCAATGGCAAAAACATTCACACTGATGTTATTGTGTCGTTCGAATGTTTTCACCTCTTGGAGAGGAGTGGGGAAGGAAATGCAGTCGAAGTTATAGCTGTGCTCCAAGTTCCTATATTTACTAACTCGAAAAGAATTACGACTATCGATAAGGTGGGCTAGTATCGAGTATTTAAAACACCGCTCGTCATTGTTTTGCACATTAATTACAGCTTTTCTGGCGGCTATTTTAGGTGGAAGAGGTATATAGCTGGAGGCGCCTAGAGGTCTGAATCTGTTTACCCTTAAGAGAAGACCGTCAAGACTTTTTAGGAACCAGCCGCTCCCTTTCATTGCCATCTCTTCCATCTCGGTAGCCAACTTCGCATACATGCCACTGAGAATATCCAAGATGGAAGAGATGTCATACATTGCTTTGTTTTTGGTTTTGAAGGCACGATCACAGGACTCTCCTCTGACGTTTTCGTACGTGGCCTCCAAAACCAAATTGAATTTTAAGGGAGAGTCTGATTCCGCCCAAAATTCTGAAATCAACCGATGCAGTGTGACTGTCTGTTTGCACAGAAATTCTACTACATCAATTGATTCCGAACATGGGAGAAAAAAAGTCTTGAGGTCCCCTCCAAAGGAAGTTTCAATTTGGTATAAAGACCCCATAGCCGCCTCCAACCGCCTCCGCTTGGTCATGACGAGCGGCGTTTCTCTCAGGCAGCGGCGTACATGCTTCATCCACTGTTTTTTAGACTGAAATTTTTCTCCGCAGGAAACACATGTACGCCGTGCCTGTGAGGTTAAGCATGACTTTTCATGACGGAATTTGTCAAACTCCCTACTAAAATCTCTATTGCAATACTGGCAATTATTATTGGTTGTTGACATTTTTAATTTTAAACTTAAAAAAAAAAAAACACAAATAAACCAAAAACTGTCAGATAGTGAAAATATAAAATAAAAATAATTCACTAACTTAAAATAAAACAAATTCAAACTATGAATTAAAAAAAAAAAAAAAACCAAAAAGAGTCCTAAAAAAAAAAAATTAATATTAAAACTAAAGAAAAAATGAAATATGAAGCTAGGTATGAAATAAAAAAATCGTTAAAGAAATAGTTGAAAGAAAAGTTAGGATAATTTTTTTTTAAACACTAATGCACACTATAAGGCCAAAATAGAAAAAATGGTACTCACAAGTTATCGAGATGTCACCTTGACGCTGGATAAGAGAATGAGGAAGAGTTCTGAAAAACGCACCTATTTATAGCCGCCTTAGGAATTATCCGAGCAAAGTTCAAAAAGTATATGATTAAGACGTGTGAGTAGGAGTGGGGGAAGCCGGATATGGCCGAGAGCAGCCGAAGAAGCCCGAGAGCAGCCGAAAAAGCCCAAACACTCCCGAGTGTATCTAAAAAATAGCGGCCAGCCGAATATTTCCGAGCTTAGCCGACCTCTTCCGAAAACATCGCAAATAGCAATTCCAAAGTAGAATTGTTAATGATAAGTAAATAATACATATAAAAGGTAAAAAAAATGGTTTAAGAAGTTGAGAAAACAATTAAAAAGGTTGAAAAATATATATAAAAAATTAAATTCGCCTACCGAAATAGGTACAAGTTTTATATTATTATATATTTATACACTATCAGTACAAATTTTATGTTTACGTCTTAAATTAAGCTTGTTTACGATTAAATCTTTAGAATACTAAGAGATTATATTTACAAGGTCCGCATTATATTTATATATATAATAATGCTTCAAAGTCTCAGAGCTCAAGGAACCTTTTATCGCTATTTAAATAGTAGGATTAAGAATCAAAGTTCAAAGCTGTATAGGATTAAAAATCATTACACATAGGAATATAATAGACCGTAGTCCAAGAGCTTAAGGAGCCTTTTATCGCTATTTAAATAGTAGGATTAAGGATCAAAGTTCAAAGCTGTACAGTATTAAGAAGCCGTATAACGATGTTTTTATTAAAGGCATTAAGAAGGTTCAAAGTCCATGTTTACGTTTAAGCTTAAGGAAATTTTTATCGCTACTTAAAATGTAGGATTAAAGATCAAAGTTCAAAGCTGTATAGGATTAAGAAGCCCTATAACGATGTTTATATTAAAGGCATTAGGAAGGTTCAAAGTCCATGTTTACGTTTCACTTACTTGCATGCTTCAACATGATTCAAACCTGCTTGTACTTGCACAAACCTGTTTTTACATGATCGGACCTGTCGGTGCATGCTCGAACCGGTCAGGTATAATCATCCTATGTTAAAAAAACAAACAAAATGGCGGCTGGATAGACTTAAGGCTTTTAAATTGTGACGTCATAAAACAAAATGGCGGACGGGTAGACATGCTTTATAATGACTTAATACGCTCAAAACGTAGGGAAAAGAAAATGGACGCCGGGTAGACTCATGCTTTGTAAACTGTGACGTCATAAAATAAAATGGCGGACGAGTAGACTCATGCTTTATAAATACTAAATTAGCCCAAAACGTAGGGAAAAGAAAATGGACGCATGGTAAACTCATGCTTTGTAAATTGTGACGTCATAAAAGAAAATGGCGTACGGGTAGACTCATGCTTTATAAATACTAAATTAGCCCAAAACGTAGGGAAAAGAAAATGGACGCATGGTAGACTCATGCTTTGTAAATTGTGACGTCATAAAAGAAAATGGCGGACGGGTAGACTCATGCTTTATAAATACTAAATTAGCCCAAAACGTAGGGAAAAGAAAATGGACGCTGGGTAGACTCATGCTTTATAAATTGTGTCGTCATGAAAGAAAATGGCGGACGGGTAGACTCATGCTTTATAAATACTAAATTAGCCCAAAACGTAGGGAAAAGAAAATGGACGCCGGGTAGACTCATGCTTTATAAAGACTTAATACTCTCAAACAGGGGTCACGTGATCAAAAAGGGGCGTGGCCTAGTGGTTTAGGTTAGGTTTATGAAGGGTCACGTGACTAAAAAGGGGCGTGGCTTAGTGGTTTAGGTTAGGTCGATGGCGCGAACCAGCGTGGTTAAGGTTAGGTCGTGGTCGAAATTCAAATTCAAATCTCCCGCCATAGGTCACGTGACCAAATGCTGGCATCTGATTGGCTGCGCAAAAAAGTGTGCCAGCTCGCCTGTTTTCCCTCTACTATTAAAGTTTTATATATATAATTTATTTGGTATTATATAGTGATAAGAAGGTTCCTTTGATTATATTTTAAAAGAAATCGAATATTTAATCGATAAATAAAACTAACAATATGAGGTTAGGTTAGATTGAGTAGATCACGAACGACAGGTAGATCGCGAACGATCGTTCAATAAAGGCCAGTTTTGGCGGGAAACCATGGGCGCCGCCATCTTGCACCGGAGCCCTGGGCCAGAATCGGCATTTTATATCTACTGGTATATAATAATAATATGACAGTAATAAATTATGGGAACATAAATAATATTAAATGTAAAATGATAATAAGATGACAATTATAAAGTATGGAAATAAGGTGACAGTTATAAAGTATGGAAATAAACAAAATTAAGATGATAGTTATAAAGTATGGAAGTAAACATAATTGAGATGATAATATTGTAATGAGAATGTATAAAGAGAGACTAAGTAAATGAAAAAAATGATAAAGGAAAAATATGTGAACAATTAAAATTTTAAATATTAACAATTTTGAGTTGATATATGACGGTAATATATTAAAAACATAGTTAAGAGTATAGGTAATATATAAAAAAAGAATATAGTCATTACAAAAGAGAAACAGTATGAATAAAAATAATTTAAATTTTAAAATAATGTAATATTAAACTAATAATTATATGTCAGGATATGTAACGGAGAAAGATATGAGTATGGAAAGGGGGAGAAAGAAATGGGCGATTAAAAAAGACCCTTATCAATAAGAAAAAAATACATACGTGACTCGACATGAAGGCATTGCCTACAGGAGTGATGTTTCCCAGTTTGAAAAACGCTCATTGCGTGGAACGGAAAATATGAGAACTAGAATGTCCGTTAGGAAAATTCCAAGAAGCTAAGTTATGTTTACTGATTCGATTGTTAAAAAGTAGCCAAAAGTTATTACTTGAGAGTACTTGAGTTATTACTTATGAGTATTTGATAAAATTGTAAGAAATAGTGACGAGGTAAAGATTGAAAGATTTTAAGTAATAACGGATGACGATGATAAATGATGAATGATGATAAGGTAATAATAATCGTTTTTCATTATGACATAATTATGGAGAAAAATTATTAGATGTAATATATATTAACAAAATAATAAATTTGATATTAAAAATAATAAATAACAGTTTTAATAAGTTCATTTGATGATGTTATTAAGACAGAAAGCGGTTTAGGGTTGTTGCCTCTGGTGTGATGGTAAGGAGAATGGTTTAGCGGCCATTTTAGTTTCAAAATTGCTGGACATCGTAATCTCCGGAGTCTAGATTGCACAAGAACTTAGAAGCAATTCTAGACTGACTTTCCTAATTATGTTCTAGTACCCTTTTTAATTTAAGATTTCGGATTATGCCTAGAGAATGATATTTGGGCACCTATATAATATCTATATAATACATCTGTTATATGAATGAATGAATGAATAAAGCCTTTATCTGTTATATACACACACCCAAATATATGTATAGAATATTTAATGTGTGCGTGTATACACGGTGTCTCATTAATGCCCCGTCATATTATGAGAGCAGATACTAGACCCTATGTGGAACAAAATTTTATATGACCCATAGTCCGATTTCAAACGGTTAGGAGGGAATATGTAATTTTGAGTTTTTGCTGTTATCTATGAATTTTAGCAGAAAAATTCCCAAAATCTATTTTATTTTTAAGAACAGAAAAGAAAAACCAGTACCAAATGAAAGGAGAGAAAATTTTCAGAAGTTTAAGATATCCAAAATAAGAAAATAAGTGTCGCACATCATGCAGAAAATTAAATTTTAATATTTCTAAGAATATTGACATTTCAAGCGTTTAATATTTAAATATAATAGTGGTGAAGTTAATTATCAGCCTCCAACTTTATATTTAAAAAATTGGACTAAAATAATCTACACCTAAAAAAAAAAAAAAAATCACATGACCAATAGTCGGATTGTCAACGGTTACGGAGGAAAATAAAATTTATAGATTTTTGCTATTATACATGGCTTTCATCAATAATGATTTTTAGCAGAAAAATTCAAAAAGTATATTTTACTTTCACTTACTATATATAGTAAGGGAAAGTATTGCGATCGTGAAAATTTTCGAATTCTAGTTTTCAACGGAAATAGTGAAATATCTAACTGATACTAAAGCGGATTTCCATACTTACCAGCTACGCCAAGAGAGATCTCTTAGAGTTGTAATCAGAAATCTACATTCTTCTACACCAGTTGAAGCTATCAAAGAAGAACTTATAGAGATGGGTTACAAAGTGCGCCAAGTCACTAATGTCATAAAAGATAGAGTTCAACTTCCTCTATTCTTTGTTGACCTGGAACCATTGTCAGGGGTAGAAAAAATTTACGATCTAAAAAGACTGTACTATACAAGTGTAAAAGTCGAAAAACCTTACACCAAGAGAGAAATTGTTCAGTGTCACAATTGTCAGGCGTATGGTCATACCAAAAGTTACTGTTATCACATACCGCGCTGCGTGAAATGCGGTGAACAGCACAAGTCTGTGGAATGTACAAAACCAAAGTCAACACCCGCTGTATGTGCTCATTGCCTCAAGGACCACCCGGCCAACTACAAAGGATGCCAAATCTATAAGGAACTAAGGACCAGGTATCAAAAACCCCAAGTACTGGATGAAACAGCAAGACAGACAAGAACTAGAAGAGAACCCTCAAAAATAATCGATGCCAATGTATCATTTGCCCACTTACTTGGAGGTGGGAACCAATGTAGTGAAGCCGAGGCCCTGCCGGAACTGCAAAATGTACCTAAATATCCTCAGTCCATTCCACAAATACCTCTTCCTCAAAATATAACCAATCCTAAAAATCCTAATCCACCACAAATCTCTCATATTCCTCCTCCTTCAAACGCCACAGACCTTACCAGTTTGATGACATCCTTTATCTCCGAAATCAAATCCCTTGTTATGCCTCTAATATCACTCCTTACGAACCTTGTATCAAATCTCATTCCTGCCTTACAAAAACCATAAATGACCTCACCTAATTCCTTATCCATTCTCCTTTGGAATGCGAATGGTGTTAGAACTCACACTGACGAACTTACAGCCTTACTGCAAGACAAAAACGTTGATGTTGCACTCATTACTGAAACTAGACTAACCACTAAACAGTACTTCAAAATACCTGAATACACGACATACCGGACAGACCATCCAGACGGCAAAGCCCATGCCGGTACTGCAGTCATTGTCCACCGATCCCTCTCCCATCACTTACACCCACTTCCCGCCCACGACTTCCTACAAGCCACCTCTGTTATAATCAAGACCTTTTCCTTTCCGCTCGTCATCGCATCAGCATACTGCCCTCCTAAACATTCTATTTCCATTACCGAATTTGGATCCTTCCTCAACTCATTGGGGAATCACTTTATTCTGGGTGCAGACCTAAACGCCAAGCACCAACAATGGGGTTCCAGGACCACAAATACTCGTGGACGGACATTGCAGGCTGCACTCAACTCCCGACGCCTTAATCTCCTACCTCCCGATTCCCCTACCTACTGGCCAACAGATCCTAACCGTAATCCAGACATCCTCGACTTCTTCATCCACAGCGGATTAGGCTCCCTGAACTATTCCGTAACTCGCCTTGACGAACTATCCTCTGACCATAGTCCACTGATCCTAAATGTATCCTTAACACCTATGCCTAAACCTGTCCCACCGTCATTCATCAGAGGCCCTATCAACTGGAACCTCTTCCGCGAAATCCTCACCAATGATATTGACCTCAGAGTGACTCTCAAAACCCAAACTGACCTTGACGATGCCGTCTATTCCTTTACAACCTCGATTCAACAAGCCGCCTGGACTGCCTCCGTTCCCAAGCACTCCCAAATAAATCCTTACAAAAACCATTTACCACAACACCTCCTAGACCTAATCCACACCAAACGCCGAGCCAGAACATTATGGCAACGCACCCGCCACCCAGCAGATCGCCACTCCTATAACTTTTATTGTAGACAATTAAAGCGGGAGTTGGCGATCTCCCGTTCTCAATCCTACAATTCCTACCTCTCCTCTCTCTCGACTCGTGACAATTCCTTGTGGAATGTCACGAAGAGAATCCTAAAATCTCCTCTGATATCCCATCCTCTCCGGCGTAGTGATAATTCCTGGGCTGCTTCTGACAAAGATAGGGCCCAGGAATTTGCACTACACCTTTCCAAGGTATTCACTCCTCATTCTGATCTCAATCCAACCCATACCGCAATAGTTGAAGAGTTCCTTACGTCACCGATACCAATTTCCTTACCACCTAAAGCAATCAATCCCTCTGAGGTCAAATATCTTCTTAAAAAGCTTCCTCTCCGTAAATCCCCTGGATACGATCTCCTTACTCCTCAAATTCTAAGACAACTTCCACCTAAAGCCATTACATTCCTTACATATATCTATAACTGTATCCTACGCACTACCTATTTCCCTCTGTTGTGGAAACACTCGACTATCATCCTTTTCCTAAAACCAGGTAAACCCTCCAACTGTACGTCATCCTACAGACCTATTAGCCTTCTCCCGATCCTCTCCAAAATCTTCGAAAAACTCCTATTAAAACGAATCCTAGCCAAATTTCACAATTTTCCTTCACACCAGTTTGGATTCCGTCCTCAACATTCCACGGTTCAGCAAGGACTCCGAGTTGTAGACCACATTTCCTCCGCCCTTGAGTGCAAGGAGTATTGTTCGGGTGCCTTTCTGGACATAGCGCAAGCTTTTGACCGGGTGTGGCACCCGGGATTGCTCTTTAAGCTCAAAACTCATTTACCCCAATCCTTATACCTAGTCCTCCGGTCCTATTTATCAAACCGCTCCTTCCGAGTTCGCTGTGGTTTAGAGTTTTCCAAACATTATACTGTTGAGGCCGGTGTTCCTCAAGGCAGCGTCTTAGGACCCGTCCTCTACATCCTCTATACCGCCGATATCCCTACCGATCCCGATACCTTTCTGGCAACATTTGCTGATGACACAGCCATTTTATCATCCGATTCCGATCCTGAAGCAGCATCGCTAAATCTCCAAAGGCACCTTTCCCTTGTCGAAGACTGGTGTAATGCTTGGCGTATTAAGGTGAACGAAAGAAAATGCACACACGTCACCTTCACCCTTCGACGCAAATCCTGCCCAACAGTTAAACTCAATTCCATACCGCTTCCTTCCTCAGACACAGTCCGGTACCTGGGCTTTTTACTAGACAAAAGACTAACGTGGAACCCACATACAAGACTTAAAAGAAAAGAACTCAACCGCAGATTCGGCCAGTTATACAGACTATTAAACAGAAAATCTCATCTTACAGTTGACAACAAATTACTAATATACAAGACAGTACTGAAACCTATATGGACCTACGGACTTGAACTGTGGGGGACAGCTAAATACTCTAACATCAAACGCATCCAATCCTTCCAATCCAAAATCCTACGAACAATAGTTAATGCTCCCTATTATGTTTCCAACTGTACCTTACACCACGACCTCAATATTCCATTCATTTTAGATCTGGTACCATCCAAATTTTCTAATTTCCATCAGAACCTTCTTCATCATCCTAATCCTTTAGCTCAATCCCTCTCCAGCTCCACCCACCCCTACAATCCTCCACGAAGATTGAAACGGCAGTGGCCCCGCGACGTTCTATAACATTTATACTGGAGTTCTGACACTGGTCAGATCCTCCACTCATGTACTGTATGTTTGTGGCTATTGCGCCCTAACTCAGCCTCTACTGGCTAAGACCAGTGATACGGCTGAGAGAGAGGCGCTGGGATCTCTTGGATTCCGCTTTTTTCCTTCACAAGTGGAGGGAAAAGCTCAGTCTGGGGTCCCCTTAGCAGTTGTAAATATTGTATATAGTTATGTTTGTTTGTATGATTTTTATTTATTTGCCAACTTTGTATTTATTTCAATTATAGGTTGTTGTTGTTTTTTTTTGTTTTGTTTTTTATTATTTTTTTATTTTTATTTTGTTATATTTTATTGTACATATAAATGATTTTTTTTTCTATTTTATGTAATTTGACTTTATCGTTATTTTCTGTATATATTGTATGAATGTGGTCCTATATCTCTATTACTATTGTTCATTCTGAAACAGATTGTAATATTTCTCAATAAATAAATATTTAAAAAAGTTTTCAACGGAAATACACATTTTAGGGTACCCTGAGTCCAAATAACCAAGTCCCCCAAAAAAGTCTGTCTGTGTGTGTGTGTGTGTGTGGTAATTCCCGGGCGGAAACGGTAAGTCCTATGAAACCGAAATTTCATATTTAAGACAAATATACGCCCGAGACGTAACAAAACCTTTTTCATTAAAATGAGCTTACCGGAAGAGCCACTTTATACCATGCATTTTGCACCTTTTTTCGATTTTCTCGAAAACGGTTCCGATGATTTTGATTAAACTCGCTTTATCGATGTCAAATTTAATGGGCTTTGAAATCATTTAGGTTTCGTTCGGATTAAAATGGTCTGACAGGGCTTAAATGCCGATATTTCTCTAAAGTACCTTTAATTTTGTCGATTCTATAAAAATAACTGATGAAAAACAGGTAAATATACAAATTCAATGAATTCGATACCCAACTAAAGGAGAAAACAGAAAAAATATTTTTTTAATGCAATTTTTTGTTTTTGAACATAAGAGCAGTATGGTACCATACATGTATGGTATACTGTTGGAAAGCTAAAGATTTTAGAAAAAATATTATCTTATACTCAAGCTTTTAAACGTTAATAGAGAGTGATAAAAAGAAGATAAAATTAACTGATTATTTTAGATAATAATATGATAATTTTTTTAATAAAACACATGTTTCTATATAAATTCAATTTAATTATTTCCTTAATAGTTTCACGTATTTTTATCTCTAACTGTATTTGAAAATTCTTTCTTTGATTTTTAAAACGGAGGTAAGTAAAAGTCGTGTGTTGCCCGCATCTGATGTTTTTACAATGTTTAAGAACAGAAAAGAAAAAATAGTACCAAATGAAAGGAGAGAAAATTTTCTAGATGCTTAAGATATTCAAAATAAGAAAATGAGTTTCGCAAATCATGCATAAAAGTAAATTTTAATATTTCTAAGAATATTAACATTTTAAGCAACTATTACTCTTCTAGGTTTTAATTTTATCCGGAATCCCACCAAATAACCTTTACCCTTCGCCGTAAACCAATGACTTCCTGCCCAGTATCCTTTAATGACACTCCACTAGCCCCTGTTGAACAGATTCGATACCTCGGACTCCACCTTGACAAACGTCTGACTAAGAATCCCCATATAAGACTGGAAAGACAAGAAACTGCCCGACGTTTTCGACTACTCCAACACTTACTGGACAAACGCTCCAATCTTCCACTTAATTGCAAAAGACTTATTTATATGATAATCATAAGACCGATATGGACTTACGGTGTTGAGCTATAGGGCTCTACCAAACCATCAAATTCTTCTCGTATCCAATCCTTACAATCCAAAATCCTTCGTAAAATCCTTAACGCTCCTTACTTTGTCACGAATAAGCTCATCCATAAAGACCTTAATATCCCATATGTTACTGAATTAGCCCAAACCAGATATCAATCATTCCATGAAAAACTCCATTTCCACTCTAATCCACTAGTTTCTAGCCTATCATCCTCTTCGATTCCTGATAATCCTCCGAGGCGTCTGAAAAGAAGATGGCCCCGAGACCTTCTACTTTAAAATATTTTTAGAGTGCTGCCGGTGGGTGGTATTTCATGTTAGATTACTATACCCATCACATTTACTTGTTGTATATAATTATACAGTTGTAAATATCAATAAATGTTTAAAAAAAAAAAAAAAAAAAAAAAAAATTATCCGGATCTTAAAAATCTTTTACATTTAATTAGGTTTAACACGTTCACGCCGGGGTGACCCACCGGTGGGTCATACATGTCTGTACAATTAACTATCCCGTGGGGCGGCGTGCATCACAGGTGAGTCAATTGTTTTTAGAAAATAATTTAATTTATTTTTTCTCCACATTAAATGTTGTAGGAATTAACAAGCATAAGGGTTTAGAAATATTAAATATTTTATAACTTTCAACATGCTCCCTCAAAGGACTCCTATCGGTTGATTTCATTTGATTACTCATCTTAAGGAATTTTATTACACTTAACGTCATCTATTAATTCCGTTTTATTTTAATTTGACATTACATTTAATTGGATTAATTTAAATAAAACTATTCCAGTTATCGATAACTGTCAACCCAATGGAAATTTATTAAAATTTAAAAATATTATTTTTAAATAAATAAATAAATTCTTTATTATTCTGGGACAAGTCCCTTTAGAATAACATCTACATAACATGTAAATTGGACTTAAGAGTCTTAGAGAAATTAATTATTTATAAACAATTTGACTAGAACTAACAGAAAACAGACATATGCAAATATGTTGAAAATAGAATAAAATAGAGTCAATTACAATTTTGTTCTGACTGGATGGTCATGAGATGAATGAATAAGCGGGATTTGAATACAGGAAGAGAGTTGGAGTGACGGATAGAAAGAGGAATAGAATTCCACAGGATTGAGGATCGGATAAGGAACGATCTGTCAAAATGTGCAGATTGGTGGGCCGTTGTGTATAAATCTGAAGGCCTAGAGCGTGTACAGCGGGAATGGACAGAGGATTTGAATTGTAAAAGGTTGAAAATGTATGATGGACGCCGGGATTGAATAACTTGGTATAGGAATGATGCAAGGAAATACTTCCGACGATTGGAAGGATAAAGCCACTTCAACTCGCTATAAAATTCGGAGACGGAGGTGTATCTCGGGACCCCGAAGATAAATCGAACAAAGCAATTAATTAGGCGTTTTATTTTTACTTCGAGATCCCCAGAAACACAACCGTATACGGTACAGCAGTAGTCGAAGTGGGGGAATATTAGAGAGGTAACGAGGAGCTTCCGGGTTTCATACGGGAATAGGTGACGAAGGGAATTCAGTCGCTTTAAGGTGTAAAAGGTGCGGCGGGAAATTTCGGAAATATGGTTCTTGAAAGAGAGGGTTTGATCAAAGGTTACTCCCAGATTCCTGACGGTCGGATAAAACTTTATAGGGTTACCATTTAGGAAGAGGGTTGGGATATGTGGAACAGTTTTCAAGAAGTGATGGGATCCTATTACAATGGCCTTTGTTTTTTCAATATTTAGTTTTAGTTTGTTGACTACAGCCCAGTGACTTATTCGATCTAAGTCCTCTTGTAGTCTTTTTGTTGCTGGTAATAGGTCGGGAGGTGGGAAGGAAAGGTAAATTTGAAAATCGTCTGCATAGAGGTGGTATTTAGCGTGATTAATATGGAGAGGCAGGTCATTAATATAAATAGCAAATAGGGTAGGAGATAGAGACGACCCCTGTGGGACACCGCAGGAAAGGGGCAAGGTTGAGGATGGGGGCTGGTCTGGCACTACTACGTACTGAGAACGATCGGAGAGAAAGGATTGAAACCAGCGCAAAGCACTGTTGGATACTGGAAGATTTTGGAGTTTGGTAAGAAGGATGCTATGGTCAACGGTGTCAAACGCCTTTGAGAAATCGAGAAGGATAAGAATTGTTATTTGTTGGCGATCAATGGCAGTTTGGAGGTCTTGCGTTATTTTAAGGAGAGCGGATTGGGTAGAATAACCAGATCGAAAACCGGATTGGAGAGGACTAAGAAGGGAGTTTTCTTCTAGGAAATTTGAGAGTTGGGTTTGAACAAGGCGTTCGAGCGGTTTTGAAAGATCGGAGAGAAGAGAAATAGGACGGAAATCTTGCGGTGAGGTAGGATTTGGAACTTTATTTAGTGGTCGGACGAGGGCAGTTTTCCAGGAAGAAGGAAAAATTGAATTTTGTAGAGAGAAATTATATATATGATAGAGTATGGGTATGAGGGATGGGAGGCTGGAATTTATTAATTTTACAGGGATATTGTCAGGTCCATAGTCATTGGTATGGGATTTTGAGATTGTAGCAAGCAGCTCGTCGTATGAAACATGAGAAAAAAAGAAACTGTCAGGATTAAACCTTCGGTAAGTAATGTCAGGAGCTATTGAGGAATTAGAAGCTGAGGAGATGTAATGATTATTGAGTTCGTCAGGCGTGATTTGGAAAGAACTAAGGTTATTGGATTCAGGGAAGGACAATTTACGAAGAATTTTCCATTTAGATCTAGAATCGGGAGCTTCGGAAAGGACAGAATGGATATGGAGAGATTTAGCACGTCGTACTGCGGATTGGGTTTCGTTTCGAAGTCTCTTGAAAGACGCATAATCATCTTGCTGACGAGTACGTCGAAATTTGCGTCTTGCCGCTTCTCTTCTTTTCATCATTGTCTTTATTTCTGGGGTCAGCCAAGGCGCAGTAGGACGGCGTAAGGTTCTGGTTTTTAACGGAGCATGGGTGTCTAATATGGATCGTAGGTTTGAGGTGAGAAAGGAGACCTTAAGATCAATGGAGTTGTAGGAGTATAGATAGTCCCAGTGGATGGAGTCAAGATCAGGTTGAAGGGATTCATGGGAAAGAAGGTCCAAATTACGATATGATATAATTTTTGGTGTAAAGGATTTGACAGGTAGGTTATATGCGATATGGATAAGGTCGTGTGATGAAAGAAACGGAACGGGGTGCTGTGAGGAGGAAATAATTTTTGTAGGAGAATCAGAAATATGGAGGTCTAACCAGGTATCTGAGTATTGTGTGTGGTGGGTAGGATAGTAAGGAACAAGATAAAGATTGAGGGAGTATATTAGATCTGTAAGGAAGGATTTGTCACTGGACTCAGATAACATATTAGTATTGAAGTCACCAGAAATAATTATATTGTTATATGCTGAGACCAGTTGGACAAGGGAGGATTGGAAGAGGTCATCAAATGGAACACGGGGAGGTCGGTAGATAACGGCGTATAGCAAGGGTGAGGAGATGGTTGAAATTTCAACAAACATATATTCTATGTGAGGTAAGGGATTATGAGGAGATATTAATAGGATTTTGGCTTTCAGGCTATTATTGTTTCCTGACCTTAATTAAATATATTTTGCTAGGTTCTTTTTAAATAAATTGGTCCATTTTCACTTAACATTTCTTTCTCCTTTTATAGGGAGAAATAAATAAAGAATATTTATTCACTGAAACAAATTACAATTATAATAAAAATTAATAAATATATATTTTTATTGTTTGTTTATTAATTCGAAGTCACTTGTATGGTCGATAATATGGCTAATCGGACGCTTTTTTTTTTTTTTTCTTTTTTTTTGCCTACCCAGGTTTAACTAAGTTAAGGACCACCATTTAACCTCATCTCAGAAGGACGGCATAACCAAAACAATTTTCGATTTAAAAAATATTAAGGTCGTCTGCCGGATTTAAACCTTCGATCTTGTGCTGTTATTATTAGCTATTAAACCACATTCGACACCCATCTATGTGTTATTAGTGAATGATAAATTTCAGAGAATTTATAAATATAATATATATATATATATATATATATATATATATATATATATATATATATATATATATATATATATATATATATATATATATATATTATTAAGTGGAAGACGCTAAATAAATATGGTTAATCTATTTCTTTTTATTGGCCCTCCAGTTTTTCATTTCAGCTATTTTTTCTTTGCTCCATTTTGTTCCGGTTCTCAGGGATTTTATCTCTGGTTTAACCTACCAGTTTTCAATTTTTCTTTTAAAACTGTTTCTCATTTCTATATGTTCTATGGTAATTTCGGCTAACTCTAAGTAATATATATATGTATATATATATATATATATACATATATATATATATATATATATATATATATATATATATATATATATATATTTACTTATATAAGTATATACACTTATTACTTCTTCTCTTATTTCTATTTCCTAAGAGATAGAACGTATACAGCTCAATAATGCAGCCATCTCTCAATAAACACATTCGTCCTCCTTTTATTGTTCTTTTTATTTCTTTACTCTCCCTCAAAGGGTTTTATGTCCCTCGCCAACTCAAAGGCCTTATTGGTTCCAAATTGGGGTTTCCTCGAATTGAAATATTTGAATAACAGTAAAAACAAAACTTTTTCAAAGGGATGAGCCATAGAAAGATATAAATCCTAAGAAACTCTTTATTACTTATACTAACTAACAATAAGAAATTAATTTATATTTGATGATATTAAAAATATTTATTTATTTATCTTACAGTATATAGCGGTTGCGACTCAATATAGTGAATAGAGGAGTGGACCAGTTTACTATTCTCCAGGTACCTGGTTTGAATCCCGGCTGTGGTGGAATTATTTATTCTGCCATTTCGGCCTTAGGTATGGAGATCCTCATGGGGCACACCCAGCCATTATAAAGCGGATATACGAAAATCGGGGAGAAATACTCAGCGTGATCTAGTCCTACTCGATTCCTTGCACGGCTATTGGCTATGAAACAGTACTAAGTTCTACTATACTTAACCCATAAACTCTCGTTTGTTATAGAGGTACAGTCTTATTCAACTGAGGCCCTATTTACACATTTCTCTATTTTTATTGTCTATGTTATTGATTTTAATTAAATTTAAAATTGCGTCTGTATTGTATGCACACTGTTTGAATATGGTCTTATATCACTATTACTATTGTTTATTTTGAAACAAATTGTAATATATGTCAATAAAAAAAAAAAAAAATCCGATTGATTGTAATCATTTTAAGCCCATCGAATGAGCATTTCTACCGATAGGCACTAAGTATATATAAAATTGTAATAATACTACT
Source organism: Piezodorus guildinii (assembly GCA_023052935.1). Taxonomy (NCBI): domain Eukaryota; kingdom Metazoa; phylum Arthropoda; class Insecta; order Hemiptera; family Pentatomidae; genus Piezodorus; species Piezodorus guildinii. Next base: position 51,825,839 of record CM041295.1, read on the forward strand.
ACTGTTGTACTCTGTCTAAATAAGGACGATAGACAGATCTGAGAGAATTCGATTATAAAATATTTACATAAAACAGAAGTGAATGAAAATTAAGTAAAAAAAAAAGATACGTAAGTAAAAAAATAAATTTAGGATGTATATCGACTGTAGAAACTATTATAGGAGGAATAATCAGGAGTCAGCCTTTTTATAAATATTTTAATTTTGCCGACGTTTCGGCTCAAGCTTGTGAGCTATCATCAGGGCATTACTGAGCCATGTCCAAGCATAAACTCAATTTATTAAGTACTCAATAGGATTTAGATCTGGGGAATGAGCTGGCCACTCAAGCGTTTGGAAAATCCTCTACGAAAACCCGTGTTTAGTAGATTTCGATGCATGGATAGGAGCATTATCTTGAAGAAATTTAAAATTTTTGTCAGGGAAGATAGTGTCCAGCCATGGTAACACTTTTTTTCTGACCAAGCTTAAATAGCTTTAGCTATTAGTTCTTCCTTCGATTTGTTTAAGGAGATGATCCCTATCTATGGCGCCCCAAACCATATTACCTCCTCCATTCATTTGTCGCTTTGGATTGTTAAAATACGTGTTTTTTTTCCACTTTCCATAAAGCTGATTCATTATCTGGACTATCTTATGAAAATCTTATTTCGTCAGTGAGAACAGTCCTTTCCCAGATAAATTCACCCATGGATAGCCATTCCCGGCCTTTGGCGACCCTGATCTCTTTGTGTTGTTTAGTCAGGGGATTTTTTTTTCAATTTTCTTCCACTTAAAATTCATTTTCGGTAACGTTCTTCGAATTGTTCTTGAAGAGGAGGCTAAATTCAAATGTTCTTTAAATTTTTTGATGTGACGAATGGGGCTCAGTCTTCTTTTTAATTCAGTTGTAGTCCGTTTTGAACATTTTAGGTACCCTTGAGTGGGAAATGCCGAACATCTCGGTAACTGGACCCTTTCCCCACGTCTTTCTTAAATCTTTGAATTAGACCCTAAGAATAATCCATCTTCATTAATTATGGATGCTTCTTCTATAAAATTACGAAAGAAACTGCCTTTAATGTGTCAGTTTTGTTGATTTCTCACGGTGTACACTTTATTTTGGCCAACTATTGTTTGTTTATTTTATTAGATTAAGACTAATGAAAACATAACACTCTCTTCATTCAATATAAAAAAATTAGGCTCATAAAATTTATTAAAGACAACATTAAGAATAACTAAATCTAGTTGTTTCATCGTGCAACCACTTTTATATTGCATTATTTTTATAATAAGGATTGTACACTTAAATTTGTCCAGGATTTAAACATTTCCACCATTCATAAATAGTGTTAAGCAGAATCGCAAAAGGGAATAAAATGTATGATGAGAGAAACGAAACCTTAAGGGAGCAGTTGGCCATAGTGTTGAAAACCACCTTACAGAGGCGCCAATCAAGGTGGTTTGGGCATGTGTTCAGAATGAACGAGAACTGAGAACCAAGAAAGATAATGGAGGTTCGTTCAAGAGGAAAAAGACCCAGAGAAAGGCCTAGAATGCAGTACAATGATTACCTTGCCAGTTTGGCACTCTTGTGCAAATGAAGCAAAAGGCATTATACTGGCTCCGGTGCACAGTGGAAATATGACGATTCAGGTGGACAAAAATGTGATACTTGTCTATATTTAACCTTTGGGATCCCAGATTACGGAAAAAATATGAAAACAATGATAAGAAAAAATTATGAAAAATAATTAATTTTTTTACAAGATTAGCGAGCGCACAGTGGTCAAAATCAAATTTATTTACTAAAATTTAACACTTCCCTAATTTTAACGTTTGATTCCAGATATGGGAAAAATAAAATAAAAAACCTAATTATGGCTCGTAGTGGCTTAAATCTGCCAATAGATGTATTTTAAATCATTTAGGAAACTATTCAAATTATTATTGTAAAACTTTTGATTCAGAGCGTTGTGTCAGAAAAAAATTACTTATCACCCGAAACGCAAAATATCGCTAAAATTCTTTGCAACACTTAAAGACTAGAAGGTTAGATGAAACAAATCTTTGGGATAACTTTTGGGTTATATAGTTTTTCGTTATTCAGTAGCATAAATTTACAAATTGCTGAATTAACTCTAAAGGTAAATTTCAATAAGGAGTGTGGCAATATAATTGTCTTACCTGTCGCAGCAATGTCCATTAATAAATAAAAGCAAAAATACTTGGAGCTAAACACACCTTGAACATAATTAATGGCCATCGAATAAAGATAATCCCACTACCGGTTATTAGGCACTTGTGTGGACAGTAATGATTCGCTCATTTACTATTTAGTTGTAAACACAGTATGGCGGGAAATATTAGTATTTAGCGTTTCACCAAATAATAGTAAAATGCCCAAGCACTCGAAAATTCCAAACTTTTGACTTGACTTTTATTCACCTAAATTGGTGATTTTGCCCTCTGTGCGGTGGGTAGAGGCTCTACGCTGAAATGCTTTGAGAGGAATGAAAAGAAGAAGAATGATTACTCTTAGTTGATGAATTATTATTATTATCAATCGCTATTATGGTTTTTTTTTTATTATGTTCCGAGGCACTAAAGCCCACTTTACATTTCCTATAATACAATTCTACAATTGCTTTTCACGGTATAAATAAATATAAAATTTATTATTGTAAATAAGCTTGGGGAATGATTTTCCTGCTAAGCATATATATATATATTTTTTTTCTCGTTTTCCTTGGACAAATCCAAGGCATTTTACTATCTGTAGTGAGGAAAACATATATTCAAGGGAAACGGTACAATACAGTATACAATATGTCGACACGTTGAAAAGGAAACAGGAAAATATATTTATTTATAACATAATGCGAAGAAACATTTCGTATAGTTCATTTAGTAGATAATAGCTGTTTTGTTTATAACATTAAACAACTCTGTTAAAAAAAAGCTTACTGAAAAATGAAATAATTTATTTTATTTTATTTTTTTACTTGTTTAAGTTAAAACAATTTCAGATATGTTTCACGATTAAATTCACTGCAAATCTGAATATTTGTAATATGCTCTAACGGAAAATGTGAAAAACCGTTGTTGGAAAACTGTAAAGCGGAAACAAAAAAAAAAAAAAAAAAGTTTAGGCAGAGTTCCAAACCACCCAAGAGTTCCTTCCTGTCGAATTACATTGTCTTTTTACTGTTGAAATGTTTTACCGCACTCCGCGGTTTGAAATCACTGTTCGGTCTTTTTAAGTTGCTTTGCCTTTTAACAATTTAAATAAATGAGTACTAGTTGCTCGTATAGGGAACTATTGTAAACTCTTTAAAATTCAGATGTCAATCACATTTAGCAATAACCATTGTTGCCATAAGGGATAAGGATGTAAAAAGCAAAATAAATAGATTTTCAAATTCGCGGTTCAAACCCAGTAGATGGCCTCTGGATATTTTAAAGATAGTAAAAAGATCTTGGTTATTTCGTCCTTTAAAGGGGAAGAAAAATTATTATCCTGAGCCTATGCTTTATTACGTACTCGTTAAAGATCTAACTAAATTAAGCACGGGTAGGCGAAATTAAGGACTGCAGCTATTGCATCGACCGATTAGCCCTAGTAGCATAAAAGTGACGTTCAATGAATTAACAGACAACCAATAAATTTTATTTTTATATTGTTTAATTTTACTTACGTATGTATATATATATATATATATATATATATATATATATATATATATATATATATATATATATATATATATATATATATAATAAAAAAAGGAGAAAAAATGGCAAATTCTAGTTTTTAACGAAAAAACACATCTTAGGCTAAATCTATGTAAATTTTAAGTAGCTTTAATGTAATGTAGGTTTCAGTTTCTGAATGAAAGAGTCTGACAGGGCTTAAATGCTGATATTTTAAATGTTTTTTCTCTAAAGCATCTTTCATTTTATTGATTTGAAAAACGTATATATACCTTTTAATTAGCACCAAAAAAAACCCGGCTAAATATACAAGTTCAACGAATTTAATTACCAGCGAAAGAATAAAAGAGCAAACAAAGAAAAAAAAACACGATAATAGTAATATTAATGCATAATTTACCGTTGGAAACCTAAATATTTTAGAAAAAAATGTTATCTTATATACATAGTTGAAAAACTGAATGCCGAAAAACGAAGAGGGCATTAACTTAAGTCATTATTTAGATAATAACTTCTGTTGTTATAATATTTATTTTGGAACACATGTTTCAATCGTAACTCAATATAATTCTTTAACTTTTTTTAATAGTTATTAAATTAAGTAGGTGAAGGTCGTGTGTTTTGCTCTTTAGATTTTTTTTTTTTTAATTTTGCATTCACAGATACCATTCGAGCACAATTATGTTGTTTTACTACGTTTTTAAATATGTTAATATCGTACTTGAAAATATTTGTCATAAAGCCATGCTCATTTAGATTCGCTGTAATCTAAAGTTTTATTCCATTGGATAGCTTCATTCAAAATTCAGTGATCTGATTGTTTAGTAAATCTTTGATTCTTATTTAAGCATATTAATAGAAGAAGTATTTAATAGTATATTTAATTACTTAATAGTATATTTAATAACTAGTATATTTAATAGAAGTATATAAATAGAAACGGCAATATAAAGTAATTTTTAATAAATATTATTATTAATATTTGTTATTAAATAAGTTATTCTGTCCTTAGAAATTTGCACCTTTTGAAAAACTAGATAAATACTTTTATTATACACAACGTCGAGCATTTGACGTCGGATTTCGAAATTATATATAATGGAATAAAGAGGCACTTAAAATCCTTTGAGCAGTAAACTTTGCAAGTAGTCGAAAGTTTTTAATGGATACAGTCTTTTCACGAGGGTTCGAATTGAATCACAAGATGAAATCTGCGGTAACGAATCCGTCATCAAGGAAAAACTAATATTCCTATTCCTAATATAAAAACGTATTTTCGTAATCAAAATCGATGTTTACACTCGAATGAATAAAATTATAAATTCACCAAATTATGGAGTAGTGTGGGTGTCAAGGGCTACTACTATTCGTGGTTAGAGTTAGGAACTGCGGCGAACGCTAATGGGTGGTTTGAACCCGCAACACCCCAGGCCACCAATTAGAGCATATAATTTTCTAACCTATTAACGGTCGATTTTAGTAACAATTACAATTGAGCAGTAAGCAGTGAGCAGTAATCTAAGCTGAGATTGTATTTATAGTAATATTTAACAAAAATTTTTATGGGTCAATCCATTCGAAAACGTCCAGACCTTCCCGCTCAATCTTTTTGATTTTAATAAGTTTTAGACCAGTTGTTCTATATCATTTCATGAATGAAAAATCGTGCATATATATATATTATATATATATATATATATATATATATATATATATATATATATATATATATTTTATTTTTTTTTTTTTTTTGCAAATACTTTTAGTATTAAATCCGTTTTAAGTCAGCTTGTTGAATGAAAACATGTGTTTGGAAAAATCTCTATAATTCTGGAAATTTTGCAGATCTTGAGTCAAAAAGTAACCAAAAATAAAGTAAGAACAATTTATATCTTTAGTCCTTACAACTTATTTACTTAAAAATTATAAAAAATGAGACTTTCAGCGAATTAAAATTGTATAAAGGATAGAGACTCATTTTTGATTTTTTTTTTTTTTAATGGCTTAGTCACAGCCCTACTTACTGTGATAATGTTAAACTTGAGAAAATAGTCCTATTTTGTATATGAATTTTCAAAAATAGCAAAAAATCGTTTTCCACAAACTTTAGTGGGTAATATCTTAAAAGAGACTGAGTGAGAAATTATGAAATTCACACAGATTACACATATATACGATTTTTATACGTGACAAAAATTTAGTTATTGAGTCTGAGCTTTTTTCCATGTTATAAAATTATCTTTGCTGTTCAAACAAGTTTAGTAAATAATTTAAGTTCAGTAATATTTATAGTAAAATATCTCAAAAAAGACTGAGTAAAACATGAGAGAAATAGTACTGATCTTGGAGATATAGCCCTTCTTTTAAATCATATATTAAAAAACGAAAAGTGCAACTTCATTAAATGAAGTTTTATATTCTCTTGGCTGCTACTTCTTAAACGACTGAAATATCTTACAGTTTATATGCTGACCCTGTATAACAAATAGCTCTCTGGAGTATTATTTATTTATTTATTTATTTAACGTCCCTTTATGCTGCTATGGCTAATCGGATCTCTGGAGTATTGATGTTAAAATTTAACATTATTCTAAAAGAATTGATGTCTATTTGAAGTTCAGAGCACGGCTAATGCCAAGGGATGGAGCGCAATTTATCATTTTTGCTAATACGTAATATATATTTTTTTTTATTTTAATCGGAGACAAGCATACAAAATCCTGTGTGCAACCTAACAGTGCGACTAGTACCTTTATTTGGGATCCGCTTTCATTGAATCAAGACAAATCCGCCTATTAAAACACTGTTTAGGAAACTTGTCTTCAGACATTAGTAACAATTTCGTCCAATAGTTAGTAATTTTCTTGAAGATGATAATCTTGACTGGATCGCATCCTGTTTCAAGGCGGACAATGTTGTTAGCTGTATTCCTTGGCCAATGAAGAAGATGTTTGAAGAATGCCAGTCCTACCGAAATTACATAATTATGAGATGTATTTGCCACGAATGCTATAGCATTTTTCCCCTTGAAATTGATCAACCGTAGACTGTGACATTTTAATAATCGCTTTAATAAGCGAATTTTAATCAATTTCTGGGATACGGCTTTAACGATTTTCATGAAACTCTCTGTATTTTTCCTTAAATAAATATTTTTAGTAGCTGCAAAGTCTTATTTCATATTAAATTATTTCTCAGTTCCTAGGATCCAATTGAAATTTAGAGTTAATTATTTTGGATGCAAAACAAAAATGGTTTATCAGTGATTTAAAAAGAAAATGATATTTGCCCTTGTATTTTACATACATAATAACTGGTTATTTTTAAAACAAAGACCCATTGATTTTATCATTAATTGCTATATTTTTGGCCGGCTGTTTTTCTAAGGCAGCGGCAGCTTCAAAAACTAGCTTATCTGATATATTAAATCCATGTATAAACTATATTTAATGATACCATTGGATCTCCTTTCTAAAGGTACCGTGTTTACTACTCCAATAGGTGGCATTCAGGGTAAGATTAAAGTACACAAGATTCAATCATAATACATTATTATAGTTATTGACTTACACATATCCATTACCTTAATACATTGCTTAGAACTTTGATTGAGAATACTGAGGGACATTTTCACTACTACCTTTGCCATACAATATTACAAACAGAAATACCTTTAGATCACTAAGTCGGCTGGCGAAGGTGGAATCAGTTCTTGACTCTTAGATCTCCAGCTGCTCTCTCTGACCCCCAGACGGACATCTCCTCTTCTTGCGGATGGACCTCCGCTGTTCTCTTCCACTCTCTTGGCTGGAATAAGACTCTCCTCATCTTGAGGATAAAACATTGACTGACTCTTTCGAATCTTCTCCTCATCGTCTTCACCTCGTCACTCTAGGGCTGATCTGGGAAGTGCCCTAAGCCTGGGTCCTTTGTCCTAGTGTCTAGGAAGTTTCCTGAGGTACATATTGTTGGGGGGTCCCATGGAGGTAAACGCCTTTTGATATTTTGCCGACAAAGGCTTCCTAACTTTTATTTAATTAATATAATAGTTATCTAATAAAGAATTTCCATCCCTCAGTATCCTCAATACATTACATAATATACTTAACATGCCCTTTTCTTAATTCCACTAAATGAGTTGAATAATAGTTTCTATTAACAAATGTTCAGTTTTTATTGTTTAAACATTATTATTACTATTTTGTGTATTTGTTTCCTTATTACTTTCACTTACTATATATAGTAAGGGAAGTATTGCGATCGTGAAAATTTTCGAATTCCAGTTTTCAACGGAAATACACTTTTTAGGGTCCTCTGAGTCCAAATAACCAAGTCCCGCAAAAAGGTCTGTGTGTGTGTGTGTGTGTGTGGTAACTCCCGGGCGGAAATGGTAAGTCCTATGAAACTAGAATTTCATATTTAAGACAACTATACGCCCGAGACGTGACAAAACTTTTTTCATCAAAACGAGCCTACCAGAAGAGGCACTTTATACCATGCATTTTGCACCTTTTTTCGATTTTCTCAAAAACGGTTCAGACGATTTTGATTAAACTCGCTATATCGATGTAAAATTTAATGGGCTTTAATACCATGTAGGTTTTATTTAGATAAAAATGGTCCGACGGGGCTTAAATGCCGATATTTTAAATTTTCTTCTTCTAAAGTACCTTTAATTTTGTAGATTCAATAATAATAACTAGATTATCTTGTTAACGCTGATAAAAACTGGTAAATATATAAATTTAATAAATTCGATACCCAACTAAAGGAGAAAACAGAAAAAATATTTTTTTTAATGCAATTTTTCGTTTTTGAACATAAGAGCAGTAATATACATGTATGACATACCGTTGGAAAGCTACAGATTTTAGAAAAAATATCATCCCATTCACAAGATTTTAAAAGTTAATAGAGAGTGATGAAATGAACATAAAACTAACTGATTATTTTAGATAATAATATAATAGATTTTTTAATGAAACACATGTTTTTATAGAAATTTAATTTAATTAATTCCTTAATAGTTTCACGTATTTTTATCATTAACTGTATTTGAAAATTCTTTCATTGATTTTAAAAATGGAGGTAAGTGAAAGTCGTGTGTTGCCCGCACCAGATTTTTTTTGTATGTTTTTTAAATTAAATTGAACAAAGTAATGATTTAAACTTTGATATATTTTACAGTAAAAATAATGGATTTAATATAAAAAAAAAAAATCTGTGTTTAATATGAAATTTAAAAACAGTTCAATTTGACGAAATAACCTCACTGAGATCTGAAATTATAAAATAATAAAATCATGATAGAAAAAATTTAAAAATGAATCATAATTAAACAATAGGAAATAAAGAAAATTAAAGACACAAAAAAAAAAAAAAGAATGACAAATGGTAGAAACAATTGAATTAAAGACGTTCAAAAGTAAATAAGAAAAAAATAAAACTGGGAAATCTCAGGACAGTGTTCAAACAGAAGTAGTAGTGTATATAATGGATTTAATTTCATGATGGGTTCCAAAGAAATCCCATTACTAAAAACTCTAACAAATGTGTTTACGGCCACTTTAAATCTAAGGGTTAATGTAATGTT